>CM054114.1:166542392-166920806 GCA_028673005.1 Tanypteryx hageni | reverse complement strand
CCTCATTCTCTCTCTTCTCCCTCTCGCTCTCTCTCTCTCTTACTTTTAATAATAAACCCCCGCCATTATGTGCTGTACTCACGTGTTTACTTTACTATGCATTTGTCTTAAAATGACGTCACATTACGCCTTTTGAATGACATATATCGTGGTTTATTGTTCCCGCAGTCAACACTGAGATGGGTGACTATGTATCACGTTCTATGAGACGTTGGTTAGGAACATTAAATTTATATCAATCTATCTAACCGCTCTCTCTTCAACCCTTTATATTTCTCATATTCTCGTTCTCTCTTTTTTACCTTCTCACTCTCTATTTCACTCTTATAATCTCTCTCTACCCTCTCTCCACTCTCACTACATCTATAACATTCTCTCACTTCTCTCTTTCTCTTTCCCTCCTTCCTCTTTAATCTCCTTTTCTCCTATTTTTGCGCCTCTCTCTCTTTCCCTATTTTTCCGCTTTCCTTCTTCCCTTCGCACCCATTCTCTTTACTTTCCCCTGCATCTCCATTCCTACGATCATAACCATCTTCTTTACTTTCTCCTTCATTTTATATTGCTCACTCTGTCATTCAATTTTATTCTTCTTCTCCTATCTCGTTATCTTCGCTCCCTCCATCTGCTTTTTCTCCTCTCTGCCCTTCGCTCCATCCTACTCTTTCTCCTCTCCCTCCCCATTTCCCTTAAAGGACTATTTCTCTCCATCTCTCTCCTTCCATCTCTTTCTCTCTCCTTCCCCCCTCTCTCTCTCCTACCCTCTCTCATTCTCCTCTCCCCTTCCTCTCTCCATTCTCTCCTTCCTCTCCGTTTCCTTCTCTCTTCTTCCTATCTCCCTCTCTCGTCTTCCTTTATCTATCTCTCCTTTCTCTCTCGCTCCTTTTTCTCTCGCTCCTTTTTCCCCCTCTGCTTCCCTCTTTCGCCCTAATAAAGTCGTTTGTCTGTCTGTCTGTCTGTCTCTCTCCTTTCTCTCTCTATCTCGTTCCTATCTATCTCCTTCCTCTCTCTCTTCTTTCTCTCACTCTCTCTCTCTTCTTTCTCTCTCTCTCTCTTTCTCTCTCTCTTTCCTCTCCCCTCCTTCTTCTCTCTCCTTCCTCTCTCTCTTTCCTCTCCATCTCTCTTCTTCCTCTCTCTCTCATTCCTCTCTCTCTCCCTCTCTCTCCTTCCTCTCTCTCCTTCCTCTCTCTCCTTCCTCTCTCTCCTTCCTCTCTCTCCCTCTCTCTCCTTCCTCTCCCTTCTTCCTCTCCATCTCTCTTTCTCCTTCCTCTTCCTCTCTCTCCTTCCTCTCTCTCCTTCCTCTCTCTCCTTCCCCTCTCTCCTTCCTCTCTCTCCTTCCTCTCTCTCCCTCTCTCTCTCCCTCTCTCTCCTTCCTCTCTCTCCTTCCTCTCTCTCCCTCTCTCTCCTTCCTCTCTCTCCTTCCTCCTCTCTCCCTCTCTCTCCTTCCTCTCTCTTCTTCCTCTCCATCTCTCTTTCTCCTTCCTCTTCCTCTCTCTCCTTCCTCTCTCTCCTTCCTCTCTCTCCTTCCCCTCTCTCCTTCCTCTGCCTCTCTCTCCTTTCTCTCTCTCCTTCATCTCTCTCATCTCTCTCATTCCTCTCTCTTTTTCCTCTCCTTTCTCCTTCCTCTTCCTCTCTCTCCTTCCTCTTCCTCTCCCTATTTCCTCTTTCTCCTTCCTCTCCCTCTCCATCCTCATCCCGTTCTCTCCCTCACTTTCCCTCCTCTTCCTTCCTCCATAGCTTTTCGGCTCCTCCGCAGCAGCACCCATAAGGCCATCTAACGCTCACGCGACTAAGGTTTCCCTTCGCGTCGCACGTCCTCTTTTATTTTTAAAGATGCCGAGATGGAAGGGTCGCGATTTCGACCCCCGTTTATGGAAAGGGAAAAAATCTCGAGGAATTTAGATTCGTGAATCACTGGTCTCCTCCAGAGACGGATGGGCGTGTCTGCCGTATTATCTTGTGCCTCCGAATCTTACGAGACTTGAAAAATAAATAGAATTAATCCTTCATGCTCATCTCGCGGGAAACGAGATTTCCGCGACGAATCCATTAACGAATCGTGGGAAGGTTTCTTGGGTAAAAGGCTGCTTACGAGGTGTCAAAACGCCTTCCTGAAAGAAAGGGTAATTTGGGTTGACGTAGGTGACGCGTGGCGAACACGTGAATTTTGAGATATAACGGTATTTTCTTGATGACTGTATAAACATAAAAATGCCTATATTGTGAAAATTACGCTATAGAGTAAATGTCCGTTGAAATTTCATTAAATAACAAACGTAATATTCATCACTTTTTACGTTTTTAAATGTAATACAAAATATCTATCATCATCTTCAAACAAATTATCCTAAATTGTGTGAATTAAAAAAGCTACTTACCGAGTTCTTTCGTCGTCAAGATACGTAAAGCTAACTAAAATATTAGCGGTCGTGTGTTCGTTCGCATTTCTTCCACGCCTTTGGACTGACGCCGCGGTAAATGATCATCAAAGAACAATGCTTATTATATACTAGCGTAATTTCCCGGGCTTTGCTCATGAAAAATTATTTACAATTAGCAAAACTCCAAAATGACTGTTTTTTGAGATTATATATGTATTGGTATTGTTTTAACGAAATAAAAAAGCCTGATAATTTTTGGACCAATTTTCGAAAAATAAACCGAGCATTAACCGGTTGAAGTTTAGAATTTTTCATGCACATATCACTCGGTAATATTTTCACCCAAACTCAAGGTACTCTCATGGTAAGTGAACAATATTCCCCTTTAATTGTTATGAAAAAATTAATTATAGACTCAAATTTGATACCTCCCTCCACCCCCCCCCCCCCCCAAGGAATCCAAGTTCTGACATCTAAGTTCATATCCTCAACGTTTCTTTAGTATGTAAATCAAGTTATGTCTACGTTTCTTGGTTCAACATTGATATCGGTGGAGGATTCATCAAAATCGGTCAATTGGTTGCTGAGATATTTTCAAACAGAATGCTTTCCGTCAAATTCGCCGTAGTATAATCGAATATTAATGTATTTTCTTAAATCAGAAAATTATTTTTCCTTATATTGCAGCAGTTCTGCTTTTTAGATCTGTTCTAAAAATGTTCATTTCGTTTTGCCATTCTATACCCGCCCTACAAACGGAATTTCTTATTGAAATCGGTTCAGCCAATACCTTCGAAATTCATAGCTACAGAAAAATTCCAACCTTGATATTGTGGTAGCCCTGTTTAGTCGACCCGGTTCAAATATACTATTTGGGTTATTTATATATATGAAGATGATATGTACCATAATGGGTTAAAACCCATGCGGACAGCTCTCTAAAAATACGTGTAAATTAAATATTATTTTATAATTATAATTATTAAATACCCTTATATAGTATGTTTTGTATGAAGATGTTATTATTTTTTATATTCCCTTTAGCGTCTGTTTTAAAAAATTTTATTTTTGATTTTTTCATCGACATAAATCGTGAGAGCGCGTAATAAAGTTTATTTATTTATTTATTTAAAAACATTGCAATTTGGCCAGCCGGCCAGGTGGCAAGAAAAACATAATATATAATTCTAAAATTCCAATTTTACAAATAAAGTGCTCATAAATTATATTAGAAAAATTAAAAAATATTTAACAATATACAATTTCATACTAATTACAATCAGTGCCTAGAGTGCGGATTTTCGTGGGTTCATGAAAGGCCTTCTCGGCTACCGTAGCGGTCACGGGGCCCGCGAAGTCCCCACCGTACTTCACCCTTTCAAGCAATCCCCTACTTTTCCTGCACTTAGGCACAGTTACATAGATATTGATGTTACTAATATTCCTCCTCACAGTTCGTCTTATTTTTACCATGCATATATGAACTAACTCTACGTTTAAAATGTTTAGGTAAGGGCTTGAAGAGCACTTCAGGTAACTTGTTCCACTCGCTGATTCCCCTGTTTAGAAACGAATACTTTGCTGTATTTGTCTTTTGCGGCCTAAGTTTAATTTTAAATTCATGGCTATTTTTCCCTAAAAAATTTGGCACCTGCATTCTACTTCTTAAGTCTTCTCATGCTTCATTATTGCTGTATGCCTGGTACAGTCCCCCTAATCTGTTAATTTGTCTCCTATTTTGTAATGATTCCCAATCCAGAATTTTCAACATTTCTGTGACGCTGTCTTCCTTTTTAAACCTATCTAGCACATATCTCGCAGCTTTCCTCTGGACTTTCTCTATTTTCCTTTTTGACCTATCCCATGCGGATCCCATACATTCGTCGCGTATCCTAATATTGGTCTGACTATAGTTTTGTACGCCTTTTCCTTCGCAGCCCTACTACTTCCTTTAAGATTACGCATAACATAATGTAGGTTTTTATATGCTTTTCCTATAATACTGTCAATATGCCTATCCCATCCTAGATCTATTGCTACGTGGACGCCTAAATACTTGCAGCAATCATATTTTAGTACCATTTCGCCGTGTAGGTTGTATCTGCGCTCACTTATTAGTCTTTTGTTCGAGAACGTAACGTGTTTGCTTTTGTTAACATTTACGCTCATTTTGTTTATCCTAATCCAAGCTTCTATCTTTTCGATATCCTCTTGTAAAATTTCCCGGTCTTCCTCACTTTTTATTTGCCTATATATAATACAATCATCCGCAAATAGACGAATCCTTGAATTAATGTTATTCGGAAGGTCGTTAACATAAATAAGAAATAGTAACGGACCTAAAACGCTTCCTTGGGGCACCCCTGATGTGATATTCACAAAATCTGACAAACTTGTACCTATTCTAACCCTTTGAGCCCTACCAATAAGGAAATTTTTAACCCATGAGATCACTCTCGTATCTATGCTTAACTTACATAATTTAGCTAGAAGAATGTCATGAGAGACAGTATCAAATGCTATTGCAAAATCTATTACAATCCCATCCACCTCTTCCCCTTTATCAATTGTGTCTGCAATATCCTGAACTAGTCCTAGTAACTGAGTATCACAAGAGTAGCCTTTTCTAAACCCATGCTGATTTTTACATAGCCAATTATTTACTTCCCAAAAGTTGCGCAAGTAGTCAGCTATTATTTTTTCCATCAGCTTGCAAACTACTGATGTTAGACTAACAGGCCTGTAACTTTCAACGTTGGTTTTGTTCCCTCCCTTATAAATAGGTATTACTATCGCCTTCTTCCTGTCCGTCGGTATACTATCGTTATTTAAAGTGACAGTAAATAATAATCGCAGATACGGTACTATTTCCCTAGAACCCAACTTTAATGCCTCTCCCGCAATATCATCTGGTCCCCTAGATTTGCGGTCTTTTAACCTCGCCACTTTTTTTTAAATTTCCGCATCCCGAATCTTAATGTGTTTTGGCTCTTGCGTCAATCCAGTGTATTTATTTAACTCCGTTTCCGACGCTCTATCCTTTGTAATCCTCTGCACTAAAGTCTCAACATTTTCGGTTTTCCTAAACACGCTAGCATACCACCTATTGAACTCATTTGCTTTCTCTTTGTCTCCTACGATTATGTCACCGTTTGCATTTTTATCGTAGCTGATTTCTCTAAGTTTTCCCTACGTCTTCTAAGATATTTATAGAATTCACTACCGTTACTTTTATCTAAAATATTTATAAGATATTTTTCTTTCGCCCATCTTTTTTCTTTGTTCAAGTCTTTCGTTAATTTAACATATTTACTAGAATATAAATATCCTAAATGTTTCATTTTATGCGATTTTCTTACTTTTCTTTTCAGCACTCTAATAGTTTTGTTATATTACTCAGGATCAGGATTGTCCTTCAGAATCTTTACGGGCACGTACACGTAATATACCAACAAATGTTGCAATAAATGCCACAAACGTAATGTGTGTTGTATGTATGCTACACAATCTTAAACCGTGGGGGTAAATGTCCTTCAGGTAACACTGTAGACGCACAACCGTTTTGTATTTTTTTGAAAGATGGCATGTTGCAGACGTGGCCAAACCGCGGCTCTTTTATCCTCGTATGCGGCTCTTTCAAATTTCCATGCAGAGGCGAGTCAACGCTTTTCTCTACAGGACACAAAGACGTAGTGTAGGTCGAGACGTGTTTGGGATGCCTAATGGACATGCATTATATCCAAATTGCTTCGGATACAGATTACGTGATTCCGGAGACATCCTTCACGATGGGGAGGATAAAGCTAATCTACTAAACGTTTACTTCGCGAAGGCGTTCACGGCAGGTGGAGATAGACTTGAAGATAATCTTATTCCCGATGGATGTACTCGAATGGATAATATTAAAATCTCTGAGGCAGGAATAGCGAAGCAACTGGGTGCGATAAAGCCCAACAAAAACCCAGGACCAGAAGGATTTCCGGCGCGTGTATTAAAAGAACTAGCAGAAGAAATAGCTCCCTTCCTTCGAATAGTATTCGAGAAATCCCTTACCCTCTGTGAGGTTCCTGATGATTGGAGACTAGCACACGTCACACCCATTCATAAGGGAGGTGACAAAGAAAACCCCGAAAATTATAGGCCGATTTCTCTAACATCATTATCATGTAAGATTTTGGAGCACATTATTGTTAGCAACACAATGCGTTATCTCGAGAGTAGATCGCTCTTAGTCAGCTGTCAACATGGCTTCAGAAAAGGTAGATCCTGTGACACCCAACTCGGTCTGTTTGTGAATGATGTTTTATCATGCGGCGAAAATAATAAACAGGTCGATGCAGTGTTCCTTGATTTTAGAAAAGCTTTTGACAATGTTCCCCACCGTAAGTTGTTATTAAAATTGGGAAATCTTGGCGATAATGTTAAAGTCATTAACTGGGTTCGCGCTTTTCTTTGGAATAGAAAACAAAAAGTAGTCATCGATGGTAAGTCCTCGAGTGTGGCAGATGTAGTCTCTGGAGTGCCGCAGAGTAGTGTGATCGGACCTATGCTTTTCTTGCTTTATATAAACGACATCAGCTCAGTTGTGAAAAGTAATATTAGGCTTTTTGCGGATGACACCGTAGTCTATAGTGAAATTAGTGGTCCTAGCGACCATCGTCAGCTTCAGGATGATCTGGATGCGTTATCTGTTTGGTGCAAGGAATGGCAGCTAGAAATCAATCAGAAAAAGAGTAACGTTCTAAACTTTTGGAAATATAGAAGCCCATCGTCCATGTTTACCTACTCGATAGATGGTGAGAGCATTCCTGTTTCGGAATCCGTGAAATACCTCGGGTCACCTTGAATCATGACCTGTCTTGGGACACCCACATAAGACGAGTGATAGGTGCGGCAAATAAGAAGTTGGCTTTTGTGCGTAGAATAGTCAGGAAAAGCACGGAAAAGGTGAGAGAATCCTGTAATTTATCGTTGGTTATACCTCAAATGGAATACGCAGCAGAGGTTTGGGATCCATATCAGAGGGGACTCATAAAGGATTTAGAAAAAATACAGCGGCGAGCAGCTAGATTCGCGAAAAAGAATTACGATAAAAAACAGAGCGTTACGTTACTCATTGAAGAGTTGAGTTGGCCGTCGTTGAAAGATCGTAGATTAGAGGCGAGACTTAAACTTCTAGATATATATATATATATATAGGTCGGAGATATTCGTAAATGAAATGAAGGATATTATTCGACAACCAACGTATATCGGACGGAGGGATAATGAGGACAAGATTCGCGAAATAGATAGTAGGACGGAGAGGTATAAGGAGTCATTTTTCCCTAGGACAATACGTGATCACAATAGATAAGTGAATAATAATTAGTAAGGAACTTGGTGCGCGGCACCCCCTGCCATCCACCGTCAAGGTGACTTGCAGGGTAATATGTAGATGTAGATGTAGTAGTAGTAGTAACTCTTTCGTCATTTTTACGCACCGCATTCACCGTCCACATAATAAAGAAGTTTTTCGTTCCAACTCAAATCCGCGTTCACCGCTCACGCCCTTCAACTCCAATCCAGACGTCATCGCCGTTCATCAATTATTTCGGGTTACGAATCGACGCTCATTTCTCAAGTTTGTTCCATGTAAATCGATCCTGCAAGTTATCGATCGCAGGGCTTATAAGGGATAGAGACCTTGTAGCTTACAAAGTACGCAGATCTTGTATTAATCGCATCGATTACGCTGAAAACGTTTTTTTGTTTCCGCTGCTTTTTCGATGTAATCGAAGTAAAATATGGGCAAACAGCAATAAGCTCGAATAATCACGCAATTGTTTGACGCTACATTTTTTGCTTTAACAAAGATTAGATTCACCGATTGCGCAATTCTTTCACTGTGAAAATTGTCGGAAAATTAATCTAAACTGTTACGGTTACTTAATGATAACAAAAAAATTGAGACAAATATCTCACACCAAATAAGTCTGAATGATACCGGGATGGAATGAATAATTCATGTCTGACCTTTTAACTGGGCAAAAGCACTTAATCATCATGGAATATTAATGATTATTTGGGTAATTTAAGCAATGAATACTAAGTTAATCAATAATGTTTCGGTCGAATTAAAATGTTAAATTAAAATTTCAGTGTATGTTTAAATTATTGAAAAAATCATTACCTTTTCCTGTTTCGAATATTTTTTTATATGTTGTAAGAAGAAATTGCAATAAATACCCCTTATAGTTACAGCGTAATGCCAAAACTAGGATAAGTAATGCGTGCAACTCCCATAGCAATAAAACGTTTGATTACACCACGAGTTACACTAAATGTTGATTTACTTACTGGGCACAGTTTGTGCTCAAATATCGATAGTGCGCCATAATTAATTGAAATAAATCAGTAAACATTCAGAAAAGTTAGCGCAAATAGGGATTTTTGAGGAGGAAAGACAGAATGACAGTCACAAACAAAATAAATTGTATTTTAATATACAAATATTGTTGTTGAGAATTAAAAACGCGACAAATACAATCGATAGAAGTACAATTAAATACTAAATAAAGTGAATGCAAGTTTGGAACGAAACGATTTTGCTTTACCGATACTTATTACGCCATTATTATTGTTTTAATGCAAACATCGGATATGACGTCACCCGATTGCAACGACATAATATTCTCGCAGCCTCGGCGGTCATCGAAAGCGAGCTGTGTTGTGCATTTATTTCCGTAACGTACGTGACCGAGACCTTACATGGCACATCCATATTGAACCATGCCCGCTGTGTGGCATCGATCACGTAAGTGTACAGATAAACTGATCGACCCACATTTTTCAGAGCGGTTCCGTCTGATGTATTTGTGTGTCAAGCCTTGAAACGGATAATCCCGCGATTCCAGCGAAGAGAGGAAAAAAACACGAGTCGAAGGGGATGTGTCTAAAACGGATCCGGCGCAGAGGAAATTAATGATTTTCATCTCGAATTCTTAATGCGGAGGCAGGAGAGGGACTCTTCCGGTATACATTTTATTAGTTTGTGATTCCGTGCATCATTTATATTTCGGCTAGAATATCATCGTCGCAAATAGCGGAACACGAAGGCTTACAAAAGTTATGGAAGGCTTCCAAGATCACGGTAGTACTTATGTAGGTGTTGTCTCATAGTTGAAAACGCTGGTAATTTATTAAGTGTGAAATTAAAGTTGTGAGACTAAACATTATTATTATTTTCACTTCCTATTGTTTAAAAAACAGAAACTGCCTATGATTACGGTTTCTTTGTTTGCCCAAATGTGAGGGGGAATTTGTTTGACTCAAATATTATGTGAATTCGGAAAAAATTATATGATACAAATGAAAAATTATTTTCGTTGAAAGGTAAGTTATGGCTGTTGTTAATTTAATTTTAACGAAGTCGTTTTTAGGCATGTATCGTTTAATGGCCTACATCTTCAAATTTAATCAAACAGAATACTGACGTACAATACTAGAATTTTCTTCGATTCGTGTGGATTTTTGAAAAAGCAATTTGTTATTATCATTGGCGAAATGCCAAAGATACAGACATGGCTTACAAAGATTAATTGAAGCGATGTTGAAATTTTATAAACATTTTATTCATAATACAACGATGTTTTGGTTTCGTAAATGTATGTTTTAATCGCTTCGCAACGTCATTTATGCATTTTTCATCATTTTTCATCACCTCAGAAAACCTATCCCTGCTAAAATCAATCAATCAGTACAGTAAACTTGATGCATACGAAAGTGTGTGTGTGTGTGCCTGTGTCTTCATCAAGGATTAGGTCCCCGACGTTCCCAACGGAGACCTGCAGCGCGTACGTGAGTTTTTTCTTTCCTTTTAATTGACGGTGAAGGATCTTTTACTTTTTATTTATTTTTCAGTTTGTCGTACAATTTTTTACAGTGTGAGTGCCTCCTTGGAGTGTGTGTGTGTGTGCCTGTGTCTTCATCAAGGATTAGGTCCCCGACGTTCCCAACGGAGACCTGCAGCGCGTACGTGAGTTTTTTCTTTCCTTTTAATTGACGGTGAAGGATCTTTTACTTTTTATTTATTTTTCAGTTTGTCGTACAATTTTTTACAGTGTGAGTGCCTCCTTGGAGTGTGTGTGTGTGTGCCTGTGTCTTCATCAAGGATTAGGTCCCCGACGTTCCCAACTGAGACCTGCAGCGCGTACGTGAGTTTTTTCTTTCCTTTTAATTGACGGTGAAGGATCTTTTACTTTTTATTTATTTTTCAGTTTGTCGTACAATTTTTTACAGTGTGAGTGCCTCCTTGGAGTGTGTGTGTGTGTGCCTGTGTCTTCATCAAGGATTAGGTCCCCGACGTTCCCAACGGAGACCTGCAGCGCGTACGTGAGTTTTTTCTTTCCTTTTAATTGACGGTGAAGGATCTTTTACTTTTTATTTATTTTTCAGTTTGTCGTACAATTTTTTACAGTGTGAGTGCCTCCTTGGAGTGTGTGTGTTTGTGCCTGTGTCTTCATCAAGGATTAGGTCCCCGACGTTCCCAACTGAGACCTGCAGCGCGTACGTGAGTTTTTTCTTTCCTTTTAATTGACGGTGAAGGATCTTTTACTTTTTATTTATTTTTCAGTTTGTCGTACAATTTTTTACAGTGTGAGTGCCTCCTTGGAGTGTGTGTGTGTGTGCCTGTGTCTTCATCAAGGATTAGGTCCCCGACGTTCCCAACTGAGACCTGCAGCGCGTACGTGAGTTTTTTCTTTCCTTTTAATTGACGGTGAAGGATCTTTTACTTTTTATTTATTTTTCAGTTTGTCGTACAATTTTTTACGTCTTCGAATTCTATCAATTCATAAGTTTTGCCATACGCAGGGAATGCTTTCATTATGCAATGAAAATTGAGTTAATTATGAGACTAGTAATTTCTGCTTAATTAATTCCTTACTGGTGAAACTTCATGCGTAATCGGATCAGTGAAATGACAAATTAAAAATCACTGTGCACACTTTGCTTAATGAGTTGTAGCCTCATAAAATGCAATCTCCAGCTAAGGTAACCAATAAACTCTAAGAGAAAAAATATCAAATAAATGAGCGAAATTAATTTTTAATCATCGTTTTCGCATAAACTTTGAGCGCAGCGAAATAATTTGTGGTGCGATAATTACACACATGGGTGTGCTGCAATACGGACTTATTCTGCTAACGTGGAGTGGCTTGTTAAAAAAGCCGGATTTTGAACACATCTTTCTCGTTAACTTTGTTTTTAACATTTTTCCAACCCCTGACCAACCCCTACGTTCTCTAAAGCGCTGCATTCGTTTGTTTTTTCCCGTAACGCAAATCGATGCAAACGATTTTCAACCGCCATTTTCTCCTGGTATTGGTATTCACGCAATCATTCGACCGTAAAACCAGTTGAAACGATAGATACAGAACTGATAAGATAAGTGCTGCTTCCAATGTGTTTGGCCAGTCATCGTATAGGCGGCGCCGCGCTCAACGATGAGAAAGTATCCGTTGCCCGAATTGATTAGATAAACCCGACAAGTTCTGTTTTTCTTTGACGAGCACTATGCCAAAGTGTCACCGAGAGTCACAAACTAAACAAAAGGAAGTATAGATAGGTCAATAAAAAAATGACGACCGTTGTTACATTATTGTAATATTTGTTTTACTATCGAATGACATTTTACTTGTTATCAATAACTTTATGGGTGAATTTCGATAAAAAAATGTTTCCAAAGTAAGCCAGAAAATATCTTTCATTAAACTTTTCAATTTTTTGTTTTTCGTCGTTTTTTCATTTAAATCATTGTCAATCAAAATTTGAAGTGATTTAAACTCTTAAATTTCATTTTAAAATGCGAAAACCAAAATAAAAATGTCGAAATGAAAATAAATTGAACAAAAATAAAATATTTTTTTTCAATTTTATTTAAATTTAAGATTTGTTAAATTAGCGGTTCTTGGGATTAAGAAATTTTGAATTTATTTTGAAAATCTCAAGCATTTTATATGGGAATAATTTGAAATCAGGGGGAAAATTCTGACATGACCGGAAATCGAACCCTGTTCTTCCAATCTTCGGGTGTATGTTCTACTACTGAACTATTGAGACAGACTAATTCTCCCGCTTCAGAATGTGGATTCTTTCGTGGTCGGGGCCGGATGTTCTCCATGAGAAGAATCAAAGATAACCCAATGCTCTCCAATTAGCGAAATATCCTTTAATAAAAAATTCATTATTAATCAGTAAATTGATAAATGAATGGAGTATCAAGCTCTTAATGTTAGAAAATGCCTCGTCATTCGGTGGGACTATGGGTCTTTTAAGAACGGCAAATGTCTCGCCATCTGTAATCCATTTCTGAACGAATTGTCACTGATTACGTATATTTGCTGCACTTATACTATATTTCTTTTAAAATTTTAGCTTCAGAATAAAAAAATAGAATAACTCACTCTTTCATGTTTTATGTGGAAGGTTTTTAGAAGAAATTATCCAGAAATTTTTAGATTTTTAATGCTGGTAATTATTTCTTATTCGAGAATCAAGGATAAGCTATATATCGAGTTTATAAAATTGAAATAAATGAGATTTTTTTACGATTAGAGGCAGACGTTACGCAAAATTATTAATTAAAGAACTCTAGAAAATGCTGAAAGTGGTCACCAATTTACGGATACAAAAACATTCTCTCCGCAGCGTGTTCTCTGATACAGACAACAGCATTTCTTGGGATATTCCCAATGGCATCCCTCATTCTTGTTACTTCATCAAGAGTATGGGGATTTGCCACCGTGTACTTCCTTCTCCTCTCTCACTTCCCCCTCATCTCCCGATTCCCTTCCACTCTCCCATCCCTCTCTCGCTCAAATCCATGGAATGTTGGCAGGAAAGTAACAAGAATTTCCTCTATTTTAGTCAAATTGATCCATGTGATCAGTTAACCCAATCCAATGCCCATTTAGACTCGCAATGGCGCTTAGTATAGAAGAACGCGTGTTTATCGTTGATCATTGCATTAAGGGTCACGTTTAATAAAAAAAATAGTCCATTACCTGCTACAAATATAAATGCAAAGACGGTAGCCAATAAGATCGCTATCAGTAGCTTATTGAACGTAATCGTTACAAGAGAAAAAACTCGCCTTAAAGTGGAACGCAATTCAAATTTTATGGCAATTTATGTTATAGGAAAAAACTAGTGGATTATGTCGCAGCTCCATCAGCAAAAGCGTGGATGAATTATTATAGATTGGCAACAGAAACGAGAGTTTGACAAAGAGCTGAGAAAAATATGTACATTAGCCAATGAGCTAGCCATATGTAATATTTAAAATTTTATATTTTCATGTTATCAGTTTTTAATCAAAAATATTTAAAATTTAATTGTATAATTTAATTTTTGTTACTCTCGGCGTCGATAGGCTCAAATTCGAATTTCCCTTTAAATTGGGTTATTTCGACAGCCTGTGGAAATCGGATTCACTCTATCACGAGCCGGCTGTTAAAAATTTAGCAGCTCATCACTCGTTATACAGTTTCTGTTCAAACAGTTATTATATCTTATGAAATTCGAGCACATCATTTGTCTAACAAATCAACAATCGTGAAAAATTACGTTTTTCTCCAGCGTAACACGCATGCTTGCCTACAAACCGCCATAATTTTGACCCCCAAATGTAATATATTTCAGTGTCACACTTGAAAAACAATAAAAGGACGAAATAATGAATTATTTCAAAGTTATCTATAGAATATTACTACAGTTATGTTTTTTATAAGTATTTATCATCACCTTTGTCATTGATACGCTCATGCTCACATGGAAAATTATTCAAACCTAAATAAGGGAAAACGCAGTCGCGGGTGCATAACTTGAAGAATGGGGAATCGCATTCGACTGCTAGATTTTGATTTATGTTGAATTTTGACCATCAGAAAGCATTGTGAAAATTTAGTCTCTTAACACTGTAGTTGTTTAAAATAGTATTTACCCTTTCTAGTTAAAGAATATGACATTCAGATCCTAAGAAGTTTCGTTAATCGAAGTCCGCTTTTCTCGAGCTCTATCTTCAAAGTTACTGCATCATGCAGAAGAAAACTCTCCAAGTCTTTTCTTCAGATCTCCCAGTTTCCATTCAACGGTCATTTCATTCGTTTCGGTAAACAAAAGACATTCTTATCTCAAGCCACCGAAGCAGGATCGCAAAACGACGAGCGTTACTATAAAAATCTTAAATCTACGCATCGGCCCAGTTTATTTCAAAGACAGAGCACTTGCTACCTCATCCTGGAGGCCGCGCAATTTGTTTTGCGACTGTTTTTTTTCATCTCCGCCTCGCTCCTTATACGGAGGTAAATCGTGGAGTTGCATTTGGAGACACCTTCCACCCTCTCGCGGACTCGTGGCTCGCCCACTCCCTCCGAGGAAACAAGGGCGTTTTTTCCTATGCAAATTGAGAAAGAGAGAGGAGGTAGATATTATTAAGAGGGAGGAAAAGGCCGAAGGAGGTGAGAATGGGATGGAAATTGGCCGGGAAGGGGTTTGAGGAAATGGTTGGATACAGAGGGGGAGGAAGAGTATTTTGAGTTACGTACGCCAGATGGCAATGATAATGGCAACACGAAAATTGCGGGTTATCCGCTTCGCGATAACCATAAAACAGAACTGCGATGCATGGAATCGGTTTTTCCGCGGCATATAAATGAATAAGGGAGCAACATTCAGCGATCGGTAAAATGAATCTTTCGTGGACTTATTTTCAGCAATAAACGTCTGCTTTGAATTTATGGCTAAAGGCAGTACTATATACATATATAAAGTGCAAAATAAATAAGTGAATTTTATTTTACCTTCCTCCTATCTTCTCTAGGTTTATCTTGATAGAGAGATTTATTCAAAAGAATATGCCTTATTTTTCAGTTATTAATTCGGTGAAGAAACCGCACTCCTGACTCGAAGGGCGGAGAGAGCGTCGAAAAAGAGAAGCGCTCACCCAAGGACGAGTCAGATCGCGGAAAATCGAGATAATCTCGTTGTACGATCGAAATATTAAAGAACCTGCAGAAAAATAGGGCGCGATTATCAATGGAGTAAAGAGAACGTGTCTATTTTTATCTTAGGCGCTCCCTTTTAGTCGGAAATATTTTCGCAGGTTTTCCTGTCGACCTTATAAAGATCAATCTCGTATGCCTCATTGACGTCCTGACGCTGTAATCTTCGATCTGGTGTAAGGATCATTATCCATGCCGTATGCCCTCAGGGAATCCCTTAAAATCTGGAATTTTGAAGGCCATCGGTCTTTTTTTTCACAAGCGCTCCGAAAATTCTCGTAAATATGGGCATTGAATGCCGACAAATAGCTAATTCTCGAAGAAACACACGCGGATGCCGTGATGTATTTTTCGAAGCTATCGGTTTAAACTCTTTTTATCTTCATTTTTACCAGTCGATTCACTAGAATAGCGGGCCTTTCTTCCTAAAACTAGTCGGGCATCTCTGACGAAATTCGGATAAGTATCAAAAAAAGGTCGGAGACTTCAACGGCCGACAACCGCCACGAGTGGTCCAGTGAGTCGATCTCTCTCTCTCTCTCTCTGCCGGTCCTCCCACGTTTTCAAAGACACCCACGGATAAAGCCGTCGGCCAAGGAAGACCTCCTTCCACCTTTCCGCCCAGCCTTCCCTTCACATCGAAGCAGCCACGCCTCACAAATCGCTGAAAGCGTCACTTCCTGCGACCGGGCGTTTTCGCTCCCTCTCTGACAGTCGGCTACCTGTTGGATACTGGAAGGATGCGATCGGAATGAGAGATTATGCAAGGGAGAGGGAAAGGAGCCGTGTGAAAATGGAGAGAGAATACGTAAAGAACTAAACTGATAGTTTATAGGATCGGATCAGATTTAAATCAATTCGCTGGTTCCGACAGAATGGAAACATCGCTTCATTGGCTGTTGATAGTGTTTAAGGTGAAAATTCATGACGTTATCATTAATTCAAAAGTCTCACGCACGTACACTGCATATTATATTCATTTTGGATAAGTAATATAATATATAATATTATAAGATATATAATGTAAATAGAGAGCGACAGATAACGAGCAATTAACCAGTTTCCAATATGTATATATACACACACACATGAACTTCAAGGGAAACGAAATAATATTCGAGTTATAGAAAATTCGACTTATGGAAATACTTTTTTCTCATTTCTATTTTTCCCCGTAAAATTAATTCAGTTATGGAAAATTCAAGTTATGGATGTTCCACTGTATATTATATAGGTAATATAATATTATAAGTTATATTATATATATATATATAATGTAAATAGTGAGAGCGACAGATAACGAGTAATTAACCAGTTTTGAATCGATTAATTGCTATATTCAAAAGAAAAAATATTTTTAAATAATTTAACGAGTTGTTTTTTTACTAATTTCTAAACCTCTGGTTTCAAATTTGCAGTAAGCTTCATTAATTAATATGAGTGGAAGCAGGAAGCGATGTATTTTATTAGCGTAACGGGAAATATTATTCGAAATGAAACCCAATAATCCAATGCATTCAGGTGAGATAAAAATTAGAAAAATATTTTTTATAGTTTTTAATAACCAAGCTACATCTTGTATTTTTGGCAAAATTAATTAATATAACCGGTGGAGTGCGTACTATTGTCCATTTCAATAGGTTTCTGTCTCACCTAGTCTGCCCAACTGTATCTAAGTAGAATATAAGAGTTTCTCCTAAAAGTTTCTGGTAAATATGTTATATAGAAAATAACCAATTTAACAAGATCATGGATAGTACAAAATTTTCAAATATACAATCGTTTTTTCCCAAAGGTACATTTAACTATTTCGTGTCCTCTGTAAATGCGTATTATAGACATATTTTCTTTTTTATTACACCATGACAGAGGTAACATTACATTTATGAATTCCATATTATTTGCATTTGACATAATTAAGGCATATGAAAAGAAAATTTTGAAAAACAATAAAAACATTTTAAATCTTACTTTATTAAATTATACCTAATATTTCTTCCGCTCAAATAAAACTATTATATAGTTGAAATCTCGCAAAATATAAAAATTCTCTATAAAATATAGTCTTATGTTAGTAATTCGGATGTCACATTTGAAATTCTCAATGTTGGTGCACATTTATACTATATAATTATACTATATACTATATAATTATATATACTAATCAACTATAAAATGCAAATTCACTTGGTCATTATGTCCATAACACTCAATATCTCATTTGTTTCTTCAGCCAGTTCAACCAAATTTGGTAGGATTGGATTGATCACATACCAGTCACGAATGACATAAATAATTACCAAAAAGGTCCTTGATTCGACTCCAGAGGGTGATTTCAATTTCCCATAATATATCACGTAAAAATAGATTTTTCGACTTAAAGAGTTTTACTCTTTTGCAAATTAAAATTAGAAATAACTGACCTATGATCTTCAAACCTAAACCGTTTTAAAGAAAAATAAATGATGTTTCTTGTTCTTATCGTCACATTTTGCCTACGTTATAAAATCGCTCATTTTCTACGTTTAAATCACATTTATTGGGAAAATGTAAACTTTTTAACCATATGTTACTTAGCCGGCCGTGTCATTGTTAAACCTTGAGATTGTATTGTCCTATAAACCGTTATACTATATGCGTAAGGAAAGCATCCTTTGAATGTTTTAATACGTGAGAGAGGAGAGAGAGAGAGGAAGAAAGGAGAGAGACAGGGGGAGAGAGAGGGAGGGAAACAGAGGAGGGAGAGGGAGGGAGACAGAGAAAAAGTAGAGGGAGAGATAGATAGATAACTTTCTTTATTAGGGCGAGATTGAGACTAAGAAGTATAGTTTTTCAGAGAAGGAGAGAGTGGGAGAGGGAGAGAGAGAGAGATAGCAAGGAAGAGAGAAATAACGGGAGAGGGAGGGAGGTAGACAGAGGAGGGAGAGATAGATTGATAATGGTCTTTATTAGGACGAGATTGAGACTTGGAAGTCTATTTTTCCAGAGAAAGCGAGAAGGAGGAAGATTGGAAGGGAGGATTGGAGAGGGGAAGAGAGAAAAGGGTGAAGAATAGAAAATGCCTTAAATTTAATACTTAATCCACGCAACAAAAATTTTATAAGATTCCTACAATCACGTGCTAATAGCGAATAATTTTTTTTGAAGGACATGGGTTCGACTCCAGAGGGTGATTTCAATCTCTCATAAGACGATTAATATCTCAGCCGTTTGTTTTATTACAAAGCCCGTTTTAAAAGTGCTAATTCATCTAGTACTAATTAATTCACGTAAAAGGCATTGATTGAGATTTACTGGAGCTATGCAAAGTATACGAAAAAAGGATGTGTGAAAGCAGAGCTTTAACGACGTATTCGATATCGGAGATAACGCTAAAGCTGGGACTCTATAAGGAGTGTTCGTTAAAGTGGAAAATGTGTGATTCATCGAAGAAGATTTATGGTGGCGGTCTCAAGAGGGCAGTTTAATAAACGTTAAAATGCAAGAGTCTAAGGAGTGGAAATGAGCATCCAAAGGAGAGCGCGTGTTACCTCACACAGGCTGGGCAACTTAAGAGACTGATATGAGAACTTTCAATTTTTTCTGGACCACGTGGTAAGAGGTGTGGTCAGTAATGGCGTGAACAAGAAGCAACGCTACGCTAACTCATCTAACAATAATAAAAGACTACTTCTGTTCCTTTGTGGCTCCCTCTGTTACGCTATAAAAATGCAAATAACTCGATAATGGAATGAGATACATTTTATATATTTGGCAGGAATGATTAATTCACATATTGTAAGATGATGAAGAAAAAAAATCTCGAAAAAAGTCCAATGTTCGACTCCGAGGTAGGCATTTCTATTTTCCATAAGATAACATGTAAAAATCGACTTTTTGACTTGTACGCTTTTATTCTTTTTGATATCTAAATTAGAAAGAATTCACCTATGATCTTCGAATTTAGACCATTTTAAAGAAAAAACTATTAAGTTTCTTATTCTGTTCATTTATTACCGCCTACACTTCGAAATTCCTTATATTAAACGTTCACATATTTTGGGGAAATCTTGCCATTTTAACGGGATGTTGCCATGCCAACCCATTACATTGTTAAACGTCAAAATTCTATTGTTTTTCAATCATTATGGATGAAAGCGTGCTTTTAATGCTCTTACAATTAGTAAGAGAGAGAGGAGAGAGAAATTCTTTTCATAGCAGCTAATGTAAACAACATTCGTTGCGATATTTACGAGAAGGAATACATTTGAATGTAGAACATTAATCATTCGCATATTAAAATCAGGTACTTAGAATCATCGTAGGATTTCGAGACTTGAAACAACGAACGCCTAAAAGAACGAAAGTTTGTTTTCTTGCCATCCAAAGAAAGTCAAGGTATGTTTATTTGATCATTTTTTATTTCATAAAAAGGTGTCCCGTTGATTTTCAACGGGCATCTCCTTAGTTATTGTAGAGTTACTTGCTTTCCCTCACATTATATTTACTCTAAATAGAAGTCGCTCTCAGGATCCTTAAGACAAAAACTTATATAGCAACAATTCGCCGATGGTGACTATTGTATTGGTAAAGGTAGAAGGCATTAGGAGTATAAATCACTATGGACACGAATCATTAATGCTTTGGACTGTAACTTATGTTAATGACAAGTTTATTATAGATATATTCACCTTATGCTGTGACAAAGACATACCATACAGTGTGGTCTTTCTTTCTTTGAAACCATGTGTTTTAAGGTTAATTCAGCATTTTACTTTTAATTTTAATTATGAAGAACTTAAATAATTTACAACTGCCTTCGAATGAGCTTTGATTTAATAACGTTTTAATTAGATAGAGAAATAAAATTCTTTATAAAAAGATCGTTCCGTCCAATAGATATTGTTTATATTTGTCTTCAGTTTTTCTGTTATAATTTTGATATTATTTAAAATTTCGTTAAACATATAACGGTTCTCCGATTTCAATCTGATAATTCATGAATTAATTTGATTTATAAATGTTTTTGACTTACGTATTCCCAGTGGCAAAGACGTTAATAAATGTCTACCACAAACAAAAAGAATATCATTAACACATTCATGATCAACCTTCTTGATTTACTGCTTAGAGCTCTTTGCATTGAACAATATGCTGTATCTCGTTAACATTTCCAAAATATAGATGTTATAGCGTTTGATTTCATGAGAAATTAATATAATTCTAATCAGACGCGACAATAATGGCCCTTTTCATTTACTGGATAAACTGGCTGTGCACAACCAGAAATTTAAAGCATAGTAAATTTAAGATATTGAATAATAAAACACTGTAACCGTTTCAAACAGGAAAAATTAATTCAAACCTTTCGGACATAATATCAATTTCCATGAAATCATTTATTAAACCCTTATTGCTACTATTCAAATACTTTACGACCCAATTCCAGCACGTCGCCACCTGCAAAATTTGTCCTTAAGCTGACAGGAAAGTTAGAACAGGAGCCGCTATAAATCACACTGACTAAACTTGAAGGCAATCGAAATAATTTTTTAAACTATAGAAAGAATTTGCATATGTAATTGATATACCATTCTTAATTAACTGATTGAATAATTTATAAAATTTCGTCGATTCTCCTCCGAATTTGATGTTTGTAAAAACCGCTCCTTTAGAAATAGCGTGAACGACACAAGGCATCACCAAACAGTGCTGTAAACGACGAAGGACGAAAGAAAAAAAACAACTCGCAAAGCGAAAACGGCGCCATAAAAGAGCGATTTCGAAAGAAACCATAAACACTCAAGAAAGAGAATCGTCTTTTTTCTTTTGATGAAAACGTCGCCGGTTAGAAGCGTAAAAACAACTGAAGACGCATCCGAGAAGTTGGTAAACGTGGCACGAAGCTCTGACTAATGGTCGGGGCGACCCCTTCTTCCAGTACCGCCCCCGGAGGCCTCGATGGAGAGCGGTAGAGGGATGGATGTGGGGGGGGGGGGGGAGAGAACCGTGGGCGTAGAAGCGAGCCTCTCTACCTCTTCCAGCGGCGGAGCGTGGGTGCGAAGCCGCCTCCCCAATCCCCAGGCGCACTAGGTGCAGAGGCCACAGCCGTTGCCCTTATAAAGACGGGACGCCCACGAAGCCATCAGGAGAGGGCGCGCGTCCTCTTCCCTCCCTTCTAGTCAGCCGCCTCCGCGGGCCACTCGCCTCAACGCCCTCTCCGCAGAATGCGTCCGAACAGCGGAGGAAAGAGATGGAAGGGAGGTCGTTGGTCGCGAACGTTCGAATTTCGAATCTTTGCAGCCTCGGAGTATTCGTCAAACGGAACGTCTCGGGCGACGGGAGGTCGGGAGATAACCGAAATGGTTGCAGGTGCGCGGCTGGGAGAATTCAGATGTTTCTGCGGGAATGGCGGTTGAGGGAGGTTTGGAAGACCTTGAAGAGGCGACGCGGTCGTCTTCGACGGTTGGGAAAGAGGATTGGCGATTAATTCGAATTTAGAACGCCAAGTTGAACATATTCATCGCGATCGCGGTGTTTTCTCAAGGATTTTTCTCGCAAACTGTGGGAGAACTGAAAACTGTTCATGAAATTAAGATTATAACAAGTGAAAAACGTTCCTTTTGGTTTTGGACACGGCTGAGAAAAAACTACTAGATATAACTTAATAGGTCATCGCTGCTTATAAATAATACGAGTATTAAGTGAAGGACTATGCACAAAAAAGAAATTATACGAATTATTTCTGACTAAACCCAGGAATTTCAATATGACAGCCAGATGTGTGTCATACCATTGCCAACACATCTATTTTTTGCTTAAAAACTATAAGATTTAATGGATACCTACTTTATTTGCATAACAATGAGAAATCTTCCTTCATATAGTAAAGTCATAATGAAATGTATTCTCTGTTACTGATCCAAATAACTAAATTATTACTCAATCATGAAGATCATATTTAATATGATTCTCTATTACAGCCACTGTTAAAGCCATATAACGTTAAAGCAACTCTTGAAGTATGACTTTTGCAGCAATGTGATGCAGATGTACAGAGTTTCATAGGCCTGGGCTAACCCATTTTTGATACAGAATTTTTAAATTATAATAAGTTAACAGTTTCATATCTATGGTTTACAAATTGGAGCTGAATTAGTGAATCAAATTAAAATGAAACACCAAAGTCGTTGAAAAACTGAGTTACAAGCACTGCATAAACGAAATGGCAGGGAGCAATAATAAAGGTTACAGCAATTCCCCTCATTATTTGAATATGCGCTCAAGTGTGACAAGATGTGTCTCCAAGCAAATTTTCTGGGCGGACAGAAAAAGAAGAAGAAACTGAGTGCTTCTTCAGAGGATAAATTGCATGGAAGGGATGGAGGAGTTTTAACGAGGGATGAGGCCATTTTAAATATGAGAAATATTTGAAGATTCAAAACTTGTATAGGCCTTATAGGTACTTGAAAACAAGATGCTTCTTTCAGACAGATGAGAATGTCTATTGAGCTCTTAACTTTTGCAAAATTTTGTTTAAAAATTTGCAAGCAGGTTAGACTCAAACCACTTAAGTTTTCCACTTTACTGCAATGAAATGATATCCTTTCAGCACTCTTGGGACTGAATTCAGTCTTGCCTTGATCACAACATTTAGACATGTCGGCCAGTCATAAAAACATTGAGAGACCTTTTAATTTTATTTCCAATTTCATTCATGTTTATTCTTGTTTTTGCTTCAAATATAATGTATCAAAATTTCATACTAGTTCATTTATCAACCATTCCATCTCAGGCAGAGGGCTGGATTATGTCCTAGGCCTTATAGGTGCTGAAATGTTGACATTGAGTATGAAAAGACCCAACATATATTCTAAATGTTGACATTGGTCATCGTATAGGATAATGAGCAAAAGCCAGTCTCAACTGATGGGTATCATAAAAAAATTAATTATTTCTTCATGTTTACATAGGAGATTAATGTGAGAGGAAGAAAGAAATGGTTACATTGAGTAGAAAAAGCCCCAACACAAAGAACTGATCATATTTCCTAAACGTTGATATCAATCGTTGTATAAGAGAAGGGAGGTTTTCAGCGACTCTGTCAGCTGTACTTTGCTAGTTCTCTCTGTGAATATTAGTTGGTTAGCAGCTTCCATGAAGCATCTTTGGCTAATGGGTGTTGTTCTACATCATTTGATTTTATTTGTGTCATCTTATAGCCAGCGTCATTATTCTAAACACTGTTTAAATGGTTCAATGATATTTATATAAAAATAATTATTATCAGGGCATTATTATATTTAAAATGACAAGCAGAGATTGCAATAAAGATAGAAAATTTGAATCAGGAAATTTTAAATGGACAAATGCGCTATTTTGGAAGAATCACAACTAAAGTTTCAAGGATCATTGATGAAAAATTTGAAAAAGTATAAAGGTGAGAAAATTGATTATAGCAGTAATATCAGCAAAAAATACCCGAATGAAGAACTTGTTGATGACAGCTATGAAAACAAAATTGAAAATTTTGAGAACCTCAATATGGCTGTTCATCCTGTAGCAGAAATTTGTATGTTCTAAATGTTCCAGGATGGTGTGATGTGTTTCGAGAAATTGTGGATGGTATGCCTTGTAAACCACTATCGAGTAGGGGCATTGCAAACCACTGTCACCTAGGAGCCTTGTAAACCTCTAGTACAGAGGTTCCAAACTGTGGTTCACAAACCCCCTATGGGTTCATGAGATGACTCAGGAGGTTTGCAGAAAAAATCCTTAATGGCATTTGTACAGTGTATTTAATTGCACGGTTTATGCTAATCATTGTCAGCAGTGATGGGACTGTTTCAATTCAAGTAGTATCTCTTAAATTAAACAACGAAGTTGAGGCAGAAGCTTGTACGCATAAATTAACAAAATTTATTTTTGTCAAAGAGAGATCGAATTCTTGACAAATTTCCATGAAATTTTTTTTTTGACTCTGATGCAAAATTTTTTAATGATGAGAACTTTTAACTATAACGACAAATGCATTATCGCTGAATCTACCTGTCCAAGGCAGTCATTAGTTTGGCATGATATTTTGCTTTGATTATATAGTAACACATAAGTTGTTGATCAAATGATTACATTAATAAAGCAAACTGACAATTTTAAGTGCCTAAACATGAACTATAGGATGCGGTATAAGACAATATTTTAATAAGAAGTTTTTAATAATGTTTTGTTTAAGTGTAATTTACATGCAAAATTGAAGTACACCCACTCCCCAATTAGTGCTCTTAATTGGTGCCAGGAAAATTGAGCGATAACTGAAACAGTGCTATTCGAAACACGTACTTTCATAAGAAATGAAGTTATAAGATTTAATTCGTTCCTGAGATTCTATTAATGGAAATGAAAATAGCTAGTATTATATAAATAATACATGAAAGTATTCTCTATTAACCATATTACATAATGTAGAATTGGTCGTAATTTGCATTGCAATTATATTTAAACTGAACAGTAAAACTTGAATATAAATGAAGAACAGATTGAATAAATCATGCAGGAACATCAAAGAATATGAATTAGAGTAAAAGAAGAATACCTTGATCTACTTATACATACAGGGTGAGGCAATATTCACTATACAGCCACACTTTTATTAACACAAAGAAAATGGTAAAACTTTACATTTCGTTCCACGACCGATATAAGCTCTGGGGAACGTAAAGTACATTTAAGCCAAGAAAATTGGGACACAATAACATCTACATATTAAGTGTAAGCGTAATGATTGAACATACTGTTCAATTAAAAGGAGACAACTAATAAGGAAAAGAAAACCGTATATGAAATGATCGAAACCTTACTACATTTCGACAAAGAAATGTCGATTCATAAAAGAATTATCACATGTGCTTGATAAATAAATGAACTTGGATTGAGACCAAATAAAGGAAGAATTCGAATATCTTGATAATACATTTTTTAAAACTGAACCAAAAAGGGATCAATAAACAAGAAATACAAATCACGAAAGGTATGCATATATGATGCAAAACAATTATAGAACAAAGTATATTTTAATTTAATGAGTGAAATGCTGGGACGAAGGTATGTTTTCTGGAATTATGTCGTATGATTTTCGGGCAGGGCTTGATAATGCATTGCTTGTGCTCTGTATTTAGGGATGGAAGAGTTGGTCCTCGAAGGTTTGGAGAAAAAACTATCCAAAGAGAGTGCTTTTTTGTTTTGTTTTTCTTCTTCTTCTTCTTTAATTTTATCGGCATTTTTTACGATGGTCTTTTCCGTGGAAGGAATTGCGAATTTTTAGCGGCCACATTGTTGCACTTTTCAAGATTTTGGTTTTTTCTAGTCGGTTTTGCACAAAATCCTACCTATGAAAAAAATTTCGAATCTCCAGCTCATCTGGAAGTGCCTAAACATTAGTATCCTCCTATATGTATGTTATATCCTCCTATGTAAGGAACGTCTATATATAATGATTTTATAATGCTAAAATATGAAATTTGGGAACAATGAGCAACTCTTCCGCGGTGATTTTAGAACTATGAAAACCATTATAAGTATTAAATATTATGTGGAAAGTAGGCATCATAAGTTCCGTTTATATCATCTTGTTATGGATTCAAACTGGAGCCAGGGCTGAGAGGATTCTCCGGTGTCTCTATTATTACAACCGAAGGGAAATTTTTAAATCTTCAAAAATATCAAATTATTTGGGGTGTCTTCTTCATCCCATTGTTTCATTTTAACCTTTTAAAGGAACAGAATCTATTTTAAAACTCCTTAATCCAAATACTTCTGCGGCATTGCATGTTCGAATGGGTGACAAAATCCGTCCCTTGCCTAAAGTCACGTGACTCGAGCTGAGGCATATGTTGGGGGAACTTTCTCTCCACTGCGCAGGCAGGAAGCACGCTCTATATATATCCTTACTCTATGGTCGTGACACATGACGTGTTTTCAACAGCCAATCGAAGCTCAGCACAGGCAACTAGTCAACGAATTTCAGTAGCCAATGGCAGCTCGGTAAAGACAAAGTGCAATTTCAAAAAGCTGAACACCAATTTCATTTTACTCATTATTTTCTGATAAATGAGGTTAATTTATTTAGCAAATATTTTTTTTAAATGAATAATGTAACCACAGGAGTAATGGCTGAGAATATAAGGAACAATAGTTTAAATTTAAACAGTTTTATTGCAGAAGAAATATTGTACATATTGACATATAACAGATAGAAAATGGAATTGAACCACATAGATCAATTATTGTTCAATAAATATAGAAAACATGCACACATTTCAAAAACATTACAGCAGAATGTTTATAACATAGCCAAAAGAATAATTTTGAAACAAGGCAGATCATGTTTCAAAGAGCAGCATATGAAAGCAGCAGAAGCTAGCCATGAGACAAACACGGTCATCATTACTATAGCTAAAAAGAAACAATTCATAACTAAGTAGGAAAGAAGTGACTTCTGTCAGTCTCAATGAATCAATAGCATAGGAATCAAAACAAATGTTGATTGAAAGAGAAATGAAATGAAATTTTTTTCTTATTTTGGGTCGTAATAAACACTCCTACAGTATAGCAGATTCCTCCTGAAAACACCCTGTGTGTGTGTGTATATATTGCAGCAACAGTTTATGCATAGCCCCTTCAAAAGTAATTACATTTTCAAACATCCTTCTATCAAACCAAAATGAAACACTTTACTTAAGTGAATATTACAAAGATATAGGATAAGTCATAAAAACAAAAAATGTGTGCATAAAAAACACTACAGGAAAGAAAAATAAATTCACAAAAGGTGGTATTAATTATTAATTAGAAGAGGTCATTATAGCCTTCGTAAATGGGAGACAGAGTAACTGCTTTACACTAGGTTATCATTTAAAAATTCATTGACACAATAGTAAGATTTATCTACCAATAGGTTTTTCAGCTTACTTTTAAATTGATTAATAGGTAAGCATTTGATATTTGAGGGGAGTTTATTAAAAATTATAGAGGTAGAGTGGTATGGTCCTCATTGGCTGTGAGTGAGAGTATAGTCATGTAAATGTATATCTTCACTATGTCTTGTGTTATAGTGGTGATTAGTAGCATTAACTGGAAATAACAAAGGGTTTTTCTTAACGAAGACAGCACAATTTAGTATGTATATGCATGGTAAGGTAAGAATCTTAAGTTGTGAGAAGATTGGCCTACCAGGGGTTCTGTATGAAGTGATCTTGTCTGTAGTTGATTGGAATTGGATGTCCTACCCATATATCTTAAATAATTGCATCAGAAATGAAACTGATTCCTGGGCAATGAATCAATTTTGGTCAAAATCTGTAATAATTTTTCAATATCCTATATGAGAACAGAAAACTTGGAAAAATTTTGGTGACTTTGTATCTGTAGATTATAATCAACTTTTAAAACATTCAAACATGAGATGGTGGTCACTTTCCCCTGTCATTGAAAGAACTCTGAAAATGTATGAGCCATTAAAATCTTATTTTCTTTCACATGTTAAAAAAATTTTTTGAAAATCCATTAAATTAAGCCTACTTATTATTTTTGCATGCATTAGTTCATGTGTTTAATTTAAAAATACATGGAAGGTGAGAAAAATTCAATATGAAATAATAAATGTGGCTAGTAAGTCATTTATTAACAAAATTAGCAAAATTCTTTCCAATAAGAGCCAAAGCAGTATTAAATAAGCATGTTGACCTTCTCAATGAATGGATTGCATTTAAGATAAATTGTATAAAAATTTATGAAAATGCTGCAGAATATCTAAAACTATGGACCATTCAATTCTTAGATTATAAAGTTTTTTAAATGGATGGAATTAAAAAATATTCCACAGTGGGTTGATATAACGTATCCTTTGGAATTTTCATATAATCCAAAAATGTTGTAATTGATGATTCTAAATGCTTGAATCAATAGAATAATATGGGATCTATTTAAACACTGTGTGACAAGACCTCCATAAGCACCCTAATCATGCTATACTATGGTCGCATTCACCCAATAGTGAGATCAGAGCCAGGACTATTATTATTATGATGCCCAGGGCAAATAACATGAATTGCACCCCTAGCTCAAACACTGTATTATATAATGTAAAAAATAATTATAATTAAATGATAAATAAGTACATATAATTTAAATATTTATTTTGGTTTCTGTAATATACAGTATACAATTAAATGCAAATATGCTAAATAAAAATCATGAAATATAATGTAGATTTAACAACATTAATATTGCTAGAAAAATATCAATTAAATGTGTAAATGTAAATAGAAAAAGAAAAACTTGTAAATTTTCAGAACATTAGCACATTGAATTTTAACTTATATTTTAGAAAGAACATCCAAACATTAACTTATAACATATATTTAAAAAAATAAATCAGAAGATTAAATTTTAACTAGGTACTAGTTCATCATTTAATATGCTGAACATAGGACAAATTTGGCGAATTCATTTTTTTTAAATAAGTGCTTGTACTCCTTTGTATACCCAAACATATTAGCCACGTTATTGTATCCTTGACCTCGGGCATTCAGGATGTTGATACCATCTCGTTTTAATTTGTTCATGATTTTGGCCCATAAACCACTGCCTGTTTTCTTTTAAATGAAATCTATAAAACTTTCCTCGATTGAAATCTTTCCAGCAGATGTAGTGCAGATGAATGGATTTATTATTCGAGTATGTAGAAATAATATAAGAAAAACTACTTGGATTATTTTAGGCAATGGGAACTTAGCCTTCCTTCTGTGTATGTTCAGTGTGGAAGGAGTCATGGCTATAATAATCCAATATGTTGATTAGCCAAAAATACAAACGAAAAATATTTTGAATAACGTAATAAAAAGGTGCAGCAAAGTACTAAATATAATATTTTATAGAAATTGTAAACTTTATCTAATGAATGATTAAATTCTGTGAAACTCTATACCAGATAACTTATATCTTCTATTGGAAATGCCTCAGAGAAGTGCAAAATCTGTATTTCGAAATTTCTAGAGAGAAGAAAATTTTCCAGAAAACATGACTTGTCGAAGGGTTTTCCATTTGTTCCTATGCACTCGTTTAGCTAATCCTCAACAAGCAAGAGTGTCACTCTAGATATTGCAGGCTCTCCAATATTGTTTTGAATTAGCACATATGATCCTGCTCGAAGGAGTGCCAACATCATCTCTTCAGCATCTTTGCTTCCACCACCTCACCAGGCGAATCCATTCCGTAAACACTGCATTCAGTGGAAATTGGACTGAGTGGTATCAACATGTGTAGTCGAAGGTTAGCCCATAATCTTTTTTCCAAGACAGTTTTTTTATTTGTACCTATGCACTCATCTAGGTAATCCTCAAAAAGCTAAGGTGTCACTCTAGATATTGCAGGCTCACCCAGATTGTTCTGAATTACCGAATATGATCCTGCTCGAAGGATCTCATCGGCTTGTATGCTTCCACCATTGAGGTTGTAAGTGATGTACTGCAATGCTGTGTTCCCCAAGTCATCAACGGCATTTATGTTCAACCTCTTTCTGTTGGGAGGTTTGATAAAAATATCCAAGCATTTATCAGGTAGCTGTTTTCATCTCTCTCATCTAGCTACCTCCTTGCCATCTTTTGGAATGGTGTCTGTTCCTTTTATGTCATCTGTCACTATGATGTCAGTGTTGTCATTGGTTGCTAGAAGGCGCAATGCCTTGTGATTGCCTTTGTAGGTTGCAAGTAATATTGGTTGTCATGCTGTCGCAGGATAATTTCTGTTGGGGTCAACTGTAGGGATGTTGAGTAAGGCCATGAGGAACTCATCCAAGCCTTCATTTTTATAGACAAAACTTAAGGTGAGTATTCTTACCATCATTAATCTCCCCTATATCCACTCCTTTGATATAGGCATGCTGTAGCAGCTACAACAGTTTTTTTTGCACTCGTATTTGAAAAGGAGCATCCCTACATTGTCCTCTTTTGCAAGTCTCTCCTGAAGGCCTATCAAATATTTCCGGCATCTTGTCTTGGATAAGGAAATACTAGCAATGAGATGCGAGTGTAGAGTAAAGGTTTACAAGAGTATGACTGGTTTATGTAGCAGATGTGGGGCCATGTCTGGAAAGACTACCTGCTCTTTGTGTTCGAACTTTATTAAAGAGGATTACCGTCCCATGCTTGGACTCGATTGAATCACTTGAGTTATATCTGGTCTTGCATAGAGGGTGTTAGAAGTGATATGGCCACTTCCAGCCAGGCTGCCAGCTTTGCTATAAGCCTGTCAGGTGTTGGTGGTTTGTGATCAGGGTGTGAGGAGAGGTTTAAGGAATCAACAGCTTATTTATGCTTGTCTATGCTGCTTAGGCAGTGGGACAAACTCCTGACCCATGGAGGCCACTGGACGATTGAAGCGGTCCCAGAGCATCACCCTCGTTTGAGAGAGCTTAAAGATTAGGTCATGAGGTGAACTGACTGTCTTCCTGAAAAACGCCCTGGCCCTCTTTTCCAGGATGCATTCAAGTGGCTTGATGCATGTGGTTGTATGGAGCTCCACGACTCGCACGTAGTTCCACTAGGTAATCCTTAGCATCGTCTGTAGTGCGTTGTTCTGCACTAAGGCGATCTTCTTGATGTGTGTTTTCGCCACTCCCGAACAGATGGGTGAGACGTAAGTCAGGATGGGCAGTATGCAGGCTCTGTATAGTCTGGCCTTGGTCTCCAGCGTCACCTCCCTGGAGCCCAGAATAGGGCCGAGTCTGCATACTGCTTCTGCTCCGACCCCTCTGAGGCCGAGAAAGAAATTATGGAGAATGCAGAAATCATACAGGCCATGATGGAAACAGAAGGATCAAAGTTTGAAGAGGAAGAAGAATTAAATACAGAGCCAAAAACACCTCATGCAGCAGCCAAAGATGCCCTAGATGTAGTTTTGCATTACATTGAACTAGAGTCTGATTCAACTGTTAATGATGTGATGCTTATAAAAAATGGAGGGACTATGCAGTTAAACAACAAGTTTCTTCAACTAAACAACTGAAAATTTTTTATTTTTCTTAAAATACAGACTGTATATATGTACTTTTCTATTGTAAAATTTCTGATTTTTAAAATGAATGACTTATATCATTTGTATCTGTATTGTCTTAATATATTTCATGTATGTTAAAATAAATGCGTCCTTCCTCCACATTAGCAAGGCAACTGAGAACGACCTGCCCTCCGAGTTTACATAATTGCTAAACAGACAATGAAAAGTTACACAGCCACTTTACCCGACATGGCCACTTTACCATGCCTTCCCCTAACTATTATTGGTCTTTACAAATGATTTACTATCTGCTTCATGGACAGGAATCACGAAACTATCCTTCCAAACATTTGGAAATGGCCATTCTTAAGTGACTTATTAAAAAATATAGTAAGAGGATAAGTTAAATAGTTAGAGCAGTGCTTCAGCAAGAGAGGAGACCCAGCGCTCTTATTTACATCAAGCATACTAAAGGCATTAAGAACACTTAATTGAGTCACACCACAAGATTGTAGATTAACTGTATGAGAATACTGGTATTGTGGTATTATGTTACTTGGAGTAGGATATACACTGGAAAGATGTTCAGCAAAGAGATTAGGAGACTCCTGAAATGAACATAATTCCACAATCTACTTGTATTCGATGGAATGGAATCTTGAGCAGAACTAGTATAAGAGAGGTAACAAACTTTTGACAATGACTTCCATTTACCATGAAGAGATGCAAAAGAATTGTAATCTACACCAGATCTACTTATTTTAAGCTTCTTGTGGGCTATTTTCTTATCATATATTAATGAAATTAATTTTTACTAAACCAGTTGTGTAAAATTTCAGGAACATACAGATTAACGGTATTATTTACAATATCATAAAAATAACAAACAGCATCATCTAATTGTAATTCAGTCAATATAAACCAATCTATAGAGCTAAAGTAATCTATCATTGCAGAATAGTTTCCTTTCCTAAAGTTGAAAGTTTCAAAATTAATGTCTACACGTGGGGATACACCTACATGAAGTTCACACATAAGAGGAGGATGATAGGCATTACAAAGCAAAATTCACATCAATATCATAAACACTGTTCAATGAGCACTTTGTAATATCTGTTAAACACAAATTCAGAATCTCGCCATATTGTTTGGTAACTAAGTTTTTTGTACAAAATTCAGATATTGTCAGTGAGGTATACTTCAGGAAAGAATGTTGACCAATTATTACCTGGCAAATTGAATCACCAAACATAAGCGAATGGGCGTCAGTACACAAATATGCAAGACGCTTTACTTCTTCACGATATTTTCGGTACATGCTTTGGTCAGATTTGGGAGGAATGTAAACACATCATTAATTAGTTTAAGAGATGGAGATGACACCATGAGAAAATTGTGTTCAATGTTACACGAGGATGTAGCTTAAAGTTGATAAGATTTAAATATAAAATTAACACCAATTAGCACACCACCTTTCCCTTATCTTAATACTAGTACAATCACTGCAATCAGTTCTCTAAATTTTATAAATAAAAAGTGCCTATTGGGAATCGCATATATCGCGTGTAAGCCTAGTCTCATAGAATAATGTGATATCACACTCGATATTAACAACTGAAATACGCAAGTCCTTTAATTTAGTCCGCAAACCGCAGCGGTCATTCTGGTAGTATGCGGAAATATTAGTTACAAATTTTTTAAATATTTATCTATCACTATTTTGGGAACAAAGGAGTAATCTCCGCTCTTCATAACATTTTTATAATGATAACAGTTTATTGATTTTAGTAGGATTGTCGACGTAATTATTTAATTTTGATGCATAATCTATTCCAGCCGATATTTTAAGCATGTAAACAATTTAAAAAATCGTTTCACTCTACATATGAAAATAGTTTTTAACTTGAACGAGAATTTCTAAGTTTACGAAAAGTTCCTTTAAAAATGAAACCAAAAGGAATTTATGATTTTATAAATAAATTTAAAGTTATTTTGATTTATACAATATCAACAAAAAAAACATTAAAGAAAGGCTCTAGAGTAAAAAATTCTAGATATCCTACAAGGAGACGCTACGGACTGTAACTCACAGATTCGGTTCATCTTCTACCAGTGGAGAGTGTTGTTCAATATCTATAAGAATACCTTTTCGGAATTTCGAGCCAATGGCTTTGTTTAAGAGAAATAATTAATTAAAAAGTGCAAAAAATGGACCGATTTTCTCAAATGCTTGTAACTTCGCTATCTCAGGTGTCTTTATGCTAAAGATATCGCCTAACATAAGTCTCGCGTCCCGTACTTTTGGCATTCGAGACTCCCGCTTGCCGAATTTTTTTCTCCTGCAAAATGTCCTCTTTCCTACAGGTTTTTATATCCCAATCTACAGAAAGTAATTATACACTGCTAATTTCTTTACGCAGGGGAATTACTTTTAATTAATTAATAGTTATCGGTTAATTATATCTGGTAATTAAAATTATGCATATTATTTTTGTAAGCCATTAGCAGCATTGTCATTTTAAAACATTAAAAAAATTGTCGGAGTAATTTAAAGTTAAAAAGAATAATATTACCTTTATGAATCACTACGTCACTCATTAAGGAAACTCCTCCCGTAGTGGAGTGTGTTTAACAATAAGGCAATAACACATCAAACAGTCACTTGATTTAAACTCTCATACGAGACCGTCTTCGGTACTTGTCCTGTGAGATAATTCCCTACCTTCCTTCATAATTCGTACATTATACAGAGGAACCGAAAAGCTCTCACATACTCGGTGGAAATCTTTTTCTACTTGGGCCGAGCTCCCAAATTTAGTTTTCGTTGCGAAAATTGAAGTCCTGGGTTTGATTCCGGGGACTATCCTTCCAATTTGATTTACATGGGAAATCTGAAACCCACCGAGCAGGGCAATTTTCTCTTGCACATTAAAACATTTTAGAATTGTAATATCGGAGCGGGATTTGCACCGTTCCCTGAGAGAAGGAATGAAGATTCTAATTTTTATCGTAAAACGCTGACTATCCATCGTATTTTGCGTAAATACTGCCGTTTTTATCACTCATTACGAGGGTGTAGCCAAAGCAACAACTATTGATGGACTCGGATTCGGTATAGTCTAATAAATGCAGGTATTGTTTCTGTCGAACGAAAATACGCGTGTTCAATTTAATATGCCGTTCGAATTTTATAACGCTCAATTATGAAATTTAAGAACATAAGGAGCAACATATCTGCGGTGATTTTAAAGCTGTAAGAGCCAATATAAGTAGGTATTAAATAAATGATTAAATGGAAAGCTCGCATCGTTAGTTCTGTTTGGGTCGTCTTATTATTATGTTATGCAGAGACATACCTTTCCCTCCCGTTTGTTGTTGTCAACGAAAACAATCTTCGTAACAAATGAAGTAAACAAGATCTAATTGTAAGTAATAAGTTTTATTTTCTTTATCGCGCCTACTGAACATATTAATTGAAAGGAAATGGATTATTCAGGACGAAGAAATGAACAAAAATACGTGTGCACTCAGCTTTTGTAAGTTAAAAGACATAAATAATTTACGACGAAGGAGTGAGCGTGAGTGTAAAGATTAACGTACTTCATCTCAAGTGAGGTATGTATGAGTTAAATAATAATTCAATTTTCGATTGTTCTAAGGCAAATTCTGTATTTCTTTGGCATCGCTTCTGATATGTCCTTTAGCAGTGCTTAGACTTTAAATTTATCTTGTTTTCTAAATCGATTATATCCAACAATGGAGGCTTATTTCTTGTGTCGTCTCTGTTGGCCGTTACCGTGGAAACCACACGATGCAGAACTAGCTCATTCTTGTTGAAAAACAAAGAAAGAAAACACGGAAAATGAGCGGGAGAGGTAATTAACTTGTTTTTCACCAATATTATTGAAAATCTGGCATATTTCAGAACTCGTAACGTAGCCTAGCTCAGTTGATTAGTGGAATTTTAATTCAATGCATAGTTACTTCTCGTTGCAATCAACGATCGCTATTCTAGCCCTAATTTCATCGGTACATTTTGATCCTCTCGTTATCATGCTAGCAAGGTGCTTTACTTTACGATCTGAAACTGGTTCCGATGGCTTTCCAACTTACGTTCAAGTTTTTCCTTTCTCCATATCCAAATCAACTTGGATATAGTTTTAAGAAATTCTTTTCTTTTTACAATCTTTGAATAGTTCAAAATGTAAAAGAAAGAGCAAAGCCGTCGACATACGCTAAATCCGAAATTCTTTTCTCATTTGTGTCGGCAGATTCTTATGATGAGATAGCCAACAATGTCGCCCTAGGGCTGGCAATTTTTTTATCCTGCCTGCTCCTGGCGTGCTGGGTATGGGGGCTCATTAGGCGGTACTGCGTCGGGCGCCGAAGAAGATGGTCTGTTGAAGACGGCGTGCCCGACGTGGTGCATGATACCGCCAATTTGCCTGTAAGTATAATACGCGTATACTTGCGATTACATTCTTCTTCTCTTACCTTATAAACCCTTCTAGTAGGTTATTTTATGCTGTTATTAACAAAAATGTTTCTGCTCTAATCCGACTTCGGATCCCAAAGTATCATTTATGTATTTATTTATTTATTTATATATATATATATATATATATATATATATATATATATTGAGAAACTTCGTCAACTTCACTTCATATCTACATAATTACGTCAACTCATCTTGCTGTTTTCTTATTCAGAATGAAGAGATTCCACGAGGAATACTCAAAAAACATCAGGACCAGCTACACGTGAGTGTTTATGTTCTGATTTTTCTGCATATACATATTTACTCTGATGCATGAGTGGTGATGTTGCCAGTCATAGATGAAAATCTTTTTTCTCTCAAAGATTTTAATGTATTTAATTATAGCTAACTTCCCAAAACTTGTTAAGATTGATAAGATTGTTAGCATGTCAGCTGATACTACCAATAGGTACTAACATTGGTAGGGATTGCAATCCCGGAGGGATTTTCTAATCCCGGGGTTACGGGATTGTGATTTTTTCAATCCCGGGATAGAGTAAAAGTGGTGGGAAATGAAAAACATACAATATTTTTAAACAATAACTATGCATCATACACAGACATGAAATCATCATATGCAGTTATGGAAGTAATATCAAGTTTACACAAAATTTAAGTAACGTGAATGAAAATAACTTTTTATCAGCAGGTAAAACTAAAATCAAACACGTATTTTTGGAGAAAATGTAAAGGAAGTTTTAATAATTAAAGTAGCAATTGTTGCAGTATCTTAAATTAAATTAAACTTGGTTGCATTTATGAAAATAAACGGTACTATTAGATTAAGGTTCTCCTCACTTAAAAGCTATTCACAAATTTCTGAAGTATGACCTTAAAAAACAAAGTGCATCTAATGTCGCGTCACTCATTCTTGATCTGTATATTTTGCACAGCATGCCTGCTGATGAAAAAGCTCTTTCTGATTCTACACTAATAGGAGGAATAGCTAGCAACTGCTGGTAAAGAAACTGCAGCTTTTCTCATTTACGTCCACTTTCACGGAAATCCTTTAGCTCTGGTGCTATTGATAATGCTAGATCATTTGAATTACAGCAGGAGGAATATTTCTTGAGAGTAACTAAACATTGGGTAATGACCGAATCGAGTTCTTCCTTTAACTTCTCTGAATATGATGTACCAGTCTCAAAACGTTCGGATGCTGCCGTTCGCTTAGTGTGTAAGTCATCATTTATAGATCGGCTTCTTGATCCTGATGAAACATGCTCTTCTTTCTTGTCCAGTGCATCACATGTTTTACTAATATTACAATAACATGTACTCAGGTTTTTTGTAACAAACATTTTTATGTTCGCTAGTGATGGCACAGAAAATATATTATCACGAGCCTTTGACCCGTACTGAAGATACTTCAATACCCCTGATAACTTTGTTCGTCTCTTCATTATTTGATTTTTCAAGGCATTTTTCATATTATGTCCTAACTCTGTATTCACATCATTCAGTTTCTTCATCATGAATTCCAACGCTGTCTCGCACATCAAAAGATTTGCATCTCTTCGGCAAAGAGCTTCCATAGTAATTTTCACTGGCTGCAGTGTTGCAAAAATAGAAGAAGCAAGTTCATGTTCACTCTCACTAAATGATATATCGGAATTCACATCGATTCATTATGCAGGTTTTAAGCAATATAAAACATTCGATCATTTCAACTAAACTGTTCCAGCGAGTTCTTATATCCATAACAAGTAATTTTTCCTCGCCTTATTGTTCGATTACATATTTCTGAAGGAATCTCTCGTTTTTTTACGAGTGATTTTCTGAAGAGAAGAACAGTGTTCCTTATTTTTTGAATCAATAACTTAATGTTTGTTTCTGATAGTTTGTACGCACCTCCGCCTTCAAACGAATCATCTTCGTCTGTTTCATCACTCGAAGAAAAGGATTCATCACTTGATTCATGTCCTTCCGATTCCGCGGATTCCATTTCTTCTTGATAATATTCATTCTTCTTTAGGTTTGCCACACCCCAAAGGATATTTTTCATTTCTTTTCGTTGTTCTTATTTTCCAAGAATGATGACATATTATAAGCTCAGATAAAAAGCAGTATTACTCAGTGGATTCTAACGACATATTTATATATTTTATTATACATCAAATACAATTTAATAGTTAGCGCCACCTGATAGAAAAAGCAAAAATGTCAATCCTAAAAATCCCGGGATTTACTTCTACCTAATCCCGAGATTTCGGGATAGAAATTTTGGATGGGATCCCGGGATTCGGGATTTCGGGATCCCGGGACTGCAATCCCTAAACATTGGAGGTGCAAAAAGTACAGGTTCTAAGAATCTTTTCCGGAAATTATCGGACAACTGTAGTAGAACATTTGTGGGGATCGGTTGCACGGAACACATTTACATTAAAGAGGTCTGTGGAAGTTGGTATTGTAAAAATATTCAGATTTGTTCACATTGACACGGTACGAGTGGAGGCACTGAAATAATTTTGTGATTTTAACGACAAATTTGGTCGCATATGAGCACAAGATTTCTGAGACTGGTGCCTACTCTTGAAAAAATAAATACTAATAATGGTTCAACAGCTTGTTTTTTTATAAGTTGAAAATGCCCCCGTTATTCTTCCGAAATTAGCCGAAGATCCTAAGTCAGAGAACTTTGGTTCTGGTTATTACACAATGTTGATGCTATTTCCAAAATGGAGGGGAAGCCGCAAGTGAATTTTTGCGCATGTATAAGAATTTGGAAGGGAAAGAAATCTAAGTTATTCCGTCCAAAGTGAAAGAAATGGAGAGGAAAAGTGCTAACGATGGTACAGCCTTCCCTCGTTTTACGAACCTAATTCGTTCCACGAAAACTGTTCGTCGGGCGAAAACTCGTAAAACAAAGATTATTTTCCCATTACATCCTATGTAAAAATTTTAATTGGTTCCGAAGGCCAAAATAAAAAAATATCCCGCAGTTCACTTAAAAACAATACCGAATGATGACAAATTGAGAAAAAACATCATTAATGTATTTAAATGACATTCTTAGTCATATGATGTCTTACTCAATATATTAGCGGTATTATGCTACGATATCTAAGCCTATGTTAGCCTAAGATAGGTTAAATTCTTCGACCGCTCGCCTTTCTCCAATCTTTGAATAATATGCATTTACTTCCTGGGCCACACATCTTTTTTCACTTTAACGCTTTCAATAACTGAAAGCCCGGCACGGCCATGATTCACAAAAATATATCTTGATTTAAAAGATAAAAATGCACACCACTCAGCGAACCGAATTTCACAAAGAACGGCAACGCGCGTACTGAGACCTAGATGATAATTCTTATTCGGAACAGCGCATTTGTTCGATATTTTGCTACTATGCTGCTTTCGCCATCCTTTCCCACCCCGTCTTTTCCCAACCGCTCATTCAGTTACCTTAATCACCTGATGATGCTACGATCGTAGTGAAACCGGTCGTGTTTAAATTAAAATTTGTGGAAACTACAAAGTTATTTTTTCATTATTACATATTGGAAATTATGTGACTCAGCACTTGGGCAAAAGAAATATTTTATGGAACTGTAAAATAACTTTATTTTTCTGAGATTTGAATAAGCTTTGCTACTTTTTGTTTCATTAAATTGTAAATTTTTTTGAGAAACTTAATAAACTTCATTTCATGACCACCTATTGGTTTTAAGTCATCCTGATGTTTTGCTCTTCAGGCTGAAGAGCAGGCGCATGACCCCTCCTCTCCTCACGTCAGAGGTAGTCAACCGCCGGAAAAACACGTGAGTGTTGCCTTATTTATATGGTTAATCTATATATGTCTGTGTAATAATAAAACAATAAATACATAATTATATAGTCAACAACAAAACATTAGTTCTCCTATCACAAGATTGAAAATATAAATAAAAATTATCTGTTGAATTTCATTTATGTTCTTTGTAACGTTTATATGCTTCTACCAGTTTCCTAAGTAGACCATTTTTTCCCCAGGTCAGATTTCGCGACGAGATGACCGCGTCAAATGGCAATGGACACGCAGAATTGGTAAATTTTCATTCTAGTATCTTATTGCGCCGCCCCAGCTCGCTACTCGCATCAATCCCGTAATGACGTTTGCCGCACGTTCTGCCTGCTAACATTCTTGCAGCTTCACAGAGCGATATAACATTAGCAAAGAATTTCAATCAAGTTCAATAAATCAAAATTAATTCTTTACCTTTTTGCGAAAAAATCTTTTTTAAATTAATTTTTAATTATTTTATTACGATGGAGGCCTGAGTCGCGCGCGGACATTTTGACAGCATGGGGAAATTTTGCCCGTTTAAAAAATAAAATACAATTTGCGAATAGGTTTAGTAAATGTTGGCCAGTAAATATGTAATACTTCTCATAACCAGCGACTTTAGCGAGGATCGTGGGCCAAAACGAGTATATTGGAGGGAGGGGTTGTCGCGTGTAGCCCGTGGAGCGGATGTAAACGGCTTGTGCACCATCGGCGCCTGGGTTGGAGAATCTAGTAAAACTTAAAAAACGTGTTAAAATTTGCACCGGCACCGATATTACAATTCTAAGATATTTTGATACGCTAGAGAAAACTGCCCTGCACCACGGTTTTCGGATTTCCCATGTAAATCAGATGGGAAGGATAATAGTTCCTGAAATCGAACCAGAGACGTTCAATATTCGAAACAAAAACTAACCTCGGGAGCTCGGTTCCAGTAGCAGGAGACTTCCACAAAGTGACATGTAAAGCGGTCGATTGGTGCAAAAGTTCATATATAGGGGTTCGAGAGACGGTCCGGCGTCGGCGGCCGAGGAAGGAGAGACAAGGATGAAGAAGACGACCTCTCGTTGGAGCCGGATGGACCGGAGGAAAGCGAAAATTTGACAAGTGCGTGGAGTTATACACGTTGTAACGCGCCAGGGAAGGGGGGCGCGGCGGGGGTAGAGTGGGGCCGTCGGGGGCGGGTAGGGCCGTCGTCGTAGGGGGAGGGAAGGGATGAAGGTCGGGGACCGATTTCGGGGCTTCTTGGGCCTCTGAAAACTCGTGGGGCGATTCCTGGGGGATAGATTTCGTGGGGCGGGTTCGTTCGGGAGGGCCGCTGGGCGTCCAAAGAGGCGGCTGCGAGGTGGGATATTAGCGAAAAAAAAGTTTTCGGGGATGGGTGGGCGGGCGGGCGGTGGGTGTGAGATTGATTGATTGCAATTTTTTATTGTTTGGGGAAATTCTTTCCATAGTCTGCAAGCGGTAACAATGAAGGATCGCTGAAAATTACTGTCTTGTGATGAGGAATAAGGAGTTTATGCCTCCCTCTGGTATTACGGTTATGTACAGTGTCTAAACTCCTGAATTCCGTGGAAAGATAATGTGGATTGTTAGAAGTAAGTAATTGGTATAGTAAGGGAAGCAAGTGGAACCGTCTTCGGGACTTCAAATTTAACCAGTTTAGCTTCACGAGTGAATCAGAAATGTGGTCTGATTTCTTCAGACTAAAAATATATCTAATGCACGCGATATTTGTTCTCTGAATATTTAATGACAACTCTTGTGATAAATCTTGATGCGCTATATCAACATAGTAGAAATCCAGAATAATGAGTGAAGTTACCAGATGCTTCTTGAGGGAAACCGGAGTACTGCTACTTAACTTCCTATGCGAGTGAAGGGATTAGGTATAGTTGAATTTGCTATGTAGGCCAGGTGTCGGAAAGCTGAGGCTTCTGAGCCACATGCGTCTCTTTCATGACTTTCGTGCAGCTCCCTACATTAACTCTCCCAATTATTCCCCAAAACGTTTTTTTGCATATCTTATGAAATTTTTGTATTACTATACATAAAATTGCCTTCTTTGGCAGGTTTTTTCTTTTAAGTACTACATGTATAAATTAATTCAATTATTTTTGTTGTAACACCTTCAAACATGTATATTTTTTTAAACGGCGAACTTACAGAAAAGAATTTTCATCATAAAATCTATTAATTTCAAATAACAAAATTTCATATAATTTCAATTTTTCATTCCAGAACAGTTCATATTATAGACCACTTAGCATACACTTTACATTAGTTTAACTAATTTTATGATGCCTGTTACATAGCTTTTAATTATACAACGAAGGAAATTACCAATTTTAATTCTAGAACATGTAATTATTACATATGAAAAGCTTAGGGTAGTGGTTCCCAAACTGTGTGCCGCAGTAGATTTTTAGGGGTGCCGCAAAAAACTTTGTTTAGTACATAAATGAATCAAGGATTTTCATGTGTTGCTGAGTAATTGGGCATTGAATTTTTTCTAATACATTGATTAAGTGGTAGAAACAATGAATGGATGTGTCCAAAAATTGTAACACCCGTATCTAAAAATATAAAAAGCTTGTTACAAGGCTGGGGAGACGCGAAAACCTCTTTACCTTCGAAAGTATGCCGCAACTTAAAAACGTTTGGTAACCACTGATTTAGGGTGTCGAGGAACATAGCACTTTTTACAAATAAATACTGTCCTCTTGGAACAATGTTTACAACGGCGAAAGCGTGTTGATTCTTTGGTAATTACTTGATCTCTGACATCGCGTTTCATTGAATCCAGTCCAAGCGAAATAGATGCGTGTGTACCTCTCCCAGCGGTCTCTGAGCCATAACGTCGTAAAAGGAACTAAACACATTCCCTACGAAAATCTAACAATGGAATATTTTGGACACCAAACGTATATGCGTATATGAGAAAGTTTGTGCAATGTTTATTGCGTCGTTTTTTTGATGAGTTGGGACGAAGGTCTTAAAAGAATAATCTTCGATGAACGTTACAAGAAGCTGAATTTCTAAGCTTTAGAATTTAATAAACGATCTTTTATATCGAGGGAGATACTCATTTATTTTCTCTCTCTCTGTCTTTCCTGTTCAGGTGGAGGTCCTGAGCGTTTCTCCGGCGGGAGGCGAAGCTGATGCGGGGGAGGAGGGGGTCGGAGGGGGAGTGGGGGTGGCGGCCATAAACGCCGCCAACTCGAGCGCCGCGGCGAAGGGCGACGCGGGGGAAGGGGAGGGCGTGGAGGTTTCACAGCCTCCCGCATCGGCGTCCAGCGTTGCCGACTTATTGGAATATCTACTTGATCTGGTAGAATGAGCCTACCATCTGGTGAGCGAATATTCCATCTAATGGTATATTAGAATTTCTGGCGATATCAATGAAAATTTGGTAGATTTTCTAGTAGTTTTTAAAAGTTGCCCTTTTTCTACGCACCATAAAAAATTATATGCAGATTTTCGTATATTTTTAAGCAATACAACTTTAACATCAAATAACCCGTAGTCAGGCCCGCAGTGAGACTCAGAGAGGTCCGAGCCACATCCAGATTTTGAGGCCCCTCACCGTAATAAATATAAAACTTTTAGGCATTATGTAGCCCACTCTGGTGGTCGGGGTTCGCTGAATGGTTACAGCGGATTACACTGGGGGTAGGAGGTTCAAGCTTGCACTACGTAGCACTCTTTCATAAAATCTTCTGACCTCCTAAAGAAAAGATAAGATCCGAAAAAATATGTTGCTGACAGTGCTTTCCACCCAGACAAGAATGCAGAGCACATTGAAATGGCTACCTAGAGAAATTCTTTTAAAAAGTTAGTAAAAAATGAAAAATTCTCTGAGTTAAGTAAGAGGAGAGAGGGGGATCTGATTGTGGGATTATATCGTTTAGCCAAAACTGGGGAAGTTGTGTCACATAATTCTTGGATGTCCTGCAAATAATATAATCGTATTGTACATTTGTTTTTTCCGTGTCCTTTTCTACATTCATTATTGATATTTCGATAGATAAAAAGATGAATAAATACATTTACCTATAAGCTAATAAAATATTTGAATAATTTTTATTTATGAAATGCTTTCCTAGCTTTTGTTTATGCAAATTTATTACTTATCGATTAAAAATCAAATTGTAAATTACGTTCGATGTCACTTCATCTTTTCTGAAAGGAAGAAAAACAATGGCCCTCTTTTCGACAAGGCCCCCAGATAGTGCCTGTGCATAAATCCGTCTCTGAACAACTGCCAAAATTTGAGGCCCCCTTAAGTTTGAGGCCAAATGCCCCCCCCCCACCTTTTCATAGGGCCTGCCTATAGTTATTTTGCACCAGATAACCTTCCACGACCGACATAGCTTATGTAACGGTGGCCATAAGGAATTTAGTTTAAATCATGTCTGTGTTTTTTATAACATTCCATTCTATATAAATACCAAATTAAGGTAATTAACAAATTTTTATAATATCAATTGTGAAATTTTTGTATTATATACATTACTCATGGCAAAATAGCTAAGTGAAGCTCTATTCTACTTACGTACATACATACTTAAGATAAATATCAGTAATGTAATTTTTGTATTGTTGTATTATGCTGTATCACATTGACAGTGTGTAATTACTCCATTAATACTCATCCAAATATGGCTAAACCTCAATCCATACAGAAATGTAGACTTGTTTGGTAAAACGATCCACAGATCAATTTATGGCCTGCGTAGAACCTGATCAACCTGTATATGAAGATATAGATTTCATTTTATAATAATGTCATGATAATAAGACATTAATTTTTATATTCTAAATTAACTATTATGAAACAATGTCATTTTTTTAGATTTTAAAGATTTCAAAATTTTCATTTAGTATTATAGGTAATAATAATAATAATTTTATTAACTCTGTAGGTCTCAAATAGACATGGAGCAGGTACACAACACACATAGTACATCGCTACAGAATAAAAACAGTTCATGAACTTAGAAATTCTTGAACACTATAAAAATTATTATTTAACAATAAACATTTGAATCTTTTCTAATGATAGGAATACTTGAAGAACATTTAACATTACAAGGTAACTTGTTATAAGCCACTGAGGTGGCATTGTTGATAACCTATAATCCTTGAAATGAACATCATCTTTGTGTTCTGTATTATAATTGTAAAGCTTCTGAACAGATTGGAACAGTGCAGAGTTTTATTTTACGAATATAGAACAATTTAATAAATACAAACTATCATATATATATATATATATATATATATATATATATATATATATATATATATATATATATATATATGTATGGGGTATTGTGATTATGCGTAAAGAAATATACAATGGTTTACCAGGAGAGCTTTAATGGCCGGCTTTTTTCAGGAAGTAGACTTCATTGGCATATTTATCATGACCCCAAAAGATTATTCCATATGACAAATAAGAATGAATCTTTGCATAATATAACAATTTTAACATTTCAATATTGAAAATTTTGAATAATCTATGCAGCGAAAAATTTCCAGTTGATAATTTTTATTTTCTCCAATGACAGTGCTCGAATGAAAGTTGGCAACGCTGGTCACCAAGGCCCACGTGTCTCCCCGCCCCCAGCAGCTAACAAGTGGCTCTCATCATTCTGATGGAGAGTGGGACTGCTTTTTTAACAGATTCTTTATTTAAGGAGCTGAATAAGGTAAAATTATCACTCAACTATATTAGAGAACAACATTACGATAATAATGAATCAAAGATGTTGGGGAGTAAATCAGGATACGAAAAATAAACCCCAGAAGATTTTTATTCCCAGTACAGCTCATTCATTAAGTTTAGTTCTGAATGCTGGGCAAAAATGTAGTACAAAGTAATAGGTTGCTTTTCTGTAGGGAAGGAATTTTATAATTTCTTCACTGCTACTACAAAATCGTGGGAAGTGGTGAAAAAGTACAATATGATTCTGAAATTACATTAAAATGCACTAACAAATAGTTCATTAAATTCATAACCGAACCTTTACGTAGGTCTGGGACCGTCTTCATAATAGAGTGTTATTTCTTCATTGCTTACAAAATTCACCAAAGACTCATACGTACACTAAATGAGGAAGTTAAGTTAATCAGCACTTGGGCAAAATAATATTTAATGGAACTGTAAAATAATTTTTTAAATATTATGCATAGGTTTGCAGTTTAGTCCTTTTGGTTTCATTTAATTGTTTTTTTTGAGAAACTTCATTTCATGATTACATAATGGTATTAACTCATACTGTTCTATTCTTATTCATGCTGGTGATGATTTTTGCATGTATGCATGAGTATGTCAGAGAGTTATGCACTGCATATCTATACTATAGTAAATCTGCTTCTAACTTATGAGATATCATATAGGAGGATACTCTAGTTGGTAGCATGAACGAAGGCAGGTGGCAACTGGATGCACAGAAGGCATGGAATGTCACTTGGTTTCCGTCACTCCTTCACTTGGACATTCAGCATCAGTCTGTTACAGGTGCTTTTGGGGTGCTGTTCATACATTTACAGCATAATTTTCGTGTTTATTTACTTGTTTTAAAATTGAGATTTAAACGGTGGTGTTCTAAAATGGAGAGCGAAGGAAGTAAACACAAAGTTATGCACAAACAAGGAAGATAAATCATATATAAAGCTTATCGGTACTCAGGACCAGCGGAACAGGGTTGCAAAACAGGCAACTGCCTAGGGTGCCAAAGATTGAGAGGCGGCATGAAGAGTCAATGATTTGATTTCACAGCACTGTATATGTGTGTGTCTGTATTCTTTTCTTTACGTAATGTATACTTATCATTCATCTTTGATTGATTCATTTTGTCATATTCTATAAACGCATTTGTGTTGTATAAACCTTTATATTCAAAATTATTTCAATTCCTCTTCAATGCTGTGCACTACCCCAATCCTAAAAGTATAAGAAGAACTAGCGGTCTGAAGATGTTGACGTACCAACTAACATATGAGCCTAAAGTTATGATTTGCTTAATCTCTTGCTAAAAAATTATCGCCTTAATGCCCATTTTTACCACTGTTACTAACCATAAAGCTTTTCAATGTGGAAAAAAATTGTTTTTAGTAATTATGAAATAATATTTAATAATAAAAACAAGCTTTAATTAATATTATATTTAAGCAATACCGGTGCTTATAGACATCATTGTGTAATTACTAATAAAAGTAATTTTCAACTGTTAGATTTTTAGCAACATTTATATTGGAGTAGGGTGCCAAAAAATTGTTTGCCAAGAGTGCCAAATTGTCAGTAGTGCAAAAACGAGATGGAGCATGCAGATGATTCAACACGTACAGCTGTTTACAATGTTGCCAGCTGTCAAGGGCGAACAGCGAGCGCTTGTGGCATATCATGCATTGCTTTCTGAGCAAAAGCTTATGCAGTCTGCCGGTTTGGCAGCAATGTAACGTGTATTTCTCTCTCTCACTCTGCGCAGTAATGTTGACTCACCTGCCTTCGTCGTGCTGTAAACTGTATTAGAGTGATACTAATGTTTAGGCACTTTCAGATGAGCTGGAGACACGATGTTATTATGTGTGTAGGACCTTGTGCATAACAGCCTAGATAAATCAAAAACCTCATAAATGTCAAATAATGCAGGTGCTATAAAATTACATAGAAGTCTAAACAAATTTTTAAGGTGTATGTATTTCTGATTGTGCTACAAAATACAAGCATTATTCCCTTATCAAATAGATCTTCAGCTGACGGGTCTGTAAATGTGGAAGTGTTGATGCATTGGAGCATTTTTATGTTCCGAATCTCCCAGCAGAACAGGAAAACTTATTTCTGATCAATTAATTGAAAATATTTCTTGATGAGATAAAAGGATGGAAAAAAATCATTTTAATGGGTGGTGACAGACTTTCAAAATTTATTATCTCTTTATCCATTCATTTCAGTGAACAGTTTTCTCAGGATGTCAACAAAAGACAAGATATTAAGGGGATTAACTTAACTGTAAAAGTGAATGCCATAGCTATTTACAAGCCCTCATTATTCTACAGTAGAACAGTTTGAATGTGTAACGTTCCTTAATTTCCAGAGCAGAACTGTGATAAATGCATAAAAATGATGCTATCAAATAGTCAAGTAGTGGACCTGAAATTTCTTAATTATGAATGAAATATGTGCGCGTATTATTGGCTAATCAACCTCTTCTTGGATTATTATAGCCATAGCTCCTTCCACACTGAACACACTCACAGAGAAGGAGGGAATCCCAGTGAGGGCTTCCCAAACCACACAAACAGGAGGTCGGATGACCTTGGAAAAAATCCTACTTTCGCAGTATTCAGGCCCGCTGTGTTTTCTTTGGGGAACCATATTTCAAGTACTTTACTACTATTTTTTAAAATATTTATGTTATTTTGTAATAGCCTTTTGCCTGTGAATTTATAAATAATAATAAATCTTTTATTGCAGGTTCAGAATGTCTCAATTAATTTTATAACAAAAATTTCATTGTTGAGGAGCAACAGCTAAGATATTATGATGAATTCTGCTCAAATAGAAGGGTAAAGGGGTAATCCATCACTGAAATAGTAAACATTCAGGATGTACAGGGATGCTTGAACACCAGGGAATTTCAATCTCCTGCCTGAATCAATAATGCTAAGACCACAGAGGCTAACACATTGTCTTTCAACTGGATATCCAGGACAATTGCAAGTCAACTTTTGAGAACCTGCTCTAAATGTGATTTCAAAGAATCTCCAAGCAGCCCAAGTGTTAGTGTTGCTGCTATGCTTGAACAAGTTTCGCTTAATTTACTTATATCTTTTTGTTAAATACTTAAAATTGTGTTTTTGGTAGCATACAGTGCAGTCATTACCAAAGTTCTAGCCACCTGTGGTTCAGAAACATCTAGTGTGAAATGCCTCCATACTTAAGCTTACCTGGTCAGAGAGGTGGATTATATTTAATGTGACTGAAAGACAGTGAAATGCCCTCATACTGAAAAAAGAAATAAATAAATAAAATATCCAATACCCTGTCTTTTATTCAATTTTACTGTTTCTTCAATGCTGATATTTGCTTTACCTGCTTCACACTAAGATTTAAATAGAATTAAGGATTTTGTAGCTTTTAACTATAATAAATGAGCTGTATACATTATCTGTCTTACGAAATTCCGCAAATAATTAAAAACTGGTTATGCATGAGCATTTCGTCTTTTTAAGAATATAATTGTTTTTAGCATTCAGTGGTTTTTTATTGTTCGGTTTTACAATTCTTTTCAGATCTGAATAATTTGGATATTGTAACAGTGTTGCCTCTCCAAAACTTAAAATATCTGTAGAATCAGAAAGAAAAATCTGTAGAATTATCTGTTAAAGGAATATTTATGCTCAATATTACATTTTATATATGTAAATTTAGGAAAAACTAAACACGGTTATTTTACTCACTTTACTAAAGAAATAAATCAGTTTTTTATGATAATAATTATTTATCAATGGAAAAAGAAATACCTCTGTTAGGAATATATAATGCAACTAGGTATGGCAATAAAACTAAATGGCTCAACCCTAAATGAAAAATATGAAAATTGATAAAATATTTTTATGAATGCATATGATGAAAAAAGGTAAATGAAAAATTTAATTTCCTCTAATCTACTACAACGTGATTTCTCTCCTGCCTTGGTCGCTCTCTTTAACAGTGACTTTCTTGCATTAAAATTATAACGATATGCATTCTTTATGAATTGTTTTGTTAATATTAAACCTGCATTAAGGAGCATAACTAAGACATAACTAAGAGTAAAGTGTTTACAATAGTCGCAGGTAGGTGTTGTAGTGATGGCAACAAAAAAATAGTTTTTTAAATATCTCAAACAAAACATTATATGGAAAATGTTTCAAACATAGGTTATAGAAAATGAAATTTCCTACAACTTTTATTCCAATACATTTTTACATTCATCAAATATTAAAGCAAATATTTCAAAAAAATCTGATGTGGCCACCACATTACTTTCTCCATGACTAATATTCTAAAAATTCCAAACAGGTTAAATGATAATGAATTTTTTAAGGAACTGCAAGAAATTTTAAAGGCTTTACAAAGAACACAAATAGATTGATACCATAGCCTTCTGATACTGGATATAGCCAGGAATCTCCAACAATTAAGAAAATTGAAAGGAGCATTAGTAAGACCTAACTAGCATCAATTGTTAACAATAGTCGCCGGAAGGTGATGTGGTTGTGGCAGCTAAAAAATATAGTTTTTAAAAATGTTTCGAACAAATGTTGTAGAATATTCAATTTCCTGCAACATTTATATACCCATACATATACCCATAGATATAAAATTTACAAAAATATGACAGTTTATATTTATCAAAGCTTTCACTTTGTTTAAACCTAATACAACAATGCATTTAATATTGAATTCACATACACATAACATTAAAAAGATGAAAGTAACCAATTAAAATCTTTTTTCACACTTAGAATATACCTAATCATACTTATATTTCAAAGTCAAATATAAACCTTATTTTTCCTTTTATATTCTAGGAGAGATCTGAACAAATCAATAGTAGCCTATCCTCCCCATACTTGTAATAGGTGAATTAAATTGTAATTATTTCTATGATAAACTAGATGACATGTAACAAAAGAGCTTATTGAGTGAGCAGGGATCCTTAAATTTATAAGCGATCATAAATTAGGGCAATAAAACATATTATTAATTATTTTGTATAAAAATTTAGGTCTGTGCAGGACCTTCTACTAGAAAGTGTAGTTAAATTGAGATGAGCTAGTATATCATTATAGGAAATATCGACCTGTGAAATTACCATTTTAAATGCCAATCGATCTCAGAAATTTCTGCTGGACTCGTTCCATCATGTGGGAGTCCATTTCATAATATGGGCTCCAAATGACTGAACAATACTCTAGCTGACTGCGGACAAGAGAAGTATACACAGCAGTGACAGCAAATAAATCAGTTGTATTCCTGCGTATAAATCCAAGAGATTCCATTGCTGCATTTGAAATACAGTACAAGCCCTCATAACTAACATTCGCTTCACCGACTTGCTGGATTAACTGACGTCTTATGCCCCTAGGTCTGAATTCTGAAATCCACAGTCGAGTGCAACATTTTACATAAAAACGACTAGTTTAAAAGAGTTTAAACCATTCCTTTCATTACGCATCAATCTCACGAGTTGTTCCTTGTACTAAAATGTTTCTCATTACATAGTAATCCAGTCTAGTACGCATCTGCTGTCATCTGTCAACACAGTCAGCTGTGGTCTGCTGTCAGTTGTCCCACATACTAGTACAGTTCATTGTTATTTTAGTTATGATATTTAATCAATATTAAATTATGTATATGTATGTATATGTATGTATATATATATATATATATATATATATATATATAATATATTCATATTTATTTAAAGGATATGGGTGAGATAAGAATGAGTGGTTGTTTCCATGAAAACTAAGCTTGATGCTCTGGAGAGAATTGATAGGGGTGAGTCTGTAAGACAAATTTTTGTGGAATTTGGTGTTGGAGGGACAACTGTGAAATACTGGAAATAAAAGCATGAATCTAGAATGATTTTGCAGTCAGATTGCATCACAAGTGTCTTTATCTTACCATTCAATATTAAAGAAACCAAAATTGGAAATTTTAGAAGATGCATTATGGCTGTGGTTTATGCAAGAAAGACATCATGGAATTTCAGTCAGTGGACCCATACCCAAGGAAAAGGACCTAACCCTAAATCGAAAAATTGGTGGTGCCCAGAAATTTACTGCAAGTAACGGATGGCTTGGACGTTGGAAAAAAACGTCATGGTATCCATTAATTAATCATCACTGGAGAGAAGTTATCGTCTGATCAGCATGCTGCACAAAAATTTCTGCAGGATTTAAGAGAGCTTATCGACCAAGATAAATACGTTGGAGAACAACTCTACTATATAGATGAAACGGGTCTAAATTATAAGATGTTACCAACAAAAACGAAGGCAAAAAAGGATGAGCCTGCGGCATCAGGATACAAAAAGCCAAAGAAAGACTCATGTAGCTGCCTGCAGCAATTCAGCTGGAACTCACAAATTGCCGCATTTATTGTTGGTAAATCAAAAAATCCTAGAGCTTTTAAAAGTATAAATCAATTGTCTTTACCAGTTTACTACCGATCACAAAAATCAGCCTGAATGGATTCTGCATTATTCAGAGAATGGTTTTTCATGAGTTTTTATCTTCTGTAAGAAGACACTTGAAAATACTGAACTTACCTGGAAAGGCCATTCTCATTCTGGATAATGCTCCTTCGCATCCCAATTGCAAGGAACTTAATGATTGGGACATAAAAGTCATATTTCTACCAGCGAATGTAACATCCTTAATTCAGCCTATGGATCAAGGGGTTTTAGAAAGCTTAAAAAGAAGATACAGGTGAAAATTTCTGAGTTCAGTTTTGAAAAAAATAGAAGATATAAATATAGGTGTAATGGAAAGACATCAGCATCAAAGATGTTGTTTATAACTTAGCACAAGCTTGGAACAAAATCCCAAGTTCAATATTTACTAAATCTAGGAGAAAACTTTGGCTTGAGGATGACATCGATGATAAAAATTCTGAACCGGAAGAAGGACATGAATTAAGTCTATTAAGTGTTCGCCACTCCCGAACAGATGGGTGAGACGTAAGTCAGGATGGGCAGTATGCAGGCTCTGTATAGTCTGACCTTGGTCTCCAGCGTCACCTCCCTGGAGCCCAGAATAGGGCCGAGTCTGCATACTGCTTCTGCTCCGACCCCTCTGAGGCCGAGAAAGAAATTATGGAGAATGCAGAAATCATACAGGCCATGATGGAAACAGAAGGATCAAAGTTTGAAGAGGAAGAAGAATTAAATACAGAGCCAAAAACACCTCATGCAGCAGCCAAATATGCCCTAGATGTAGTTTTGCATTACATTGAACTAGAGTCTGATTCAACTGTTAACGATGTGTTGCTTATAAAAAAATGGAGGGACTATGCAGTTAGACAACACGTTTCTTCAACTAAACAACTGAAAATTTTTTATTTTTCTTAAAATACAGACTGTGTATATGTACTTTTCTATTGGAAAATTTCTGATTTTTAAAATGAATGACTTATAACATTCGTATCTGTATTGTCTTAATATATTTCATGTATGTTAAAATAAATGCGTCCTTCCTCCACATTAGCAAGGCAACTGAGAACGCCCTGCCATCTGAGTTTACATAATTGTTAAACAGACAATGAAAAGTTACACTGCCACTTTACCCGACATGGCCACTTTACCATGCCTTCCCCTAACTATTATTGGTCTTTACAAATGATTTACTATCTGTTTCATAGACAGGAATCATGAAATTATCCTTCCAAACAGATGGAAATGGCCATTCTTAAGTGACTTATTAAAAAATATAGTAAGAGGATAAGTTAAATAGTTAGAGCAGTGCTTCAGCAAGAGAGGAGACCCAGCGCTCTTATTTACATCAAGCATACTAAAGGCATTAAGAACACTTAATTGAGTCACACCACAAGAGTGTAGATTAACTGTATGAGAATACTGGTATTGTGGTATTATGTTACTTGGAGTAGGATATACACTGGAAAGATGTTCAGCAAAGAGATTAGGAGACTCCTGAAATGAACATAATTCCACAATCTACTTGTATTCGATGGAATGGAATCTTGAGCAGAACTAGTATAAGAGAGGTAACAAACTTTTGACAATGACCTCCATTTACCATGAAGAGATGCAAAAGAATTGTAATCTACACCAGATCTACTTATTTTAAGCTTCATGTGGGCTATTTTCTTATCATATATTAATGAAATTAATTCTTTACCAAACCAGTTGGGTAAGTGGGATGATACACTCTTGTGTAAAGGTTCAGGAACATACAGATTAATGGCATTATTTACAATATCATAAAAATAACAAACAGCATCATCTAATTGTAATTCAGTCAATATAAACCAATCTATAGAGCTAAAGTAATCTATCATTGCAGAATAGTTCCCTTTCCTAAAGATGAAAGTTTCAAAATTAATATCTGCACGTGGGGATACACCTACATGAAGTTCACACATAAGAGGAGGAAGATAGGCATTACAAGGCAAAATTCACATCAACATCATAAACACTGTTCAATGAGCACTTTGTAATATCTGTTAAACACAAATTCAGAATCTCGCCATATTGTTTGGTAACTAAGTTTTTTGTACAAAATTCAGATATTGTCAGTGAGGTATACTTCAGGAAAGAATGTTGACCAATTATTACCTGGCAAATTGAATCACCAAACATAAGCGAATGGGCGTCAGTACACAAATATGCAAGACGCTTTACTTCTTCACGATATTTTCGGTATATGCTTTGGTCAGATTTGGGAGGAATGTAAACACATCATTAATTAGTTTAAGAGATAGAGGTGACACCATGAGAAAATTGTGTCCAATGTTACACGAGGATGTAGCTTAAAGTTGATAAGATTTAAATATAAAATTAACACCAATTAGCACACCACCTTTCCCTTATCTTAATACTAGTACAATCACTGCAATCAGTTCTCTAAATTTTATAAATAAAAAGTGCCTATTGGGAATCACATATATCGTGTGTAAGCCTAGTCTCAGAGAATAATGTGATATCACACTCGATATTAACAGCTGAAATACGCAAGTCCTTTAATTTATTCCGCAAACCGCAGACATTCTGGTAGTATGTGGAAATATTAGTTATCCCGGAGGGATTTTCTAATCCCATGGTTACGGGATTGTGATTTTTTCAATCCCGGGATAGAGGAAAAGTGGTGGGAAGTGAAAAACACACAATATTTTTAAACAATAATTTTGCATCATACACAGACATGAAATCATCATATGCAGTTATGGAAGTAATATCAAGTTTACACAAAATTTAAGTAACGTCAATGAAAATAACTTTTTATCAGCAGGTAAAACTAAAATCAAACACGTATTTTTGGAGAAAATGTAAAGGAAGTTTTAATAACTAAAGTAGCAATTGTTGCAGTATCTTAAATTAAATTAAACTTGGTTGCATTTATGAAAATAAACGGTACTATTAGATTAAGGTTCTCCTCACTTAAAAGCTATTCACAAATTTCTGAAGTATGACCTTAAAAAACAAAGTGCATCTAATGTCGCGTCACTCATTCTTGATCTGTATATTTTGCACAGCATGCCTGCTGATGAAAAAGCTCTTTCTGATTCTACACTAGTAAGAGGAATAGCTAGCAACTGCTGGTAAAGAAACTGCAGCTTTTCTCATTTACGTCCACTTTCACAGAAATCCTTTAGCTCTGGTGCTATTGATAATGCTAGATCATTTGAATTATAGCAGGAGGAATATTTCTTGAGAGTAACTAAACATTGGGTAATGACCGAATCGAGTTCTTCCTTTAACTTCTCTGAATATGATGTACCAGTCTCAAAACGTTCGGATGCTGCCGTTCGCTTAGTGTGTAAGTCATCATTTATAGATCGGCTTCTTGATCCTGATGAAACTTGCTCTTCTTTCTTGTCCAGTGCATCACATGTTTTACTAATATTACAATAACATGTACTCAGGTTTTCTGTAACAAACATTTTTATGTTCGCTAGTGATGGCACAGAAAATATATTATCACGAGCCTTTGACCCGTACTGAAGATACTTCAATACCCCTGATAACTTTGTTCGTCTCTTCATTATTTGATTTTTCAAGGCATTTTTCATATTATGTCCTAACTCTGTATTCACATCATTCAGTTTCTTCATCATGAATTCCAACGCTGTCTCGCACATCAAAAGATTTGCATCTCTTCGGCAAAGAGCTTCCATAGTAATTTTCACTGGCTGCAGTGTTGCAAAAATAGAAGAAGCAAGTTCATGTTCACTCTCACTAAATGATATATCGGAATTCACATCGATTCATTATGCAGGTTTTAAGCAATATAAAACATTCGATCATTTCAACTAAACTGTTCCAGCGAGTTCTTATATCCATAACAAGTAATTTTTCCTCGCCTTATTGTTCGATTACATATTTCTGAAGGAATCTCTCGTTTTTTTACGAGTGATTTTCTGAAGAGAAGAACAGTGTTCCTTATTTTTTGAATCAATAACTTAATGTTTGTTTCTGATAGTTTGTACGCACCTCCGCCTTCAAACGAATCATCTTCGTCTGTTTCATCACTCGAAGAAAAGGATTCATCACTTGATTCATGTCCTTCCGATTCCGCGGATTCCATTTCTTCTTGATAATATTCATTCTTCTTTAGGTTTGCCACACCCCAAAGGATATTTTTCATTTCTTTTCGTTGTTCTTATTTTCCAAGAATGATGACATATTATAAGCTCAGATAAAAAGCAGTATTACTCAGTGGATTCTAACGACATATTTATATTTTATTATACATCAAATACAATTTAATAGTTAGCGCCACCTGATAGAAAAAGCAAAAATGTCAATCCTAAAAATCCCGGGATTTACTTTACCTAATCCCGAGATTTCGGGATAGAAATTTTGGATGGGATCCCGGGATTCGGGATCCCGGGACTGCAATCCCTAAACATTGGAGGTGCAAAAAGTACAGGTTCTAAGAATCTTTTCCGGAAATTATCGGACAACTGTAGTAGAACATTTGTGGGGATCGGTTGCACGGAACACATTTACATTAAAGCGGTCTGTGGAATTTGGTATTGTAAAAATATTCAGATTTGTTCACATTGACACGGTACGAGTGGAGGCACTGAAATCATTTTGTGATTTTAACGACAAATTTTGTCGCATACGAGCACAAGATTTCTGAGACTCATGCCTACTCTTGAAAGAATAAATACTAATAATGGTACAACAGCTTGTTTTTTTATAAGTTGAAAATGCCCCCGTTATTCTTCCGAAATTAGCCGAAGATCCTAAGTCAGAGAACTTTGGTTCTGGTTATTACACAATGTTGATGCTATTTCCAAAATGGAGGGGAAGCCGCAAGTGAATTTTTGCGCATGTATAAGAATTTGGAAGGGAAAGAAATCTAAGTTATTCCGTCCAAAGTGAAAGAAATGGAGAGGAAAAGTACTAACGATGGTACAGCCCTCCCTAGTTTTACGAACTTAATTTGTTCCACGAAAACTGTTCGTCGGGCGAAAACTCGTAAAACAAAGATTATTTTCCCATTACATCCTATGTAAAAATTTTAATTGGTTCCGAAGGTCAAAATAAAAAAATATCCCGCAGTTCACTTAAAAACAATACCAAATGATGACAAATTGAGAAAAAACATCATTAATGTATTTAAATGACATTCTTAGTCATATGATGTCTTACTCTATATATTAGCGGTATTATGCTACGATATCAAAGCCTATGTTAGCCTAAGATAGGTTAATGTATCTCATATTTTGGATGAAAAAGGTTATATTTGTAAATTTAAAACAGACTCTATCTCACGGATTAAGACTGAAGACCATTCACCGAGTCATTGAATTCGACCAATCTCCATGGTTAAAATCATACATCGACTTGAATACAGAACGTAGGAAAATTGCCACGAATGAATTTGAAAAGGATTTCTATAAACTAATGAATAACGCGGTCTTTGGCAAAACTATGGATAACGTTCGCAAGAGAATAAATTTGGAATTGGTTTCCAACGAAAAGAGGTTGGATAAATTCATTTCAAAATCCACTTTCTTCGATCGAATGATCTTCAATGAAAATTTAGTCGTGGTTCATATGAGAAAATCCATAATTAAAATGGATAAACCTATTTATATAGGTTTATGTGTTCTAGATTTAAGCAAAACTTTAATGTATGACTTCCACTACAGGAGAATGAAACCTAAATATGGTGACCGCTTGAAGCTATGCTACATGGACATTGACAGTTTCATATATGAAATAAAGACCGATGACTTTTACGAAGACATATTGACCGAATTAGACTTTTACGATACCTCCAACTTTCTAAAGGATCATCGACGCTATTCAAACAAAAACAAAATAGTTATCGGAAAAATGAAGGACGAATGTGATGGGCGTATTGTTACACACTTTGTAGGATTGAGAAGCAAGCTTTATTCCTATAGGATAAAAGGGAAGAAAGATAAAAAGAAGGTGAAAGGGATCACTAAAGCCGTAATTAATAAAAGCCTAAGTTTCGAAGATTATGTAAATTGTTTAAGAGAAAACTCGACCGGATTAAGGAAGATGATGGTCATAAGAAGTACGAAACATGAATTATTCACCGTGGAGATGAATAAAGTAGCGTTGAATGCTATGGATGATAAGCGTTACATATGCGAGGATGGTATAAACACGTTTGCCTGGGGACATCTCAAAATTCCAAATTTAAAGAGGACGTGGGATGAAGCCTTTGAATCTGAAGGTGACACTTGAATAAAAGTTACAATTTCGGGAAATTTGCTCAGTTAGGGTTATGTCGTTGAGGTGGAAACATCCCTTTACCTGCATTTGTGCTGGTCCTAGTTGTTGCGGAAAAACAACTTTTGTGTTGAGGTTTTTAGAAAATATACAGCATTTGGTAGAAGGTGATATAGATCGTATAATTTGGTGCTGCAGCCCCAGTAGCGAGCCTGATATAGAGGGAATCGAGTTTGAAAATCAAATTCCTTCTTTCGATAACCCGAAAAGAATACCGACTCTATATGTCATCGATGATTTTATGCATGAAGCATATACTAAACAAGTTTGCAAATTATTCACGAGAGGTTCCCACCATAGTAGTATCTCTGTGATACTCATAACTCAAAACGTGTTCTATCAGAGTCCTCAATCGAGAAATATATCTCTAAATTCCAAGTACATCGTCGCTTTTCGCAACCCTCGCGATAGACTTCAGTTTGGTCATTTAGCGAGGCAGGTGTATCCGGAGCAATCGTCCGAGTTGGTGAGGATATATAAGGAAGTGACATCAGAACCGTACAGTTATTTGGTCCTAGATCTTTCACAAGAGACGGACGATCGTTGAGATTCAGTACGTGTATATTCCCAGATGAGATTACCACCGTATATGCGCCATCACATCTGATCGATGATGAAAAGGTTGAGATCTAACAAGCATTTACTACATGTCTTGAACAACGCCAAGCCTAAATTGCGTAATGCGATTTTGAGAAACGTAGACGAAGAGGTAATCAAAGTTTTGTGTGAGTGCTGCTTGAATACTTTGAACGGGAATCATAAAATAAGCCCTGCCTTAAAGAAAAATCTAAGGAAGCATTGTAAAATGCTGAGAGCGCTCGGCGATAAGAAAGGGTCCTTGAAACAGAAGCGGACATTATTGATTCAGAAAGGTGGTTTCCTTCCAATGCTCATCGGCTCCATTCTCAGCGGAATTATAGGCAGTCTGATAAACAAATGAGTCTGAAAAAGATGTTACTCATCGACCCCGAAGTTCTCGACAGAGAACGATCAAAAGCACGAATATCTAAATTAGAAGATGAAATGCAAAAAGTCTTATACAGGAAAGATTTGAACGATGTAGATAAATGGCATCTATACAAACGTGCGTTGGATACTTATTTAAACGTTGCGGCAGAGAAGAGAAAGCCCATTAGTATTCCGATCGTGAAAGAAAAAAGAGTGAGGAGACAGGCAGTGAAGAGACCCCCCGGTAAGAGCTTGGAATCTCTAACCAAGCACATAAAGTTAGATAGTGCAGCGTTAGATAAATCATGGGAAGGTATGATGGAGAGATTAAACCGCGCAGAGGCGTGAAGCGAAAAAATTACATCAAAGCGGGGAAGAAGCTTACCGCGGCGGGGATCTCAGGTTTGAAAACCAAAGCAGCCTTGGACCCCGATAAAGTAATCAAAAGTATTTACGGCGATCCTGCAAATCCTGCGGGTTTTTCCACTGCGGATAAATTGTGGAAAGTTTTGAATAAAAAGGTATCGAAAAGTAAAGTTCAAAATTGGTTGGATTCGCAGGATGCGTATACGTTGCATAGACCGTTACGAAAACGTTTTCAAAGAAACTTTTACGACATTTCGTACATTGATGAAACCTGGCAATGCAAATTGAACAATATGCGAAATTTGAAAAAATACAATAAGGGATATGGATATATTTTGACCGTAATCGATTTGTTCTCTAAATACGCTTGGGCAGTTCCGCTAAAAAGTAAGACTGCGGAAGTCATTGTGGAGGCATTCCGGTTAATATTTAAGCAGAGCGGTAGAAAACAGTTGAAATTGCAAAGCGATAAGGGTACCGAATTCAAGAATAGAAAATTTCAAGAATTTCTAACAAAGGAAAATATAAAGTTTTATTACACACACAATCCGGATGTTAAAGCTTCGGTTGTGGAAAGATTTAATAGAACGCTCAAGACTAAAATGTACAAATATTTCACCAAATATTACACTTATGATTTTGTGAGCGTCTTACCGAAACTTATGAAGGGATACAATGATGACGTTCATTCTACCATCGGAATAGCTCCTTCCCGAGTAAACAGTTCGAATGCATTCGAGGTGGGGAAACGACTGGTCGAGACACGTCTCGGAGAGAGGAAAAAAAGAGAAAGCCGAGATTTACCACGGGAGATTACGTAAGAATCAGCAAAGAGAGAATGCCGTTCGCTAAAGGATATACGCCAAACTATACGACTGAAGTTTTTAAAATTAAATCCATCGTTACGGGGAACATTGTTCCTACGTACGAGTTGGAAGATATGAACGGAGAAAGTATCGAGGAATGCTTTTACGAACCAGAACTAAAGAGAACAATCGTATCCGACGCCACCGAGTTCAAAATAGATAAAATATTGAGGCATAGAGGAAAAGGTCGCAGTCTCGAATATTTCGTCAAGTGGAAAGGATATTCGGATTCCTTTAATTTAATTTTTTTTCTTAGGTAGCATTTTGTGCAAAACCGACTAGAAAAAACGAAAATCTTGAAAAAGTGCAACAATGCAGACGCAAAAAATTCGCAATTGTTTAAACAAATTTTCAGGGTTTAGACATTTCCGAATGTGCTACGGAGCTGAAATTTTTTTTATAAGTAGAACTCTTAAAAAAAACGAAATAGGGATTATACAAATTTTGATATTTTAATTTGTTTGGCAGTTAAAAATTCTTAAAGTTTAAACAAATAGATAACTGTTTAGGTACTACGGGATGAGCTAGGAAGCTGAAATTTTCAAATAATTTACAGAGTAGTGAATTTGCACAAATTTACATTTCAATTTTGCCATATACGAATTGCGGCAGCCGTTAAAAATTATTTAAATTTAAACAATTAGAAAAATATTATTTTACTTATAGAAGTGCTAAAACTTTAAAATTTGGCTAAAATATGTAACATTTTACCATATAATAAAGAAAGTGCAAAATTTTTTAAATTACAACATTTGGGGATTGTTTTAAACTATTATTTTTACATGTGGGAAAAACGGAAATTGCTGCGGAGGTGAAATCTTTAGAATTGAAAGAATATTTGTAATGATGAAATGTGTCTGAAAAATGAATGTTTTTTCAAGGTGATATGAAATGCTTGCAGTATGCAAGCACCAACTACTAGTATGTTATATCCTCCTCCTCCTCCTCTGTAAGGAATGTCTATATATAATGATATCATTATACTAGTAGGTGCTTGTTTCATCTCACCTTGAAAAAAACATTAATTTTTCAGGCAAGCATTTCATCTCACCTTGAAAAAACATTAATTTTTCAGAGATATTTCATCGAGAGGAATATTTCTTTAATTCTAAAGATTTCTCCTCAGGATCGGTTTCCGTTTTTTCATTATGGAACAATAATGCAGTTAAACAATCACTAATTTTTACAATTTTAGGAATATTATACTTTCCCTCATTGGAGTGATAATGCCACACATTTCTGCCAAATTTTAAATTTATAGCACAATTAGAAGTGAAATTACATTTTTCTAAATGTTTAAATTTAAATAATTTTTAATATTTCTTTTACACATAATTCTAGAGAAATAATGGCATGGATTTAACCAAATATGATGTATATAATATTTATATAAATAAATATCAAAATTATTATATTCAAACCGGGTCAGCTAAATAGGGCTACACAATAAAAAAGATAGAATTTGTGTGTAACTATTAATTTCAAAGGTGTTGACTGAACGGATTTCAAAGAAATTTTTTTTTGTAGGTAGAGTATAGAATGACAAAACAAAATGAATATGTTTAAAATGGATCTAAAAAACAGGGTTGCTACAATATAAGGAAAAATAATGTTCTGATTTTAAAGCAAATACATTAGTATACGATAATACTATGGCGAATTTCACGAAAAGCACTTCTGTACTACGGGAAACACGTGTACACCCCTACATATTTACATTCTATACTTCCTGATATGTTTTACCTTTTTTATCTGCCAATAAGAAATGCCAGCCTACATATGGCAGCTAAATGCTATAAATATTAAAAAAATTTGGCCTATCCTATTATAGAGACACCTTATTCAGGTTCTGCACTGGGCAAAAAATTATCTTGCTAAGGAACTGTGTATAATTAAGGAACTGTGAGTTTCATTAGGACCAAAGAAGGATAACCACCACTGTCAAGCCACAGCTGAAAACAACAAAAATAAAATCGGGAGACGTTAAACTCAAGTTACCCCTATAGTATAGAATAATTTCAAGTTTATAAATAGGACAGTCAGCAGATCTTCCTTTCTGCACAACTCACAAAACTTGTGAAGTTTTCTATTAAAAGAGATTACGAGGATTTTAATGACTGTCTGGGGGACTTTGAGAAGGAGCCCACTTCTCTTTGGACCCATTGTTACAAAATATCGCCACACAAATAATGCTAATTTAATAAAAATATGTCAATCAAATTCACTTTCCCTGATCAAAATAATGTGATCTGGTGAAACTGAAGAAGTGCTGCGCAACAGATGGACATGAGAATCATTTATACAGTATTTTTTTCCTGCATTGTTTCAGCACTAAATCATCAAGGACTTTAATTCCAATATTGGTAATAATTTTTGAATGACATTAACTTGAATCAACGTTAACTGAAGTGGCATTAAACCGAGGACACACTGCATAAGATATTGGGAGAGATAAGGAAAAAATATTTAATTCTGTAAGCGTTCTTTGATCTATACAAAATTGAAGAGCTATAAAATATCATGATAAGCTTATTCAGGTAGATAAAAAATTTCTTCTCATATGTCCTCCAAGTTGTTTAAAAAGGAGAATCCTCCAAGAGTGAAAACATTAAGAGATCATTAAGGTTGTGGTTACATTGACAATAAGAGGAATTATTAAATATTTAATAATTAAATTGTTTTCACAACAAAAAATACTATTTTATATAGTAAAAGTGCTTCATACATACTGCTTCTGGATTGAAGAACACAGCAAACAGGTGAGCACTTCCTTGAAGAGAGGTTTTATGAAATAAAATACTAATTACATCAATAAGGCTAATTTTTATATATGCAAATTTTGCACATGCTATACAAAGAATGTACCCTTGAACCATCTACAGCTAATATAATTCAGTTCAAAGGTCTTAAGCTCATGATTTCATTCAATTGGTAATAATTACATGTTTCAGTTTATACATCATTATATTCAAATTTATGTTCACAGGTATATCAACGGCACAGAAATTCTAGCAATTTTATTTATAACATTAAGTTAATTATAGAGCTATTTGTACCTCCAAAAATATTCACTTCCTCTACACAAGGAAAAATTTATGGAATAAACATGTTCCTTGTATTTCCAGTGATGTTTCCTCAATATTGTCATGGCTGTTTGATTTAAATACAATAATAAAAATAACACCAGTAAAAGTGGAAATGTAAATCAACTTCTGTTTTCGATCAGTATTCACGATTTGTATTAACTAATCCATTCTTCAACATAATCCACCTAGTTAGAGATAATAACTATATGTTAGTTTTTGAGAAATGTAAAGCAAAATACCAATTATCATCCATCTGGAGTAGGAATGCCCTGGTTTTAAGAGTCAAATAGTTATTAAAGCTATATGCGTTAGACAAGTGTTCGGACATTTACAAACAACTATCATATTAATACAGAGATAGAGGTTGAATATTGGTTAAATTTGTGAGTAGACATACATGACAACAGATATCACAATTCCAGGAGTCAATTGTATGTGCGTAAATATCATTATAATTGTCAACAGCACAATCACAAGTCACTTTTGTGAAAGCTTCATGCCTAATATAGGGTAAAGGAAAGGCCATCAATAAATTATAGGCATCAATAGTAAACAAATATTTGAAAGGTCATACAACCTATATCATTCCATTACTTATCTTGAGTTAACTCTTGAATGTTACGCATTAATTTCACCTGGTCATTTGATTGAAGCATAAAATGGTCCATTAAAAACGTCCATTAGTATAACCATTCAAGTTCACCAGAATTATTTACATTGAAGATGAATATAAATGTAAAGTCATGCTTTCACTGATAAATACATGAAAGCATGAATTGCCCATTACTTGTCTAAATTGACAGAATTAACATATTACACTATACATATAAGGCCAACGAATTTAATTTGTATTTCGTTTCATTATCCCAAGAAATAATTGTCATGGAACACCACATATAAATATGATGTAAATTTGAATTATCGCAACAACACAGTCAACTTTCATTAAATTAGATAATAGAAATAAATAACAAATTTATGCTTTAATGGAACAATATATGAGATTCAAATTGTAAATGCGGAATGGGTTATCACTGAAAATTGTATCACGTTTAATGATTATTGTGCCAACTGTTTTCTTAATTTGATAATTCCTGTATTTTATCAATCAACCTGAGGTTTGTGCCTTTTTTGATTCCATCTGATACCTTTCCGCAGAGAGCTTCTTTAGCTGTTCACTGTAGTACCCATTGAAATCCAATCTGTAAATAGCAAAAAGCAACATAAGCCTAAGTCATATAAAACTCTCTTAACTCTCCGCAGCACATAACCTCTAAGAAGTCATTGATAACGCCTATTAAAAGGCATCAAATTTTTAACGTGGTTTAATTAGCCACTTTTGAGATGCATTAGTTTTCATAAAATGAAGTTATTTTAACGCTTCAGCGATTTGAATTGAAGTGGGTATTTGAAAATACGATTATGGCAATTTAAATCAAAGCAGCAGTGTTTAATGCAAGCAAAAACAGTAAACCATACAAGGAATCTTCATAATTTAAAATTCTTAGACATTTCTTAACTGTAATTTAATTTTCATTTTTAAAATGCAATAAAATTTTATATTTGTGTCTAAATAAACTGCTACTTCTATTTGTTACACACAAATACATTGTAGCCTTAAATTGTGAAATTAAACTGGGAATATTAATGAGCTCAAAAATATACTTATGCATCACTCAAAGCATATTATCCATTTATCACTATTACTTAGTTATTTATAATTAGAACAATTTAAGACAGGATAGATGACCCCCCTTTAATGTTACCGATATTATGGACAAAAATCAACTAAATTTTCATTATGAGAGGCGTTTTTAAAAAATATCCATTGATGTTACTTTGTTTTCAGTATTCAAATAAGATATAACCTTAAGCAAGCAAAATACTAAAAAAAATTGATTAAACATAATGATAATGAAATTTGGCAGTTGAAATAATTAAAACCTGCATTTTGTGCTAACCTGTAAAGGACATTGACGAGCTTTTCACTGTTGTTGATCCTTCCAAGTTCTGATATTTTATCAAGCAAACCGACCAGCATACCAGTGAATTCAAGATCAAAGCGTGAAATGCTCTGTTCAAAGCTATCACTCTCCCCAACAACATGCTCTGCAGCAGTAGGTCCCAACCCTTCTCCTGCACCACCAGCTACAACCTTCCCACCACTCAGTGAAGTTAAGGTTGGAGCAGAAGTCTGAACGAATAAAAAGAGGGGGTCAGTTCTGGGAATAGGAATTTCAAATCCTGGATGTAAAAGCCACTTTTCGATCCCAAACAATCACGAACAAAAGGCAAAATCAATACATATCAGCCAGCCAATGACATCCTGTATTTTCCGACAATTCATGCGCAAGTGCCCATCAAGCGCAAATAAATGTACTGCTGAAATATGACACCATTGCAAACAGAGAAATGTGGAATTATCCAATAAAAACTGTTGAAATGTGCACTTTATCTGATTAATTTTTATTGAATGAAACAACTATATGCAACGACTGGAAGATCACTGCTGACAAATATGATATTATGGATTGAAAAAGTGAATGAAAGATTTATTTTGATAAAAAATATATACCATATTTTTCGGGCTATAAGACGCACTTTTTTCCAGAAAAATGACTCCCAAAATCAGCTTGTATCATACAGACTGAAGGTATGATTATTACTGTATTCAGTATTACACTCACAAACCAAATGATCCCCTAAATAGAATAATTCACAGTCATTTGTCACAAAAACATTAAAATATACATTATTAATAATTAATAGTGAAACAATTGTTAATATATACAGTAAAACCTTATGCAACATGAATTCCAACAATGCATTTCCATTATTGCACTTTACTACACATATGCTCACAGTGATTATAATTTCGGTGCATTTGCGATGTTAGTTGCAATGTTTTAGTTCGTAAGGAGCCCGTTGAATAGCGTGATTAATGACATGGAACATTAGAATTCCAGTAATGTCATAAAAATTTTATAGGTATCTAGGATAAATACCGTTTCATGTATTGGCATTGCAATGGATACAAGAGTGAAAAGATATGCCTGCACTATTAGCTATAAGCTTCAGGTGATTCAGTACACAAAAATGCATGGAAACCAAGCAACAAAACATCATTTCCATCCACATGCCATAGAAGTAATGAATGGAGAAAACAGGAGCAAAAACTGATGGAGACAAAGAAAAGAGAAACAGAGCCTACGTAAGCTTGGTCCTGAATGGCAACAACTAAAGAAGGAATGGAAAAAATGGATAGTAGACTATAGGTAGGTAGGTACTGTGGTATCGATCTAAATAGTTATGTACAAGGTAGAAAGAGTTGCAGAACAAAAAGGACTAGTTGAGCATACGTATTGTTATTACATACGCATTCTGTTTATTGGGAATTAAAATCTCATCTTGCACTTGAGTTTAAGTAAGTACTATCGGAAAGGGGTGCACCAGCCTCATTAATAGAACTGCTGTGTGCATGCAGGGCACATGTAGCTATACAGGTTTCAAAGCAATTATTTATGCTTTAGACCATCCCTATTTACTTTCACAAATTAAATGTATCTAAAGCATTATATTTAATTGTTAACACGTCATAATATACTCTTTAAATTCTGCCAGACAGAATTAATCACAGCTAGAAATAATACATGACATGGCCCTTCGTAAATGCATTGGTGAACTAAAATACGTTTTTCCTGAAAAATCTTCTAAAAAATCGGGGTGCGTCTTATATCCTGAAAAATAAGGTACTTCATGTCATACTCGATCGACAATATAAACATGTTAATATTTTTTCTTGATTATCAATTAATATCAGCTGGGAGAAATTTCAAGGGTAAATATATTGACCTATGTATGATATAAATAAATGAGAAGTGCAGCCATGCTATTTTCAAGATTTGAACCCATGATATAAGAAAATACAAATACCTTGGCACGAAGCCCATAATAAACCGTTTTAAAACAGCAATAAATTCAATAGTAAGGCAGATGTTGAGCCACAGAAATGCAAACATAAATGGCATGCAACCAGTTATAAGTATATCAAATGCATATACTTTTTTGAATATGTTTTCTCACATCTGACAACAATTTTCAATATTAAAATTAATGAACAGAGAAATGTAAGATTTCAAGGAATCAAAGTAAAAAAACCCTAAACATTCCAAACTAATACATATTATAGCCTGAGGAAAGTGGCCAAGAGATTATGTAAAATTGCCATGAATAGATACATTCTCCTATTGACAAGGAGAGGCTACGACCTTTGGGTCATGGATTTTGATGAAAATCATCAAGGTAATTCTACAATGAATATAAGATGGCCTGTGTCTTGGGGTTTTTGTAAATGGGCCCTTGGGTTCAAGAAGTCAGTGTCGAAAATATGCAAAAACATCGCATGCAACTTAACAGGCTATATTGTCGAATTGCTGCTAAGAACGGGAATGGGTGAGCGGATAACGTGCTTGGCCCATACAGCAAAGACCCGGGTTCGATTCCAAATGTTTTTTAATCAAATTATCCAAGCGTTATTTGAAAAGCAATATTCTCCAATAGAAAGATGGTTTATAATTTTTATTTGGAGATAGTGATTGCAGAAACATGTAATAATCAGCATTTTAAATATTGCAGTTGATGAAACAATGGTTCATAGCAGCAAGTTACCAATAAATATACTTCTGCATAAAAAAATTCTTCTTTTGACACTTATTTCCTCCAAATAAAAATTATAGAGCATCAAATGGTCAGATGCCAGTTTTTTTACTTTTTAACTTACTCGATTGCAAAATTGCCCTTTATATTTTTGCTATACACAATAAAATATTGGCAGTATTTTTCCTGAAGTAGTAATTGAATATTGTATGAACTATGTATAAAAGTATTTCCTTATTAATGTCTCCAGGATTAACTTACACATTTTTTCACCAGCATGAGTTAACGTATACAAATAATTCACAGAAATCACAATATTCATTATTTTCCATTCCAATTGCTGTATGCCAAGACAAAACTAATATGATCAGTAATATATAATTACTATAACAATAAAGTTAATAATAATATATAATTATAGATGACCATTCTTATACAATGGCATTTTTCTTGCTACGGACCATTGTTTCGACTGCAATATTTAAACCATAGCCTTCAGATATTGGATATAGCCACAAAGCTCCAACAACTAATAAAATAAAAAGGAGCGTAACTAAGATGTAACTAAGCGTCAATTATTAACAAGCTGTCGGTAGGTGGCGTGGTGGCGGCAGCTAAAAATATAATTTTTAAGATATCTCTTAAACAATGCATTATATGGGAAAATGTTTCATACAAAGGTTGTAAAAAATTAAATCTCTTACAACTTTATTCCAATACATTTTTACATATATAAAATATTTCAAAAAAATGGATAAATGACAAGAGTAAACACCCACTTCGGTTGACCAATTTTTACCAAAAACTAATCAACTCTTGAGACTTTAACAAAAATGTCAAATAAAATTTCCCGTTGATCTGATTAACAGTTTTTGAGTTAGAGCACCCACAAAATCCTAATCACACACACATCACCGAGAAAATGGTCAAAACGTGTTCAGAGCACCTCTAAAGATGTATTTCCATTGAAACCTTGAAATCGATTTTTTTTCCTAAAAACAATACTTTCCCCTATATTACGTATGGAGAAAGTAAAAAATTAAAACATCTGGGATCAAACCTGGGCCTGCGCCATAGGAGCCAAGCACGTAATCTGCTCACCCATTCCCATTCTTAGGAACAATTTGACAATGAAGCCTATTAAGTTGCATGCGATGTTTTTGCATATTTTTGACACTGATTTCTTGAACCCAAGGGCCCATTCACAGAAACCTCGAGAGACACGGGCCTCCTTATTTTTTATGTAGAATCACCTGATTGATTTTCATCAAAATCCGTGTCCCGAAGGTCGTAGCCTCTCCTTGTAAGAACCACCACAGAAAAACGTTAAATCATAAGCTGATATACCAAGTTAAAAATACAGAAATGATATAACTGCCAATCATTATAAAGAATGTAAAAAAAAGATTATTAAAAACAAAAAATTAGGAATACACACACTCCCCACTTTAACACTGTCCCGATTAACGCTGTTCCACATTAACACTAAAATAATTTAATACCTTATTTCGAATTGTGCTTGCATGTTCCACATTAACGCTCTTCAAAATTTCTGGTATGAAGTCCACTGCACAGCACCTTTGCGCATTTACAACACACAAAACATCAGTATTTGCGGTTGCTTAATGGTTCTCTGTACACTTGTCAATGTTTTTGTAGGTCAAAATATAGAGTGAACTTTGTTTAAATTATATTTTCCCTTTAAATAAAAAGACCACGAGTGATAACTGGCAGTCAGAGGAGAAAAAGAGGAAATACTTAACTCTCGGGGTTAAATTAGAGGTTTTACGGTGACTAAAAGCTGGATAGTGCCAACATTTGTTTTTTTTTTGTTTTTTTTTTTGCTCCCTTTTCGATTGTTCAGTTTTTTTAAATTTAATTCCAAGATATTTGAATTCTGCCTTTATTTGGTCTCATTCCATGCTCCTCTATACGATATCTATTGTGGTCTGAACCATTTAACTATAAATAAATTATTATTATTATTTATTGAAATGTAGCAAGGTTTTGGTCGTTTCGATATATGATTTTGTTTTTGTCTTATTGGTTGCCTTCTCTTAATTGAACAGTATCTTCAGTCATGATACTTATGTTATTATTTTCCAATTTTCTTTGTGTTAATAAAATTGTGGCTGTATAGTGACTATTGTCTCACCCTGTATATATAAGTAGATGCAGGTATCTTCTTCTACTCTAATTCCTATTCATTAATGCTCCTGCACGATTTATTTACCGTGAGATCAACATATGTTCCATAAAATGCATTCTGTTCTTCATTTATGTTCATTTACTGTTCAATTTTAAATATAATTGCAATGCAAATGACAATCTATTCTATGCTATGCAATATGGTTAACAAAGAATACTTTGGTATATTATTTATATAATACTGCCTATTTTCATTTCCATTAATAGAATCTAGGGAACAAATTAAATCTTACAATGTCATTTCTTATGTGAATATGTGATCCAAATAGCGCTGTTTCAGTTAGCACTCGATTTTCCTGGCACCAATTAAGAGCGTTAATCGGAGAGTGGGTGTATATCATTTTGATATCATATTTTATAATTTAATTACACTAGAATACAACATTACACCATTACATTGGCTTAGAAAATTGCTATCATGATTATCATTTACAACATTTTTAAAACCTAACATGTGTTTGCAATATGATAAAACAATCCATTTCAAATTTAAGTTTAATATTTACAATTATCAACTTTGTCTAAAATATAACAAAAACTTCTTTGTAAAGCGGACTGACCAATATAATTACAATATACTAAGGCATTTTGCCAAAACATCCGAGTTTCTCAAATTATTTAATGTGAATAATAAAATTTATTATGGCAATCAACTATCATGTTTTTACCTGGAAACTAAGTCATAAAAAAATGCATCTTCATCGAAAGAATTTAAGATTGCTGAAATCACTAATGGTTGGCTAATTGGGAATTCGAAAAATTAAATTACATTCTCTGTAATTACAGACTTATGGACATAATAAGTAGTAAATGTTTTCTTAACCCATTGAATATTAGGCTTAAAGTAAAAGGATTTGCCTAAAATGATGGATTTTTATCTAGGGCAAAGTGCAATATCATGATTAAAAATCTGATGTGGCCACCACATGACTTTCTCCATACCTGTAATATTTCTAAAAATTCCAAATAGGGTAAATGATAATAAATATTTTAAGGAACTGTGAGAAAAATTCAAAGACCTTACAAAGAACACACACAAACTTATACTGTAGCCTTCTGATATTGGAAATAGACACAAAGCTCCAATAATTAAGAATAAAAAGGAGTATTACTAGGATTTAACTAAGCATAAATAAGTGTTAACAAAAGTTGCGTCTAGGTGGTGTATAACTAAAAAATATGGTTTTTAAAATGTCTCTTAAACAATGCATTATATGGGAAAATGTTTCAAACAAAGGTTGTAGAAAATTTAATTTTCTACAACCTTTATTCCTATAATTATTTATATTGATCAAATATTAAAGCAAATAATTTAAGGAAACGGATAAGTGACAAGAGTAAACACCCTCTTGTAGTGGACCGATTTTAACCAAAAACTAATCAACTCTTGTTCATTCAACATAAATGCCAAATATAAAATTTCGCATTAATCTGATAAATAGATTTTGAGTTCGAGGGCCCACAAAATTCGTCACAGATACACCCACAGACATCATCGAGAAAATAGTTATAACGTGTTCAGGGCATTTTAAACATGTATTCCTTTTGATATCTCGAATTCGATTTTTTTCATGAAAACAATACTTTCTCTATACTTTGTATATGAAAAAAGTAAAAATGATAAATTCACTCTTAGCACAGAGCATTTAAATCACTCTGTAACAACTTTGTCCCTCCTTTACTTTGACACAATGGTTACCATTGTTTACACTGATTCACTCACTTGGGGACATTTTTCCAGTTTCCATAAAATAAAATTAATAGTGCTTTTATAAACCAGTTTATGCAGGTACAAAATATCAGTAAATGTTTTAAATTGCATTATCAGTATATTTCGTTCTGAAAAGATCACTTTCTTACTATAAGAGTATTTGCCCCACCCTCGTTATCTTGTCAAAAAATCTTTTGAAAAAATGGAGCAATAATGCAAGTAAATACAGTATATAGTACATTTTAGCAATGCAGCCACAACACAAAGGACAAGATATTTCCTTCATCCATCACATCATGAGAAAGTGAATTTTTTTATGACTTCTCGTGCTATCAAATTTCATTTATTTAAAAAAACATTAAATATTATATTCTGAAAAGTATTGTTTAAAATGTGCAATTAGTGTTTTTTAATAAATGCTTGAAAAAATATAAAATCATTTCTAAATTCACCTAAAAACTACATCTAACTACCTAAGTATAAAATAAATTATACTAAAGCATTCAGTAGTTTCTCATTAGATATTCACATGTAACCATTCAAACTTTGAAATTAAATATATTCTTAACATTATCAAAGTAAGACAAGCTTTGAAATATAAAGAACTATAGTACAACGAAACTTAAAAATAAATTAAATTCTCCATCAATGCCTTAAAATAAAGTTTCTTTAAAATATTTGATCATTTACTATATAATATCTAATTGTAAGTGAAAATAACAATTTAGATTAATGCGTTACTGACTTATGGATTCAATAACTCTATGGGAGCAATAGCCATTCAATCCATATCTGCTTGTTCGACAAACCGGCCAGCAATGATTAAAAAAAATAATTTTCAGTTATAGCTAGAAATCAAATATCAATGAAATGTTTACCCAATTTTAAACAGCTTTGTGATGATACTACTTAACAAAGTCTTTGGAATTGTACTACCGTAAATACCCGTGTATAATGCACACCCTCGTATAATGCGCAGGGGGGTTTTCAGCCTCGTAATCTATGATTTTTCTATATACCCGCGTATAGTGCGCACCGATTTTTTTAGCGGTACCGTTCCAGAATAAAGTAGATGGTGTAACGTGTTCTAAAGCAATGATCGAATTATTGGTATTATGTATTGGTAACATAATGAAAGTGCGAAATGAAATTTTCGAATAACGTTCCAAAAGAGCGTCAGCTAACTCAATCATTACATATTTTATGTTTACTTACAAGGTGATATTAGGACATACACAATAAATCGAATTATATTAATTTCATAGTATGGCATGTGACATTCTTTGAGCTAATAAAATGGAATGACGATAATCCTATGTTTTTTAAATACGTTTTAGTCACGCCTGAGGTGGACGGATTCGCCCAACCTTCAGTTTTAGCCTTATTAGAACACTCGGGAGCACGTAAACACGATAGCAAATAACCATTATTAACTACAGACTCTAAGAATCAAGAATAAATCACGTATGAATGCTGAGAGAAAGGTAGGGAACGATAACTTTAAATAGTTCTACAAGAAGCATCAGCTGCCATTGTTTCTAATTGTAAATAGTACCAGTATCTCATCACCAGGCCGGGCGCCGGTGTAGGGTGACGTCATGCGTAAGATGACGATTCCGATAACAACATCGAAGAAGAATAGTCCAGTGACGAAGAATTTCTTGGCTTTTAAAATGAATAAATACTGAATTAATTCTTTTCATATCTAATTAATGTATGTTTATAGAATTAGTTAATAAATTTTTACTATTATCTATCTTACTTTTCGTAAAAATCGCCAATAAAAATATGAGGATACCCGGGCAGTAATTACTGTGCCGAAATTGTGGAAATATGAGGTCAAATGAAAATAGGAAGATTATGTACCCTCGTATAACACGCATCCTAATTTTTAACTCGAATATTTCAAAAAAAAGTGTGCATTATACGCGGGTATTTACGGTAACAGTATTTTTGATTTACCATCCAAATACCAATCACTCACAAATCTCACCTTTTAACATTTCACAATTAAGTGAACCAGAAGAAACTAAACGAATGGAAAAAGTTTGGATGCAACTAACCAGCATTTTCAAAAAAATCACAACTATTCCGCTTATTATACATGCCGTCTATTTATTAATAAAAACAAATACAGCAGTCACTCTGAAATAGTAAATCAAACTCTTTGCACTAATCAAAGACATGCTGCTTTACAAGCAGATGACTAAAACATCGATATTGCACCATAATACATTTCTTTGATCTTCTCAGCATTAATACCTGACTTGATACCTAAAGCCACTTGAAGATAAACAAAGACATTCCCAAAAAATTATATTTAATTCACGAGACAAAGTAATCACTTGTCGATTCCACATCCTTATCATGTAATTAGATCTAAAATTGTCACAATAAAAAAAACAAAAGAGAACAGCATGACACATCATAGCAGATATAGAAGGGTAGACACAGAAGAAGTAGAAATTCATTCACATGAAACACATAAATAATCAAAGCACTAGTCATGCATGAAGACGAGCAATCCTACGAAAGGAAAGAATAACATCAAACATAAAACACACATCACCAATTACAAAAGCATTGAAAAGACAGCTGCTTTTAAACACTACAGTAATTTTCTGACATTTAATGGGAAAATACCTCCAATTCAATATCTGCACCAAGCATTGACGTCAACTCTGCATCCACAAAATATGTCCTCATGTGCTATATGGGTTAAAGGAAGAAGGAAGGGATTTTGTATTACATTTATCATACATTAACTAAACTTGAACAGCACCATAATATATTAATGTAAGTTATGGAGGGAAATTTAGTCATCTTAACAAAAAATACTTATCAAGATCTTTACCAAAATGCCTCTTCAGCAAATTCAAGGGAGAACTGAACTCATCTTGAGTACCTATTTGACAAATTCATAGATTTTTTATAGAAATTGCGATTTGAGAAAATTCAACAGGACATTGAGCTATAAAATGAGGTAAATTTGAAGATTTAAGATTCAGTGGAATTTATAAACAATTATTCCGAAAAATCAGTGTATAGAACTAGTAATATCATGATAAAATTCAATTCTTGTCATTTACTCAGAGAAAGATTTCTTATGGGATGACTTCAGAGAATAACAAAGGTCTATGTCCATCGTGGGCTTTAAACTGTCATTGTTTCCAGGAAATAAAGGTAAAAGAAGTCCCTCAAATGAAAAATTATTTTAATGCATTATTAAACAACTGAGAATAAAGACTGTTGGACTGTTTCCTACAACAAGTAGCAAACTCAGTTCGATAAAAATTTACCTAAGATAATTTTTCATGTAAAGACCAGTGACCAAGAGGAAAATTCAAAATTTTCAAAAAGATACACTCAAATCATGTGATGAGTTCTAACTTCAGTCCAAAAGAAATAGAAAAAAATTGACCTTTTCCTCTTCTAGTATTTTTCAGTAGTGACTAATATGTTTGTACTTAACCAGGAAATTCTTCTTGAACCAATGAATTAGAATGATGACAATTAGTACGGAAAAAACATCTAGCACATTTAAAAACACTTTCACCTTTTAAAGGAACAATAACTACAGTCGTTAGACAGAGAGGAAGACATGTTAGCCACTCAACAATTGAAGGAAGCTTTTTCTCAGCTATCTAGGTTTTCATGGTTGTATGTGTTACTGGCAATGACTGATCTTTGAGTTACACATGAGCTAATGGTTCTCAGTTAATACACAATGGCTTTTTTTAATAGGGGTCAAAAGAAATCGATTGAAAAATTATAAAACAGACAACAATAACAAAAGCAAGTGGACATCAATTGCACACAGAAGAGGCAACTGGTGAGGCAGAGAAAGTTGGGGAAAGCAAGCACAGACAAATAAAGCCTCATAATTAAATACGATTGAAAAATAGAGGTTTTTGGACACAAAAAGCAAAATTCTCTCCGACTTTTAAAAACTACTTACAAAAACACTTTTGAAACAGCCATTTCAACATTCGTTTACCAGCAAACTTAAACACTATAAAATGATCATTCATGAAATGCTGTTTCCATTCAATTATCATCCTGCAATATATACTCACGTAAATTCATCTATATGCTGCCAATTGACATAAAATGTTTTTAAACATCTGAAGAGAGAAAGAAACCATCAAGGCATAGAAAACGCTGCTATAAATAAAAAATTGAAAGAAAGACCTTAAGGATGGCTAGGCAACATGGATATTAACTAGAGATGTGTGAACTGTTCGAAATTTCAAACCGAGTCAAGTTTTATTTTAAAACTCGACTCGGTCCGGGCTGAAATAAAAAGTTCGAAAATTTTGAATTATCAAAAAAATGTGGTATTAAAAAAAAATCTGATGTGGCCACCACATGACTTTCTCCATACCTGTAATATTTCTAAAAATTCCAAATAGGTTGCACAATAATAAATATTTTAAGAAACAGAAAATTTTAGACTTTATAAAGAACAGAAATAAACTCAAACCATAGACTTCCAATACTGGACATAGCCACAGAGCTCCAACAATTAAGAAAATAAAAAGGAGCATTACTAAGATGTAACTAAGCGTCAATTGTTAACAATAGTCGTCGGTAGGTGGCATGGTGGTGGCAGCTAAAAATAAAAGCTATATCTTAAACAATGCATTATATGGGAAAAGGTTTCAAACAAAGATTGTAGAAAATTAAATTTCCTACAACTTTTATTCCAATATATTTTTACATTTATCACATATTTACTGGAAGCATTCAGTAAATTAGGAGTTTCCCGAGTACAAGCTTACATTCATCGAAATAAGACTGAATTTCTATAGGTAACACCTTGGCCACCAACAGTCAACATTCAGCCTTAAGTAGCGAATGCTATATTACAATAGATGCAATCATATAGCGGTGTTTGTCTTTACCACAATACACTGAAATTATATCTACCTAACAATTTATAAAAAATAAACACAAAATCTTCGCCAACTGAGGCCAAGTTGAAAGTTTTTCATGAAGAAGGTAACTAGTAGAAAGAAGAACGCTTTATCATACAAAGTAAAAATCTGATGTGGCCATGTGGATCATGACTTTCTCCATATCTATAATATTTCCAAAACTTCCAAATAGGTTACCTAATAATAAATATTTTAAGAAACTGCGAGAAAATTTTAGACTTCACAAAGAACAGAAATAAACTCCAAGCGTCAATTGTTAACAATAGTCGTCGGTAGGTGGCGTGGTGGTGGCAGCTAAAAATATGCGATATCTCTTAAACAATGCATTATATGGAAAAATGTTTAAAACAAAGGTTGTAGAAAATTAAATTTCATACAACTTTTATTCCAATACATTTTTACATTTATCAAATATTAAAGGAGATATTTTAAAATAACGGATATGACAAGAGTAAACACCCACTTTCGTTTGACTGATTTTTACCAAAAACTAATCAGTTCTTCTGACTTTTATAAAAATGTTAAATATAAAATTTCGCATTGACCCGATTAATAGTTTTTGAGCTAGAGCGCCCACAGACATCATCGAGAAAATGGTCTGTTGAAATCTCGAAGTCGATTTTTTTCATGAAAACAATACTTTCCCCTATACTATGTATGGAGAAAGTAAAAATATCCCTACATGATGGTTAAAAAAATGATTACACATGATTTATTACGTTACAACTATTGAAGTTGCATTTGAATTTAATCCTTTATCATTGGTTGATTTAGATCAGTGGTTTAAAACCTCTTTCTATCAAGGGGCCAGAGTATTCATTTTTCTGAGCCTGAGATTGACTTCGTCGATTATACTGATTCTCCCAGGCTTACTAGATAAAATTAACATACGCACATTACGAAAATGCAAATTATGAGTTTTTATTAAGAATAAATTTCAGTGGATATAAAAACTCCAACAATAACAACAAAACCATGTGATGTTTTGCAAAATATCGCATATTTTGCGTACAACAATCGCTAAGACGGTTCTCTCAGCAAACAACAATTAAAAATCCATACATTTCTCTCCCTAGCTCTTATATGATCTATAAGGTATATATTAAAAATATTCAGATAAATCACTTCATTTACCACAAAGAAGTCCAAGAGATCACATAATTATGAGTCATAGTTTCAGTGATAATAATTCAAGAAAATCCTGACCAAAACAATATTTTGAGAATTTACTACAAATTCCTAAACCGTAGATTCGTACAGTTTAGGAGTTTGTTGTAAATTCTCAATTTTTTGCCGTAGTCTCCTTTCTCTCACATATCGCATATTTTGTTTACATCGATAGCTATATCCTGTTTCTACTGCTCGTGTGGCTGGGACTCGACGTATTCCGCTTGCATTCGGGATATTTCGCTTTGGCTACAATGCTATGTTACCAAATTTCCAATTTCACTCAGTTGAATGGTAGCCAAGAGATCTGAGTGAAACATGTTCATGCTTTCCGCTGTCGCCGAACTAAAATCGGATAACGATTCATTTTTAATGACACAGAACAGTTTAAAGTTGGTCTTAAAGAGCATTTGAGCAACAATTATCGTAGCAACATAATTTTTCTCATAAAAACAGACATAAAGCGAAACAATGCAACATAAATATTGAATAGGTTATATTTGCAGACGTGAATACACGTGTTCTAAACTTTAGTCATTAATATAACTACTATAACTATAAAAGATTCTTAGACTCCTAGATAAATGAATTACTGAAACTTTATACAAAAAAATAAGTGATCATTTTGTAATACTGAAAAAATGATAACTCTCTGACTTATAATGCAAAAAAAATTTCTTTCTTAAAGCGTAAACCGATATTGTAATTCCATTAGAAAAATTTACATAAGAAAAATCACATATAACCAGCACTTGACTTTCTCAATACAGAGCAATAAAAATTATTGCAACAGTATTCATAACTTGATAAAAATAAAAACCAATATTGTAAATTGACAAGATTTGTTTTTATTTATACTAGTACAAAAGCCTGTCAATATGAGGGGTATTCGTGGATTAAATATTAAATATAAGGCACTCCCCACTCTTTCTCCTTTTCTCTCTCCCATTCTCCTCCTTCATATTTTAAGTTTGTATTCGATTTTTCCGATTTTTCAACATTTCATAGAGGTTGCAATGAAACAAAATCATGAAGGACAAAAACTAATTGAAAATTTATGTGAAAAGTTTTATGTAAATTTAAAACAAATAAACAAGTAGTGTAAAAACTTTCAGTCAGAAATGACTCCAATGCATTGTATTGATGGACAACTCAACATTTCAAATAGAAAGATACTTCACGCGTACATTGAAAATACCTTTTCGTCTGCAAATTTTATTGGGCAGTTTAAAGCAAATTTCTATACTGACAATGATCACGATTAATTTCTTTCGATAACTAAGCAAGATATTCAACATATATTAGAAAATCGATGGCTGGAAAATGAATCTGTTCTTTTAGGCATCGTTTGGTGCAAGTCCTGTATTCATATTGCAATTCTAAGTGATTTTAAAATGCAAATGAAAAATGTGCTGCAACTGTGCAAACACAAAGAAAGAAAGACAAAATTCTCTTTAATATATGTATTAGATTAATCTACAAGAATCTATATATTACATTGTTTATTTTAGATGTTTTCTTTTAGTAATGAGTGAAGATAATATCCATATTCTGTTTTTATTGGGAATTTACATTTCAAAAGCTTTTACTTAACAAATACTTTCCACCTATTTTTCAACACCAACTCGCCAGTCCCCTTCATTTCGTACATTTAGCATAAACAAGAATCTCGGTTGGTGATCCTGCTGGGAAAAGGGTTCAATTTGTAGAAAAAGGCTGTACTTAGAATGCCCATCTGTTCTGTATCACCACGTGGTTTACAGAGGCGACTTCAAGGGGAAGTATTTTTAAGAAACCTTGAATGGGAGAAAATAGTACTCAGGGGAGAGGGACTATATATCTATGCTTTGCAATTTGGGAATCCCACAAAGGAATGGTTATAATATTGAGAAGTCTCCCTCCTTCTTTCTATACACCAATTTCTAAATCACTCTTAAACTCGGACATTATTTTGCTACTCAATCTTGCTGATTATAATAATTTATCTAACATTTAACATTATTAACAATTTTGTACATCAAGGACGAGATAAGAGAATTATTTGGAAAAGTTATATTTAATTTTAAACATGTACTTTACAAAAAAACATCCTTCATCAAAATTACTAATTATAAGTGGTACGGCAAGTTCCTCAGCATCGTCTTCTCCCTCCTCGTCTTCCTCACTGGACTCACTATCAACTAAATTAATAAGCAGTGGCTCCATTATATTGTCTCTAGCCAATTCTGTGGCAATATCTGCATCCTGCAACTTCTCCATGTGCTTAACACAGGAAGCCCATCTTTCCCTAGACACACCGTCTATAGCATTATGAAGAAGATGCTCAATGTCCACAGTTTTAAATGTTGCATTCTTCTCTGCCACTTCCTTCTTTACTTGCACCTATACAAATTCTATTGCACTATATTGGCAATGATAAGGCGGAAGTCTCAACACATTATGGCGCTCCCTATCGGCAATAGAAACAATTTCATAGGATTTATATTTTGCTTTTGCCAAGTTCACAGGCACAAGAAGTTTGGCCTTCGTCAGCTCCATGGAATGAGGGATATTTTTAGCCTTGAATCAATTTAAAATATCTCCCTTTCTTGTAGCTGTTGTAGGAGTTTTTTCCTTAAGCACCAAGTGATAACTGGCATAATCCATGACTGTCATCACCACACCCTCTAAATTATTATTTTTAACTCCCCCATAAATTTCTCAAACCACTCAGTAAACAATTTAGCATTCATTTCAGAGTGGTAGTCACTTGAATTACCTTCTGATCAGAAAATTAGTTTTCAGTTCTTAATGAGTCCCGTGTGAGCTGAACCAACGTGGAGGATTATTATTCTCGATCCCTTTCCAGTAGGCACCTTTAAACCACCTTCAACCATTAGGTCCAAACCAGGTGGTTGGCAATGAGTGATTTTGATTGACCCAGGTCTCATACAAATAAAATATTATTTTACCTTGGGCATGAGCTTCCTTTATTTTTCATAGGAACCCTACTCTGGCTGCCACAATATCAGTCCTCTCCAGGATGAATCTTCTCCCATCGATGGTCCTCTTGTAGCAGAACCCGATTAATTTCAGATTCCTCAAAAGAGCTGTCTGACTGCCGCTATAATTAATTTCACTCTGCATGTCTCGTAGAAAAGAAGATACAGTAAGAAACTTGCCTCTGGTGTAATATGCCAAAACTGCACTCCTTAACATGTCCTTGTCAAAGTCGTCCAACCAAACGGATTTTGGCCAAATACAGTATTTGTATGGTGATTCGAACAAGGAGGGACCATTCACCAAAACAAATTCTCTGCCTAATATTTGAAATCAAAGAAGCAAAATTTTAGCATGTAAAAAGTCATCAATAATTATCTCACAGCTTATGGAATGAAATATATAATCAATTATACATACCTTCCCTTGTCACCTTCTGCACGGATCGTACAGAAATCCTGCATGCATCTGCAGTCCTTCGCTGACATTGCTGCAGTGGACTACATGGGTTTACATTTTTAGTTTCCTCTTTAAAATATTGTAACACATTGTGCACTAACCGTTTCTCTTCCCTACATAACGCGGATTTTTTCTTCTGCAGACTATTCATTTCGACAAATAACACTTAAAATGGAATGAAATTTCAGATAAAATGATAAAACTACGCCTGTAATTATATAGTTTAATAAGAAACAATGAAAAAGGAAAAAATCTTACCCTATAAAGATAAAACTATGCCTATATAACAAAACAAGAACACTAGAATTACATATGACAAAATATAGTGAAATATGAATTTATATTCAAGTATAATGATAAAAATATGCTTATAATAATCTATTTAATTAAGTAATAACAAAAATATTGACCTATAATAAAAAAGCTATACGATTCCTATCTAATCGAAAGAACTAAACATTAAAAGTTAATAACTAGGTAAACTAAAAAAAGAAATAATTGAAATGTATGGAATGATGAAAAATAATCAGTAAAATATATAACTATGTAATCTTCGGATACTATAAATGAAAAAAGAAAAATATATAAACTGAATTATGTATCCATTTATGTAGTAAAATCATATAACTGTTTTATTAATATGTTATAAAAATATTTATATAGTAAAAAATGTTGAGTATAATTTTTGTTTTCTTCTTTCCCCGCTTCAACCTCTAGTTTAAGATCTCTTTGATGAAATATGTATTAACCTGTAAAATTTATCACTCCTTTTATTTATTTGATTAGTCACAAAATACAAAAATGTTGAAATAAAAAACAATGCTTTTAAAGTATAAATAATAAAATCTAAACCTGCGATCTTCCTCATATTGTTGGAAATAGATTTTTTTATCTTTCTGATCCATCTGGCTTAATTTTTCAATCCTAGGTTCTGTATTCTTTCTTATGAATCAATAAAAATTAAAAATAATTAATATTGAGTTTAAAAAGGCCTTTCAAGCCCTTTTATTCGACCTAACAAAATCATTAAATATATCTTTCAACACAAAACTCGAACTCGACTCTAAACTTGAGTTTTACAACAATGTTCAACTCGAACTTGACTCGAGTTGAAAATTTGCTGTTCGCACATCCCTAATATTAACTGAATTCCACAGCTAGGCCGGTAAAATTAAATTATATAATTTTAATAAATAAATCTCATTACCAAAAATCATTGCACTCTCAAGAGAGTAACACAATTACTTTACACTATGCAATTACCCATAACTTTAAATTAATACTAATAGTTATTACAACTTAGACACATCATAAATACTTGCAAACTATTATTTCATATTTTTTTCAACAATGAAAAAGAAAATGCAGTTAATTTATGTAAGACAGAGATGAGCTGGGGTCGGTTTGCACAGATTCACAAGAACAAGTAGTTAAAATTCGAAAAAGTTTTAGAGCCATTTGTTAACTGGGTTGCAAAAGATTGTTAACCGCTGTTGAGAAATTAACACCTTCCAACTCAAAATCGACAATGAAAACTAAGAAACCATTTGGAAATTAGTCACTTAATTACTTGTACATTATCTATAACTAATAAATTTTAACTGAAATCATTTTTTGTACTCGAACAACACTAAAATGATGATAATAAAAGAATGCCATATGTTATCTATGAGATAAGTACACTTTGACTGAAATAATTTTTGTTTTTATTGTTTTTTTGTTTAGTTAAGTTTATTTTCTATAGAACCGACCGTTAAAATTTTGGCAGCTTAGCACTGGTGTAAAACATATTATTTACTTTAACAAGAGGCTTTCATAAGAAAGCATTTTTTTTAAAACAAAAAGATGCTGTACAAATAGCAAAAATGATTTAATTTCCTGAGATTTATATAAAATTAATGGAAATAACATTATTACACAAATATGTAAACATTAATATAGCCTCTGAATAATGTATACACAATTTGAACATTGATAAAATACATAAAAACGTGATCGAAGAGTGATGATTTATATTACTGCTATATACTGCTACTGTAATAGTGCATATTACTTCATGAGTAGTTGGTACAAATAACAAGAAGACCAAACCAGGACTAATGCAGTTTGGTCTCACAAAGTTGACGTCCCGAATTTATTTCTTATATTGACAGGAAATGTTTCAGTATGTGTTAGTCATTCCAAGGAATTCTCATGCCATAAATATCATTTGCAATTCATAGTTTATCAATGATAGAGAAAAATTGGAAAACAAATTAATAGACCATTATCAGGTTTAAAATACCAAAAACAATATCGAAATTTCTTTCTGACATTATATTTTGTATGTATTCGTAAAATGATAATTTCATACAACAAATAACTATGAATTAAACATTTTTGTTTTAATACATGAAATAATTTTTCAAAAGATAACAACATACGATCTATAGAAAATTACAAAAATGATCAAAGGAAATTTTAAAAACATTCAAGAATGGTATTTTTCTACATTGCAGTTTAAAAACCATGAAATCCCTCAACTTCTGCATCAGACTCATAGAAATTGTCAGATTTATCCTCTGGATCAGATGTTATGATAATGGGCTCATTGTCATCTGCAATTAATGAAGAGCAGGGCTAAAGTTTATTTCCGTTTTCGCATTCTAGACCTTTTTCACGAAATTGTGTTAAACCAAACGACCAGTCGTGTTAGTTGGAAACCAGGTCTAATTTAAAAACAGTTAAACTGAAATCATGTTAGTAGAATTTGTGTCAGTCGGGGATTGGGTGTACACTGGAATCAGTGGAATACATATTGAGACTGGTGTATCTATATTCTTTACAAATAAACATAGATGCAAATAAAGCATGTTCAAATCTTTTAGGTATAACCTATAGAACCAAACAACAAAATACAGGGTCTCTAATGACAAATGAATTTCTCTGATAAAGTCAACAGATTAATACAGCATTACAGAATAAAATTTTCTCATAAAATTTTACTCAAAACGCAATAATTCATTCAAAAGGAGAAGAAATGTCCATTGATGTTTACTTTATCTTAGTTTGAAAACTAATAAAATAAAACAAGTAACGAAAGAGCTGATGAAGCAGGCATCAATGGTGATTTTAAAAAACTGTTAACAGAGAATGTCAAAATTTATGTAAACTAGTATAATTAATCAGAAATAATATTATAACCAAAATCTCCATATTAAAACATCCACAATGAGACAAAATACTGAATAGATTGGCGAAAAAAGGAAGCCTCTAGCTGCTTTCGTCTAGGAACGGTTAGTGCTGCAGACAAACTAATAGACCAACAAACTGAGAAAACACACATGACGACACAATACTGAATCTACTGGTGAAAAACCAGTCTCTAGCTGCTTTCGTTAAGGGTTAGCACATCAGACACGGACTAAATCAAGTGGCAAAAAACGAAGTCTCTCTCTGCTTTTGTTTATGAGTTAGCATGACAGATAGTTGGACAAATCGAATGCCTAAGTGAATTTTATTGAAAAACCACTAAAATGTTAGAGAAATCAATAATACCCCACTATTTCACTGATCATCACAGAAGTCTATTAGATTCAAGACATAAAGTCAGCCCAATAATTCAACTTTGGGTTCAAGCAAGGCACAGATTGGTAGAATACATATAAATAATGAAACAAATAAAGAGATTAGGAATGTTTCCAAAGGAATATAATTATAATTGTTATCAACTGTATATATTAAATACAACATTCATTACTGATGGTGTAAATGCCCCTGACATGGGCAATAAGGGAGTCTTACATAGAGCAGCTTGTCCTCTAGCTTCACCCAAATTATGCCATTATGGGAGGCACCTGATGGAATCTCCAGGTGTAAGGACATGCAGATAAGCTTCAGTTCATCAGCATGTGTAAATCAACGACAATTTACACTTACCATTATCAATTTTAAATAAAACTTTATAGAAATCATTAAACAACAGCACAATAATTTCTACCCATTAATACCTCAAAGTCATTAGAATTTTTATAAAGATTAATTATAAATTAAAAGAATATTTGTCAATCAATTCACAAAAAATATTGAAGGACATAAACATTGTGAATCAAACACTAAAACAAAAGAATATTTAGTGATTTAACATATAATTTATCTTTGCCTATTCCCAATTGCACACAAAAACCTCAAATACAATATCTTTCCAAAACACAAAAAACTTTAGACATCCAACAAATTAGTCAGTTTTTCTGCCAAAGAGGTGCAGAAGAGCGCAACCTTTGGCCTGTGAGCCAGATTCCACCAATAGAGCTTTAATGAAAAAGCAACTGGTGAATTTTAATAATGGTAATATTACGTTTTATATCAAAATTAAGATTCTGTTGAAGTTTAATGCTAAAGAAATATTTAGGCTTAATTTTCACTTCTATAATAACTGTCTAGATTAAATTCCTATATAAGCTATCTTACAACCTATAACTTCTAATACGGCCAATGCACTTGCAAATACAAATATGGCCCACTAGGTATATAAAGAAGTTGCACACCCCTGATTTAAAATAATAAGCACCATATTTTTTTAAAGGTATATGAAATTCTTAAAATAAGTTAGTAAATCATAAATACCTTAATGAAATCCGCGAACTTAACACAAACAGCCAATAATTTATGCACAGTGGGCAGTAGTGTTGCATTGGTCAACATACAGTCATTCATGCAGGTGCTAAGGAAGTTTGAATGGCAGAGAAGGACTTCATCAACATTGTTCACCTGTTAATACACCAATGAGAAAGGAAGACCAATTAACATTAACCATAATTAATCATTCTCACTATAAGATACACTTTTTCAAGAAAAGTATCATTTAAAATTAAGTGAAAAACACCCAAGTATTCAGGTTATTAAGTCCATGTGGTAACAGGTTTTATCTTACAAGCTAAGCCATAATCAGGAGAAAGAGCAACCTCTGCTGCTGCACTACAAAACAAATCATTTTCCTGCTGCAAAGGATTCAACAGAATTTTGAGCTTTTAGAAATAACACACTATACTGAGGAAACTGATTCTTAATAAAATTCCATGAATAGAAGAAACAGAAAAGAAAGAGATCCTGGGTCAATAACAAGACTGTTTAACAAAATATTAATTCACATTTCAGCAGCAAAATATGAAACCATTATCATGATCAAGGATGAAGACAATCAATTAATAAACAGGATACATATAGCTAGTCTTCTGTTTTGGATTTAGCTTAGGAATAATAAGAGTAACATATAAACTGTCACATTTTAATCTCAAACATACAGCAAACATTGCACACCTGTTCATTCTCCATACCAATAATGTAATATCAAGTAAGCATATGTTTTTTTGTACATGTTTCATGGGTAATTCAGGAATTTGTTATTTGAATGATGTTTTGAAGCTAAATGGAGTTTTGTGATTAATGCATTTTTTCTTGGTGATTTTTGTGGATTACAATGCTGTTTTTGATCTCATAAATAATACATACCAAATAGCATCAAGAATATTTTATCTGAATAGTTTCTATTAAAATATACCTAAGTGCATCTTATAATACTACATAAGCCATATATCTCAAAAAAACATATGGCATCCAGTGACATTACAATGTATGCTAAGCTATCTTACCTAAGCTCTACGATTCCTTCACCGCGGTCCACTCAAAACTTACTACAGCCTATGCAGTTCCACTAAATCGAATGATATCTCATATTTGTGTATAATATTATTCATAATAGACACTCTGAAGAGATGAACGATATTATGCAACAATTAACCCGCCATAGCACACGCCGGAAGCAAATCCCCGCCCGTTTCAAATAATTTGTATATCGAAGCAATCTGCCACAATGTAGCATTTATACACTGTCTACTTTCCTGTTAGCCACTTTAAACTCGGTTGAAGTTCAGCAATTGGCCAAAGAACCTGTGCATGTCTTCTCTTCACATATTGATGGATTCCCTGCCACGCGTGCTCTCAGGTAAGTATAGTCTAAATTTTGGTCTCTTTTATTTATTCTTTATTTTCTTACAATATTATAGATTTATTTTTATTTTTAGAAGGTATATTGCATTTTTCACCATGGACAAAGCCAAATGTCTACGTATATTAGAAATACTTGAGTGTGCCACTGATGAAGAAAATGCAGATTTGGGCGATAATGATGATGATATTCCAGAGGCCATTACTACTCAATCAGAACACGACTCTGCATCAGAGAAAAGTGAAAATGATTACGAAGATCCATCCACAGGCTCTTCTTTTACTGGAAAAGATGGAGTGACAGAATGGCAGTAAGGACCCTGAAAAGGACTCAGGTTGAAAAGTGCAACTTAGTGGGACCAGTGGGAAACACTTACGGGGTTACAGACATTTTAGGTACGTGGCAATTATATTTACCCGATTCTCTCCTAGAGAGAATGTGTATTACACAAATATAAAAATACGAAGAGTCCAAAGTAATTTCCAACGTGAATGTGATGCTAGGGAAACTGATCTTTCCTTGTATGTACTTTCTAATGTTACGTTACTAAATAATGTTATTTTTACTGTCTTCAATTTGTCTTTATTATATCTTTATAATTTTTTCAATGTGAAAAGGTCAATAAAAATGCTATTTATGCTTTAAATTTTTTTTAATGATAGTATTACATTTATCAGTCTTTTCCCCACCCCATGTGTCATGGTGTAACAAAGGAAGCATGTGCTATCATGGGTTAAGGGTACTTTATTCTCGGATGTTTTGAAACAAAATTCGTTTCACTCAAAAATGGGTATAAGGATTTTGATTAAAATCCATCCCATCGTACAACCTGACGTCACAAATAATAATAACTAAGCCATCTGTCCCAAAAAATACCATATATCATCCAGTGTCATTAAAATATATGCTCAACTATGGTTAACTTTGATTTATAAACGTTTCTCTTTTATAAGCGTACACAGTTGACCAAATATATACAAAAACTGACTGAAAATTTGTAAAAGTTTCATGTAAATTTAAAACAAATAAACACGTAGCATAAAAACTCTATGTCAGAAACGACTCCAATGCATTGTATTGATGGACAACATTTCAAATAGGAAGATACTTCACGCCTTCATTGAAAATATCTTTTTGTTTGCAAATTTTATTGGGCAGTTTAAAGCAAATTACTATATTGACAATGATTATGATTGCAAGATATTTCACGCATGGCCGGTGCATTTACAGTGATTACAAATGTGTGAATTAAAAAAGCTACTTACTAAGTTCATTCGTTAAGGTAAACAAAACAAAAAGCTAATTAAAATATTAGCGATCGTATGTTCGTTCGCATTTCTTCCACGCCTTAGAAATGGCACTGCAGTAAAAAAACCTATCGTTCAAATTAAGCCATCATTACTTCCCTTTCAATTAAAATGCATTAGAAATATATAAGAAGAGTTCTCACAATAGATTTCAAATACAATATCCAAGTTTATGTCATTGCTTTTAGATATAGACGTAATTTTGCCAGATCAGCAACAATGCCGTCGCCCTTAAGGACGACATTTTTTCATCTAAATTTTAGCCAAATTTTCATGTTGATAACGAAATTGCGGAATGATTCGACTTGTATTCGAAAATCGATGGCTGTAAAATGAATATCCGCTCTTATAGGCGTCGTTTGGTGCAAGTCCCGTATTCATATCGCAATTCTAAGTGATTTTAAAATGCAAATGAAAAGTGTGCTGCAACTGTGCAAACCGTGCAAACACACAGAAAGGCCAGAATTCTCTTTAATATATGTATTGGATATTACATTTACAGCAGATATTGTTTACTTCAGTTATCACGAAGATTGTTTTTGTTGACAATTAAAAACACGGGGAAAATAAGTACAAAGTGAATTACGACTTTCTCGTTTGATTTTCTTCAAATCGGCTACTCTTCAGATGAAAACGTAATGAACAAAACATATGCTTTTACACTAGATCTACAATGTTGTTTGAAGACTTTTTTGTTATAAGTGACATTTTACGAGATATAAAGAAAAGTCCATTTTTGTCACCAGTAAAGTGGGACTCCTGATTAGGCTACGTGAACCATTCACATACATCATTTTCTTATTTTCTTTGCCCTTATGTCCTAAATACCACATTTCATCAACATCCGCCCAGTAGTTTCGCAGATGAAGCATGCGGACGGACGGACGGACACGGCCTAACCATAAGGCGTTCTTTGTTTACTTTTTGTAAAGAACATAAAAAATCCAAGATTATGAAAATTAAAACGCACGCCAAGAGTTCCTACATGAACTTCTCCGAATAACATGGATAACTTTCTTCGCTTTCACCGACCTCAAGATACCCGCGGGCATTACGTGTCCATTGCACATACGAACTAATATACGTTACATTGGTTTGGCCTCCGCGTCATTCGCAATATTTTCCACTGGTCAATATTTGATCTGTGACACAAAATGTAAGGAGCTAGATGCTGAGGACAATATTTTCGCGTGCCCACAGCCGCAGACGATCTTGATAAAGGATATCCTACCGCATGTTAATAGCGCGCACTGAATAAATAAGAGAAAGCAGGGAGGCAGACGAAAGGTCAAAAACCTCGATAAACGTCCGAAGAAAAGGTAAACGAAAGGATATTTGCCTAAAAGATACCATAATAAATCGACGAGTCCTTCAGAACACGATACTTACTTCCTCTTTTCCACCAGGATACATTGCAGCCCAAGGAGTTTATTTTCCCAATGTAGTTTTTTCGTAAAGATGATTCGGAGCAGTCGAATGTTGTTGCAAATGAACTTTCCACCTCCAGGTATCCCGCAGGGTTTCGAACTCGTCACCTCAGAGGGAGAGTGGGGAGGATATGCGGACATATTTACCTTTATGTACATAGGTCTCTAGATACAGTAGATATTGTTTACAAAGAGGTTAAATTCCTTCTCAAGCCTCAGATCGAAATACTACTTTCAAAAGGCAAACAGATACGGCGTCTTGCCGCCATACGTTGATAATATACTTCCGGAATTACTCATATTCGATTCAAACGAAATTATTACCTCATTAACTGAGGTCACACAAGTTTTCAATTTCAAATTCGAAATTATTTGACGTTATCCTATAAATACACATACACACATATGCATATGATATTTATATATAAATATATTTAGGTGGCCTTCGTTATTGAAAAACTTGAAATCTGCCAATATTGAAAAATTATAACAGCGCAAGTGAAAAGTACATGCATAGATACTTCAACTCGGCTGGATCTAAGAGAAATATTTTTAGAACGGTTAACTGGTAACCATGGACACCGCTGCACCCAGAGCTTATCTAAACGAGCGAATGCAGTCATTCTGAATGGCTTCTTGAAAGCCTGGAATGCTATGCACATTACCATGCCTAGTGCACATTCCTTGAACTTTCTCAACTTTCAACTACACCTACATGTTACGTTACTCACGCTCAAATATCTCGATTATAAAAATTACAATAAATATAAAAATTCTGCCAAATAATAATTTTTGCTAAATTCTTTTACAAAACATACCATCGATTGTTTAAACGCCATAAAAATAATTTTTCAGCCGCTTGAGCGCAACATTATTTGGATCGTTGGAATATTGTCACGCAAACAAAAGACATGAGAACCTGGCCTTTTTACCTAATTAATCTAACCCAATGTTTCTCAACATTTTTCCCTTATTTTTTTTTAATTTGAAGTGCCCCAGAACAATTTCACAGGTACAACTCCGCGTTAATCGAAAATCCGCGTTCGACGGCGGTACAATAACACTTAAGCGCCCAAAGGGAAATAATTTTACAATGGTATTTTTTGATCCACATTCAATGTAAAAGCATATTATCACCGGATTTTGTTGTCATTTATTAGAGAAACAATAAAATTACATGGTAAACAATATGACAAAAAGCGTAATTTATAATTAAGGCACATAATCTAAAAATCTTTCCTGGGAAATGTATGGGGATCTATGGACCTCTGCATTAAAAAAGTCCAGAGTCGACAGCTTGAATTTTTAACCGCTTATTACGCAAAATTTGTCGGTAACATTCAAGTACATAGTTCGTCGCAGCCCCGCTTCAATTAAATTTGAATAAAAATTGATGAATGAAATAGAATGGGCAAGAGATCTTTGCACCTGCCTAATTAAATAAACTCACGTTGGTTTAAATATAAATTGATTGAATTACTTTTTCTTTATCCCTATTCATAATTTTATCGCAGAGACTTGAAATAAAATGCAATTAACGCATTCTATCCCCATGGTCATAAAAATGCACGGAAATACAGTCCTACCTCCATCACCATAGCTTCTAGCATTTCACTTGTTTATTTCTGAATCCTTAATTTGGGCCAACTTCACGTACCACAGGCTGAAAACACCCACTTTAAAATTTAATTCTCCCGAAGAAAGAGGCAAAAATCGGCATCATCTTAACTCGTTTTAAAAGTTCTTAACAGCAAAAGGTATTAATATTTCGCATGAGCTACCGATTAAATGAAGAAAACAATTGGAACTTATACAGTGCACCCTCGTTAACATGAATTCCAAGGGCGAATCAAATAATGCTTCGTGTTAACTGAGTTCGTGATAACCGAAATATATATATATCAAAAACTGCAAACTATTTTCTGCTAAAATATATGTAGATACATATAGCCTGTTCGTGTTAAATACATTATGTATTATTAATAACACCACAAACGCACGATTTGGATTAATATTCATATTAACGTAACATTAAATTTGATGTGAAAGGTAGATCTCAATTTAAAATGTTCACATTTAAGTTAAATGATGTAAATGTATTGACTTACTTTTACTAAATCTAAATCAAGTAGGCTTTTACTTTTCGCTGTCGACCCTGCAGATACAGCTTGGTCGATCGTCTCTTTATTTTTCACAATTGACGACAGTGTCGATTTCCGAATTTTAAAGCGTAAATGAAGTTTTCTTTTGCAGCTTGTGCTATCCATTTATATGGTTGAATGTTTACACACAAAGCTTTTCTCTAAGATTAGAAGATGGAGAGATTCGGACGTTTCCGTCTTTCACCATCAGGAACCAATTCTATTGGTCGAGCCATAGTCGTTCTGCTAAATGTGACATTTTGAGAGGCAGGAAACAGAGGACAAGGTTGGAATTGCTTCGCTTGTGATTTTTTATGAAATATAATTTTCGTTTGATGACACTCATCAGCCCACCCGAATGTTGAGTTCCACGTCTCGGAGAAAAACACTTGTTTCTGCACAGCCATGTTTTCGCAGGCGTTGTAAATTGTGCAGAAGTACCTTGCGAATTTGAGCATTTAGAAGTAATATATCCTCATTAGATATGCTATGATGATATCAGACAAAATAATTTCCTTCCTTTCTTCCTCGGTGATCTGTTCGACTGAAAAATTATCGCAAGGGATGCAAATACCTATGTTAACATAATGAAAGCCTCTGCATTTTTAATGTCTTCGCCTGTTTGAGGCGCTCATGAAAGATGAACGACGACTGAAGGGTCAAGTTAAGTAGACTCAGGAATGAAGACAGTTGCTGAATCACCGTTCTTAGAATCGCATGGCATCCGCGCATGGAAATTTTTATACAAACAACCCCTGCAGCGCCATTTTTTCCTCAACAGTCAAAAAAATAAATAAATGCAACTGGGTATATAAAAATTACGAATTAGGATGGGGTGGGTGGGGATGGTGCAGAGTCGGTATATAGTACTGAGATTTTACGATTAGTCTACAACGTCGCTTTGTGGCATGTGCTGTTTTTATTGCACAATCTATATCCATTTCACTTGCTATAATTGTACAAATATTCGTGCGCACAAATTTTGTCTGTGTGCGCTGGACTTGCAGACCGTGTGCTCGCACATAGGCGCACAGCTTAGAGGGAACATTGTTCCTAACTACCGTATTTATCCAAGTACCACCCGCTACCGAATAAGATCCGCACCCCAATTTTGGGGAAGGTAAATGAAAAAAAAACAAATATAATTAAGTTTTCAATTTAATGAGACCAAATATAAGAGATAATATTATTGCAAGTATCCTTTCGCATTATATACTCCTCTCTCTGCAGTTGCCCATATTGTTGCGATGCACAAGGAGACCCCGATTTAGGAAAGGGTTACGTTCTTGAAAAACGTTTCGTAAATCGAAATTTCGTAAATCGAGTCATAATATCCCATTAGGTTCCATTATATAATAGGTGCAAGATATTTTCTCACGGTAAAAAAATCCTCCCTTATAAGGCACAGAACTTGTTTTTAAGACTGAAAATATGGAGCGTAATTATTTCACGCAAATATAGAAAGACATTACGTAGCGTTGTGTTCTATTTCGCGTAACTTGATGTCGTAATAACTTGACCGACTATTCGATCACATTTTGAAATTATATATGTTATATCGTAAATTCTGACAATTATTCTCAATGTATTTGTATTAAAATACACGACGACAACGAATACTCAACGACAAAAGTTTAATCGAAACTAGCGAGGCTGAATGCAAAGCGCGTAGCGCCGCGGTGTCTGCAGCGGGCCGGAAGGCGTGGTTCACGCGTATAGGTTTATTGTAACTAAAATAAAAAACACATAATGAAAAATAGATAAAATAGTGCAATGCGTTCAGTAATAATTTAATTTAATGAAAAATACATCTTCATTCATGTCGTCGTATTTAGCACCTTATCATACAGCAAGATTTTCTCTGATATGAAATCTTTGAATAAGACGCACCCTGATTTTCTAAAAGGTTTTGGGAAAAAGGTGCGGGTGGTACTAGGATAAATACGGTAGTCTCTATTAACAACAATTAAAGTATGCGTCATAGCTGATTTTCATCACAAGTCAATAGTAAGAGAAATATTTAGATGCTTTTATTATTTCAAAAAATTACTGGTAGGAAAACATCTCTAAATATATAACAAACTAACTTGAACGCAAATGTTTTCACATTTTTTGTGAATTCAAAAGCTAGCCCAGCACGGCGTTATGCTCACTCAAATCCTATTTATAGCAATAAAAATTTCTGAGACGTGAACTACCAATATTTTGGATCTCTAGGAATCTACAATTTTAACAAAACTGAAACATACGAAGGGTCCACGCAAGGAACGCCTGAATGTCCTCTCTACGTCGAGATATTTTTCGCTCACTGTTTCAAATTGAGAAATACTTTGAAATCCTTGGTATAAAAAGAGATCACCAAGTGACCTTGAAAGAGGAGAGTTCTCAGTTCAGGGAAATGAGACTAAATTCACCATTAGAAACAGAAAACATTTCCTCAAATTACCTGCGAATCTTAGCATTCACAACAAAAATAGTTAATGAGAATGAGAAAAATAAATGAAATTTTCAATTAGCCGAAACCCCTACAAGCCGAGTGAGAGGTCATTTCGCAACTTGTAAAACTGATAGTAATTTCATTTTTTAAACAATAGAGGAAAGATGCACACATCGTGTGTGTAGACACGCGAGGCAGAAACGTACTTTAAGATTTATGCAATAGTTTCTGTACTAATCATCTTGATTTTGTTTTTGTATGTTTTGCACTTCATTCTTACAAAACTTCGTTGAAATCGGTTCAGCCAATTCCTTCTAAATTCATAATTACCAAAAAGTTTAACTTTGCAATTGTGGCACCCCTGCTTAGTAGATCCAGTTCAAATATGTCATTTTGGTCATTCATTTATGTGAATATTCTATGTACCAAATTTGGTTGAAATCGGTTAAGCCAATTCTTCCCTGATATATGCCTACGGATGGACGGACATCACGAAGATAACAGTGCTTTTCAGCATTGACGAGAAACACTAAAAACCACGGAAAAATGATTTAAGTTCAAAATGAATTACGACTTTCTCGTTTGATTTTTTTGAAATCGGCTATTCCTTTGATAAAAGCGCACTGAACAAAACATATGCTATTTCATTAGATCTGCAATTCTGTTTGAAACCCTTTTTTATAAGTGATATTTTACGAGATATAAAGAAAAGTTCATTTTTTGTCACCAGTATAGTGGCACTCCCGATTAGGCTACGTGTACCATTTACATACATCATTTTCTTATTTTCTTTGCCCTTATGTCCTAAATACCAAATTTCATCAACATCCGCCCAGTAATTTCGTAGATGAAACATGCGGACGGACGAACGGACACGACTTGACCATCAGGCGTTCTGTTTAGTTTTTGTAAAGAACGCCTTAAAACAAGAGCGACCACGAATACGGCTGCACGAACTTTTGGCCCTAGATGCCGAATGGGGAAAATATAATCAGGCCGCGAAAAAAGGAAGTCCTTTCCAAATTTCGGTAAACGACTCACAGATGCAAATCACGTTCTCCTAATGAAAGCTAAGGAAAGAGACTACGCATTAGGAAAGTCTGCCTCGATGGCAAAGAGTGCCAAACCAAAATGGCCCTCTGTAGCAGGGGTCTCAAACTGCACAATGCCAAACATAATTTTGAAATAGATGGCGGGCCGAACGCAGCAACAATGCGCCTAAATATTATGTCGAAGCTGAAACCCACCGCTGATAATAGTACATATTTTAATATGAACCACTAGTGCAAAAGCCTGCCCATATGACGGGAAGGCATATATTATTTGTTATTTAAATTAAATTCTCGTACTTATTATTGCATTCATGTAGTTCAAACATTGAACGGTAGGGAGACTGACAGCGACAGAAGGTGGAGAACCTCTAATTGCTGTCCTAAATTTGTCCAAGGAGCAACAATGTGACTGTTTTAGACGACGGAAGATTTTTAACCCGAAAAACGCGCAAATTTTGTGTTCAAAACGAATATATGCTCCGATTCGACACATACTTCAAAAGCGACGATAGGAAAATGAATTTTCAATTTTTAGGGATTTTTTTGGTTCAAGATCCATATTCGTTATTTTAAAATGGGAATGAAAATTATGCTTAACTTCCACATAAAATACGGAGATACCGAGAGAGATACAGAACCAAGATTCTATTCTATTAGTAATAGATACATTTAAGCAACAGTTTACGATTCCAAAATATTGAAATGTTTAATCGTCGTTAATTTTCACCACAAACTTACAGCAACATCAAAATGATAAGAGGGCAGTATGCGGCATCTATCACAACATAAAATTATCGCAAGTAACTCTAGACCGTAGCATTTTGGATGCGACGTCAATTGGCGGGTTGTGGCAACGCCGACCTCGCATGAATGAAAGGGCGAGAGGCGAGGGAAGGCGATGAAGAGAGGTAGGAGATGGAAGACAGAGGGTAAGTTGGGAAGTTTTTCAGAGAGAAAAGCCTTTTTTTTTAAGAGCGGGAAAGCTGAGCCGCGCGAGCCGAAGAGACGGATGGAAGGGGAATGGCAACAGAAGACGGGGACGAAGAGAGGCGAAGATGGAAAGGAGATACGTAAGAAAAATCGGAAGAGTGTGAGAAGACATAATAACGTAAGGAGATACGGCAGGCCCCTGTCCAACGAGTATTTGATTATACATGGATTTGACTGTACGCGGCGAAATAAATGTGACGTACACTGTCTAACCCCGATTTAGCGCCGCCGTATGTCCATCAGTGATATTGGCGTTAAAGCGGGTGGCGGTAAATCTAGGTATATGCTTGCTCTATGCAATCATAGAAGTACTGTTCACAACGATTCATGGACGTTATGCGGTGGTGGCACTATACGAGTATAGGAGGACGCTAAATCAGGGTTTGAGTGTATTTACCCAACACGTATAAAATTTCAATTATACGCGGTCCCGAATTGACGCTGTGTTTGTATACGGCGTGAGAAACCTCGGAGCCTATACTAGCGATGCCCAAACTACGACCCGTGGGCCCACAGTTAAACAATTGAAGGACACAATGTAACAAAATGAAAATAGATATTTATAAATAAGTAGTACATAAAATAAACAATATATTTAGTCTCCACCCCTCTATTCCCACAATAAGGAAACATTTAAAACAAATCAGGTAATATTGACCCGCAACTAAACCCTTTAGTTGGCTGAAATTATTCTTCAACTCGATTTTCGACTGGGTGTGGCCCGCGAATAGTGCAGAAACAGGTTATATGGCCCTCGAGCAAAAGGCCCCACTTGCTTACGCGGACATGTGATATTGCTGCGCTACGCGGTTTTGCCCAACACGGTCTTTTCCAAGAACTGCATTGCGCAAAGGACTGTTGTGCGACGAATTTACTACAGTATAAAAATGAGTAAGTTTGTCACGGAAATAAAAAGGAGTTAACTCCCTCTTCAAATGCAAATTAAAATATAGCTTTAAACATGGCAGTTGAAAAGTTTTCAAGTAGACGCACGACATCAGAGAATAAATCTTGTTTTGAAACGCCGCAAAAAACACGACTTCCTGTTTTAAATAAATATAAGGTTATACACTACAGCATCCCGCAATTGTTGATAGTCTTTTGCGATTACTGCGGAATGCAGCGACGAGGTTGTAGGAATAATTAAAGGACCAACGTATATAGGTAGAAACGACCGTGACGATAAGGTACGTGAGATCGATAGTAGGACGGAGCGTTATCTAGGCTCGTTCTTTCCGAGGACAATACGAGATCACAAAAGAAAATTTCAACCTGCGATAGACAATCTTTAGGTAGGTTTTGGTGCAGTGCACCCCCTGCCACCCACCAATTAGGTGAATTACAGGGTAACATGTAGATGTTCGACTCTCATGACTCTCCGACGGTAGGTTGTTGTCACGATCATCGTGTAATACGCGGGGACGTAACATCTCTTATAAGCCGAAAAAACATAAACCGAGGACCGATACATCCTCTAAAAAAAAAAAAACAAAAATACATCAACCTTGAAAATTTTCAGCAGTCTTTAGATTAAAATAATTTTGCTAAATCGCCAACAATCGGGTTTGCCTTGACAACGAAAACATTTCGCATAATAAAACGCAAAATGTTCGTGCTCAAAACAAATTTGTGCATCAAATCGACGCGTATTCGAAAATGGACGATATGGAAATGAATTTTCATTCTTACAGGCGTCCTTCGGTTCGAATCCCAAGGTTGTAAGATAATTTTAATCAACTTTTTGAATGCAAATTAAAAAATGCGTTGAACTTATTCCCATGTTATTCAAATGGTGGAATTAAACGATCCTTGATGCGAATTTGGGCCGTTATTTTTACACGGTGATAACCCATAAGGCTCTTTAGGAGGCGGCCCCTTTAAAGCACGGGCGGCTTTAGTGGCTAAGCTAAGAATGGAGCCAATTATTAGCCTACTTTGGAAGTAGGCTTCTAGTTTCTTCGTTGTGTCTGTCTGTCCGACTGTTTGCCTGCCCCCTTGTGGTCACTGCCAGAACCAGTCACCCTGAAGATGCCCACTTAGTGGGCGAAATGCATCGGTGTGTAAACATTGTTATGGCTTAAGGAGTTTTGGACAATAACTTATCTGTCCCCTCCTATTAACCTTTGAACCAATAGACCGATTTTTATGGCACTTGGTGGAAATCTCTTAATGCTGAAGTCGAGCTTCCGAGGATAGTTTTTGTTGCGAAGATTGAAAATCCCAGGTTCGATTCCGGGAACTATCCTTCCCATTTGATTTACATCGGAATTCTGAAATCCATCGTGCAGGGTAATTTTACCAAAAACTAATCTTCTTGTGACTTTTATAAAAATGTTAAATATAAAATTTCGCGTCAAAACGTGTTCAGGAGACCTCAAAACGTGGATTTCCGTTGAAATGTCGAAGTCAATTTTGTTCATGAAAACACTTCCCGTATACTACGTATGGAGAAAGTAACAAGATTATCTAAAAGAAAGTTATGATGCCTACTTACCACATAATCATTTGACATTAAATGAATGTAAATTCATTACTTTTTAGATTCAGATGTTCAGATTTCTGTATGCTCCAATCATTTACAGAAGATAATTTTTTCACGGGCTGATTAGCACCGAAATGGTTAGTCTGTATTACTAGACTATATCGAATCCGAATCAAACAATAGTCGTTGCGATGGCAACACTCTCGTAATCAGTGACAAAAACTGCAAAAACGACAGTATTTACGCGAAATTCGAAGAAATACGATCGATAAAGAAAAATTCTAGGATGAAAATTAGAATCTCCATTCCTTTCCTCGGAGAATAGTACAAATCCTGCTCCGATATTACGATTCTAAGATATTTCAATGTGCAAGAGAAAATTACTCTGCTCGATGGCTTTCAGATTTCTCATGTAAATCAAATGGTAAGGATTGTCCCTGGAATCGAACCCGGTACTTCAATCTTCGCAATAAAAGCTCTCCTCGGGAGATCAGCCCCAGTAGCATGAGATGTCCAACAAGTGTCATAAAAATCAGTCTATTGGTTCAAAAGTTAATAGGGGGATAGACAGACAGACACAACAAAAAACTATAGGCCTATTTCCATTCTGGAAAGTAGGCTAAAAAACAAATTTCAAAACAAAAATACTATAAAGAACTGCATCCTGTTATGGACGGCGCATTCGCGGAGTATGAGAAGTAGAAAGAGAAATGGAGAAAGTTGAAAGGAAATACTAGCAAGGGGATGCGAGGGTGGGGCAAAGGGTTAAAAGAGCATGACATCGCATACGTGCCGCGGAGGGAGATCTGGCAACCGGGACAGAGAGAGAGAACCAGCTCGCGTATAAAAGCCAGCGAGAAAAAAGAGGCATTTTGTTTTTATTTTCCTAGACCGCTGACGAAGGAAAGGGGGGGGATGAATAAGAGGAGGTGAATGTAAAGGGGGAGGTGAATGGCGAGAGGGGAGGGGGGAACAACCGACTCCGACTTGCCCTTCCCTTATGAGGGCCACCCCCACCCCTACCTCCCCTCCCGCCCCTCCGCCCATACTTCAACAAGTGGTCCCCAATGAGGAAGATACGCGGTTGCAGTGCCGAGATCGCTTTGCCGAGGCGAGGACTTCTGTTCGTGCGCGCGTTTCTCTGTGAGCGTGTGGGAGCCGGAAAGATCACGTTTGATGGTTCTTCTTGACGTCGAGGAACCCCATGTCCACGCACGGGACGTTTTTGGGCCTGGAGATTCTTCGGACTTCCGAACACGGGCTGGACCACTGAGGTCCAAGGCAGAGGAGCGGAGATATTAAGTGGCTGCTCGTTTGAACGGGTGAAAGCACTCCGTTTGGAAAGGCAAGTGGGGCGAAATCCTTCGTTGATAAACGCATTTTCGGGAGATTACGAACGTACGCACGGGTGTTTTTTAATGATAGTTTTCTCGCCCTCTGCGCCCTCGTCCGATATTCGCGGTCCCTCAATTAGAGACTCGTCTTGTTTGCGCAATGATTTTGACTCGGCCACTCCGGCGAGAGGATGGAACTTAACGACGTCAGAAGCATAATTTCCAGCCGCGAGGTATAAGATTTTAAAAGGACGAATTCCCGTGAGGATGTGCGACACGTGACTTCCGAACGGGAGGGAATAAAACAACTTTCGGAAGAAATTCTTTCGACAGAAATTCTCCGATTTCCTTGTTCGGACGCTGCACCTCGTGTGACGTCAGTGGTCCATATAAGTACTCTTACTTCATTGGAACCGCATTGCTGGTGCAACTTCCCGATTCCGTCTGGGATTTTTTTAAACCGATGCAATCGGTGTTTAATCATGTTGTATTTTGTTCTCGAATCAAATCCCTTGGAAATCATCCGATCGTGGCATACGAGAGCTTTCGCAGATTTTCTCGACACACATTGCGGTGTCGCATATGGACTGAGGAACGCGAACCGTGGATTTTCTGTCCGAATATGACTCCCGAACTTAAATGACCTAATGCAGCTGTGTCATACATGGCCGCATCGGTGGTAACGAACACTTCGGCGGGCACGATTATGAGTTTAAATCGTAGCTATCCTGAGGTATCAAATTAATGAAAATCAAGGTTTAACGAGGATTTCAGGGTAAAATTCACAAAATTAAACATTTACATGATACCCTGCAAGTCAACTTTTTGGTGGATGGCATTGGGTGCAGTGCACCAAGGGTCCATAGTTTTCCTACGTTATCTTTTCCTATAACGTTCTCTTATTGTCCTAGGGAAAAACGATCCCCTATATCGCTCCGTTCTAAAGGTTTTATTATCATAGTTTTACCAAAATAATATGAATTTGTATGTTAAATTTCACGGATCGCTTTTTCACCATAGCTCTGCCGGCCGCATACGGCCCGCGGGCCATAGTTTGCCCACCTCTGACCTAGTATATTACGTGCTACGGATCGAAACTTCCATATTGTTTAATCTTTTAGCGGCAAACCGAACAGATGCGATAGCACTCTCGATGGCTTCTTTAAATGAATCTGACCGATTCCCGAGTCAACAAACGGAAAACCGGTTTTTGTTCCCCCGTTACATGAAAAAATATTGCTATAGGTGACGTCACAGTGGTTTCCAAACTGGGAAGCGCAAAGGATTTCTCATATATTTACGAATCATTTCACCACCCTAATCTTGATACCCTCAATATGCAGCAGCCAAATTCTACCCCTAAATTGGCTAAGAACTATCGTTTGCGTTCATGTTTTTCCTTAAGATGGTTTTACTTATGGTACCTGTATGTCCAGTAGGTATTGTTTATGAACTGTACTTGAACATGATATAGAGGGGGGCGCGAAGATAGTTTTCTTAGGTGAGGGGGGGGGGGGCGGCTTTGTAATGTTTGGAAACCGCTGGATGACGATGGCATACCTTTTCGCGTACGATATCTAAACAATGCGCTCTGTGTCAGGAAGGAAGGAACTTCTTCTTCTTCGACGAAAATGCGAATAATGCAAATATCAAAATCAATACGCAAATTTCACTCAATTAACTTTAGCTGGATATTATCTCGTTACGTTGCCAAAAAAACTGGAACAACTTACGGTAATAGCCTAGCAATTTAAATTTATCTAGTTTTAATGGCTTACGGCAGGGGTAACAAAACTTTTTACCGAAAGGGCTGCATGAAGCATCATGATCATGATAATTTTTTTCGATTCTGTAATATGTAATTCGCTTATATTAAAAGTACATTTCACCCAAGCACTCGGAAAATGTCGTTTAGATATAAGAAATGTTATCTAATGAATACTCTTGCTGATAAGGGGGGCCGGATCAAATCACTGCGCGGGCCGGATGTGGCCCACGGGCCGTAGTTTGGGGACCTCTGGCTTACGGAACACACTGCCTTCCCTAACCTCTAAAAATAATCAATTGGCAGCTCATATGACCACTAATGCGTCCGATATTAAAAATGTATGCGGCGAAGAAAATGCTTGAACCAATGCGCGCCATTTCCGTGCCAAGTTCTTATTAGCATTCCACGGTTAAATGCCTTTCTAATCATCATCATCATAGATGATCAATCCGCAGACAGGTCCGTGATTATATTTGGTTAAACCTGGTTCTCCAAATACGTACTCCTCTTTCCACAATTTTCTTCGTTTTTTGTTAACTCTCTTTTCCTTTCAAGTCGTGTATCGGCTGAAATCTTTTCCTTGCCTCTCTTTTTCTTCCAGTTTACCTTCTAACGCATCCTTGATCGTGCTGTCTTTCTCTCTCTTTCACACCCTAAGTGAATTAATCCCATCTTTCGTTGACATCTAAGAATTTACATGTGAATTATTGTTAAAATACCTTGTTGAAAGTAATACGGTTAAATAAACGCCGAAAATGAGGATTCGCAGCATGATTTAGGTCATAAATTCCATTCGCCGTTTTTAAGGTTCGTTTAAAGTCATCAATAATTTTAAAATGTGAAAATGCAACGATTTAAAAGATACAAATAAACACCAGAAAAAGAAAAATCTACAATACGTAAATAAACTTTTTACATTCCACCGCGTCTAAAGTTAGAACGTGAATTTCTGACTTGCTAGCATTCTTACTCTCATATTTCCATATTTTGCCGCAAAGATACTTTACAATGAGTACATAGTTCACACGATGAATCACCCAGCGAGGCCAACCGGTTCCTTAGCTAAGAATAACAACAACGCTCATACGCTTATTGAAAGACAAACACTGAACGCATCCATCGCCCGGCTCGTTTAAGGCGGAGGCATTAAAAACGATGAGGATATCCTCAAATAAGCGATTTTCTGATTCCTTGGCATCAACGAACGAACGATAGACAGGTCTGGGAGGCTTTAACTGATATTCAGCAACCGTTCGCACTAGCGAAGTAGTGACTTAAAAGTAAAACAAAATATCAGCGTAAGAAATCGTAACTGTCAATAGAAAACAACATCGCGTAATATAGCCCTTATTGAGAAAGTGGAAATATTATTTTCGAGCGATAACTTAAACATTACTGCGCGTCACCCTGGAACTTGCCTTACATTTTTCCCCAACTAAACGGCATCTCACTGATGACAATAGAAAATGTTACGAAATCTTAAAAAGCTGGCATTCAGATGCGCGATTGAGGGCTAATCGATTTACACATCTTCGCAGGAGTTAAAAAAAAGTTCCACAATTAAAACTAAGGGAAAAGACAATGCGTGACGCAATACTATATGGTAGCTGTGTGGGATCCCTACGAAAAGGGATTCACTAACGAGATAGAAAAGGTTCAGCGCAGGGCAGCTAAATTTGTAAAGAGGAATTACGATAGTAAACAAAGCGTAACATCATTAATAGAAAATCTGAAATGGACATTGTTAGAGGAACGTAAGCTGCAGGCTAGATTTAAACTACTGAAAAAATCCATGACATGTAGACGTAGCGACGCGAGGCCAAACAACTCGGGTTGAGGCCTGTCGTGTTAAGACCGCGTGGTCATCCATCGTGTCCCGCTGACCATGACCGTGATGGGCATTACGATGCGTCAGTAGTTAAAAGGCCGGGCACTCCCAAAAATGCCATATGCTTATTTACAAATGTATTTAAGCCGGCGATTTAAATGCAGTACCGATGTCGCAATGGTTTTTCACTGCCAGCCAGTACATGCTTACAGACATTAACGTTTAATTTATGAGACACCACCTAAGTTTTAATGTCAAATTATCCACCGACAGCCCCTTCCGATGGTTAACATTTCACAAAGAAATAAAGTGTGAATATTAAGATTTTTTTTATTACATCCTAACCCCCATGATGTTATTGAACACGGAAAATCCAACTGTAGACATAACTAGCGCATAAATAATAATAATTAGTAATAGCGGTCAAGGAGATCGCATCTATCTACATCTACATGTTACTCTGCAATTCACCTAATTGGTGGGTGGCTGGGGGTGCAATGCACCAAAACCTACCTAAAGATTGTCTATCGCAGGTTGAAGATTTCTATTGTTCTATTTGTGTTGCATTGTGTTAATAATTTCACCTCACTAGTTAAAAGAATAAAGAATGATAAATTTGAAGATGAGCCGAACATTCTATGAACCATTAATTAGGTCGTTCATAGTTAATGTTTAACGGATAAAGTTTAAAAAAAAGGAAAAGCAACGGAACCAGAGCACGATTTCTGGTTCGTGAGATTTGATTTTGACGACTATAATGTAGTAAACATCGCCGAGGCAATGTTTATTCTCGGGCATGCGGCGAGGAATGCGAAAATTAACCCGAAACGTCTTAAATCCTAGAACAAATATTAAAGATGTTTTCCACCCATGCGCAGCTAATTGAAGCGGTTAGAAAAGACTTGTAATTTTATGCTCGTATGACTCGTTTCATTAAAACCTGCGTCGGTGAAAATTTAAACAGCATATTGGCTCTTGTATCGGATTGCATCCGGGACACGAATTTCTGAAAAAGACTGCCACGACGAACTTCTCGGAATATTTATTATTACTATTAGCCTTTAAATGCCGCGAAAACTTGTCAAAGGAAAACTTTAAGGAAAAGAGACGGAGGGATGTTATTTTTTCAAGGCGAGTCGCCTTACCAGCTTACCTCTTGCTTCTGATCGCCCCGGGAAAAAACATTCGTCTCATCGGATGCCATGGTTATGTAATTGAGAATAATTTTCAGAGGCGCAGGTGGAATTATTTCTTCCCGGCGGCGACGTCTAATTCGAAACCGTTTTACGGTTTGTGGTGGGATGGCATACGAGGCACCGCCTTCTCTTTCTGACTTACATACTTCGGAATCCGCCCTTGAACACGTGCCGAATAATTTTCAATGGTGCAAGAACTTCTAGATAAATCCTTAATTGGTCCCCATGTGCCGGATACTTTAAACGACTTATGAATGTGAGATCAACGTTCATAAAAAGAAAGGCTAAATTCCTTAGGTGCTAGAAAACAATTTCTCTTCACCATTAGTTTCCGATCAAAGATCCCAGAAAATAATATTCCGCTACCGCAAGACAGCACATTTTTACGCGCGCTTTAAGAATAGGTTAACACAAACCCCGAAGCCATGAAAGTCTTGCAAGTTCTAAACAATACCCTCTTTTGCCATTGTTTATGAATCGGCGCAAAACGGCCTCAAGGGTATTGGAATTTACGATACGTTAAATCAAGCCGTCGAATTTAATGATGCATAAACCATTTTTAGACTAGATTCGAAGACGCCGACATTTGGACGACTGACGATTGAAGAGAGGGAGATAAAGAGGTCGCAAGAGGGCGGAGAGAGAGAGATTTGATTTGATTATTCCGCTCTGGGATATGTCCCCTAAGAGCGCTTTGAGTACAACAATGCGAAAAGTCTCGTAATCTTACATACAATCATAAATTCATGACAGACATATGTGTATATAATATACACATAAAATACACACAAATACCCACAATACAAAAATATGAAATATGCATGAACATCCTTTACAATTTCCTATCAAGTATTAATAAACTATTTTTGATTTAAAACAACTCAAGGAACTGGAGCGTTTTACATGGTCGGGAATTGAATTCCATAGTTGGGATCTGACGACTTGAAAGGATTTGTGAAAAGTAGTGGTCCGATGGGCCGGGTAATAGAGGTCATAGAGGGAGGAAGGTAGAGGTTGGGTCGGGAGAGAAGATTAGAAAGAATTCACCACACCAGATAGAGAGAGACAGTCACCAGGGTCTGGGTGGAGTAGAATGGAAAGCAGGATGAAGGTCGGTTGATGACCAAAAGACTTCTTCGATACCTCATGACCTGAGCAATTTCCTCGAACCGAAGGTGGGAGGGAGAAAGTAGGGGAGATACGCTCAGGGCCTAACAAACCGATGACTGGATGTAGGAGGAATCTGCTTGATAATCGCTTTTCGCCGCTGCTGAGCTCGTCAACCAAATGTGGCCGGCGCCCACCATAACATCCTGCGTCGAGGGTGGCCACCATTTGACTCGGATAAATAATTGAGAATATGAGCACGCGAGGGAGATCGTCCGTCCATATTCAGCGATTAGATGGTTGAGCCATCTTATGTGTCACATATACAACCCCTTCCAAACGCTCCTGACGGCTTGCAGGATATTAATAATGTAAACGTAAAAAGGAACGTTAAAAGTCATGATAAAAAAGGTTTTCTTTATTTATGATTCCGCAAACATGAACCACGATTAGTTCATAACCTCCGGATCACGCGCGGCGACAAAAGTGAATCGCAGAGCAAATGCTAAATGATAAACATCGCAAAAACGTTCTACTATTTCTCGAGGAACATGTGATTTTACATAGAAGTAATTTATCGGGGCAAAAAAGCAAAACTTCAAGAAAGAACTGGCGTGTAGAAAACGAGAATTTGAACCCTTGGAAGTTACATTTTCATTCTGTGGGGTGATGACCTAGATTTATATAATACTATGCACCGTATAGGTGGGTGGCAGGAGGTGCAGTGCATCAGATTCCCCAAAATATCTCACTTGTCGAGCTGAATATCCTGCTGTGATCGCTCATTTTTCTAGTAAATAGATCCTCGATGTCAATCTCACGCATTTTATCATTGCGGTCTTACCTTCCATTATTATAAGGTGCTTCAACTACTCCGAATACTTACAATAGCTCAAGTTTCTGATCTATATTTCTCTAGTAGTTTCAATCCAGCGTTCCTTTCTCTCTCTCTCGATAAATTCAAATTCATTAATAATGAAATAACGCATCGGGCCGTATATTTATTTCACAAATCTTTTCATTGGAATATGTGGCCTTTCTCATTTGGATCCCATGTACTCGTACTCGTAAACTTCTAGATAAATATAGGTCGGAGATATTCGTAAATGAAATGAAGGATATTATTCGACAACCAACGTATATCGGACGGAGAGATAATGAGGACAAGATTCGCGAAATAGATAGTAAGACAGAGAGGTATAAGGAGTCCTTTTTCCTTAGGACAATACGTGACCACAATAGATAACAGTGAATAATAATTAGTTAGAAACTTGGTGCGCCCCCCCCCCCCCCCCCGCCATCCAACGTCAAGGTGACTTGCAGGGTAATATGTAGATGTACTGTAACACAGGCGCGGATGTTGAGGGCGCGAGGCCAGTAGGCGAGTGGTTTGCAAGGCCCGCGATAGTAAGTTTGCGGGGCCAACGAGAGCACTTTGCGACTGTATACCCGCACGAAAAACAAAATGTGGCACTCGAAAATAAATATTTGCTTATGAGAGGATTCAATTCCTTTCGCCAACAAAAGAACGATGCGCGTTTCAACTACAGCGTGGCCATCCACAGCGGAAATTCACCGACCATTATTTCTTAAAAGAGGATAGCAGGCACGCAGCCCTTAAGACATGGCTCGAACGTGCTCTATTATTAACAATTACTAAAAAACCCCTTATAACGTCTTAACTCTCGAGCGGGCGCGCTGGTGCAAATCTGCTACCACTGAAATTTAATACAAAGTAAATAAATTGCACGTGATTGGCGCTTGTTTACTCTGGCTCCCATCTCTTCTAGTCTTCATACTTGTAATTCAGTGGCGTTTATCCCCACGCTTGTTGCAGACCTAACTCCTTGATAATATTTTATAGTTTGTTGGTATCAAAAGTGATACCGCGCGCCCGGGCATGGGAGTATTTTTATTGCATAACATCTTATACTGTAGTTGGTAAAGCATTATTTTCTTAACTTTATTAAACTGATTTATAAATTATATACAGTTACTACGTGTACAAAATGTTAATCAACAAATATTTTTCCCCTATCTGACTGACTAGTTTTTCAATTTACCTAAACTAAATTACTTTTGTCTTATTCATTTATTGATATTTTGAAATTGTTTTAAATTGTTAATGTAATTATGTACACAACACATGTGCTATCTACCTTTTACCAACTTAATATTACCTAAAGGGTTATTTTTATTTTTGATGACAAAGTGAAGAAAAATAACTAGTCAGGAAAAAAGACATTTTATTTGAAGGTAATGTAAAAATTTTGTCATTAATGTTGCAATTTCTTATTTATCTTCCGACAGTCATTATGTAGTCATACATATGTTTACCTTTATGTTGCCTTTATGTATTTTTAAATTAATTTTGTTGCCTGCGCAGCAGACGTTACAGAAATTATTAATTTTTGCATGATGTCTTAAAAGATTATATTTTTTAAGTGAAAATATAAAATTTTATTTCGTAAACTTGATCATTTTTAATAATAAAAACTCACCGCCCTAAAAAACATCTATAATACGACAAAATTTGAGGAAAACGGTATGATAGCTACCACGCGCCAGCTCGTGTCCGAAAATAGGACGCGCCCGCTGGAGGGTTAACAGCACGCAATGGCCATTTTAATTAATAACGAGTTCCTCGACGCGAAACTTGGCAGACTAGACGATGTAGAGCGGGGAAGGATATAATGGAGCAGGGGACGGATAGTAACTGGGGATTGACTGACAGGCACGGAGCTAAGACTTGGTGTCGCGTAAACAGCCGGCTTTTATTTTTATTTTTAAATTGGGTGGGCTTGGGGTGCTCGGGGCGCGTGTGTGCAGCTGACGCCCAAGGCCGCGGTTTCAGAATCCGTTGCGGGCGATGGTGCTCTGATTCGCTGGATGGCTCCCTCTATTCTCCATCCGTGAAGTGTTTACACGGGGAAAAATTCATCACTTTCATTTATATGGAGATAAAAAAGATACAAACAACACTAAAATTTAAATTTAAAATGGCTCCTTGAAATTAACATTATATATTTTGGCTTTAGACGCATTTGCAGCCCAACTAGTGTTGCATCTAAAAATTGTCAGGCAATCACGGCGCGCATTTTTGTCGTCAGCGGCGAAATGAAGACGGTTAAAACTTTTAAGTTTACATTTTTTGCGCGATTTCAATTCCTGTAAAAATAAATTTCCGAGTAAACAAAAAGTTGAAAAATTCAGTCTTGTCTTAGATATTTCCAAGAGCCGTAACAAGCTAATAATAAAACAAATAGAAATATTATAATTTTGTTTTTAGTAACTTACATAAAGCGCACTGAATGAAAAAATAATAATTTAAATTGGTGAATTAATAGAGATGTTGAATATATGAAAGTTATGTTGTAATTCTAATAATTAGTTCAGATGTCTTAAAGAATGCAACATAACTTTTATATATTCAATATCTCTATTAATTCAATAATTTAAATAATTTTTTTTTCATTCAGTGCGTTTTATCATCATCATCATAGGTAGTCTATTCGTAGACTGGTCCGTGATTATTCATGGTTAAACCTGGTTCTCCATATACTCCTATTTTCTGCTCTCCTCTTTATATCTTGATAACTCTCTTTCCCTTTCAAATCGTCTATCAGCTGAAACCTTTTGCTCCCTATTTCCCCTTTTACATCTAGTTTTCCTTCTAACGTTTTTAATCATACTCTCTCACCCAGTTTGCCTTTTGCGTTTTATATAAGTTTCTAAAAACAAAATTATAGTATTTTTATATTTACACTTTTTTGTGCCCTTTATAAAAGTTACCGACTTAAAAAAATTATTTTTGTTTTATTTTTTCTTTTTAGTCTTAATGTGAATTATATGAGTATGTTTATGTAGTCTTCAAAAAGTAACTTTATTAACTAACTAGGGAGACGCCCATTGAAATTCTACGGGAAAGTTTTTAATTAAAATTCCCTGAATAGTTAATGTCAATGATATCCAATTACACGAAACCGGCAACAACGCAAATCACTTACGAATGCGTCAAATTTCCACGTTCAAGACTGATCTGTGATGGATTCGATGTGTATTAAAAAATAGATGGCAGGAAAATAAACTTTCGTTCTCTTAGGCCGTTGTTTCAAATCTTGACCTCCTACGATGATTCTAAGTAATTTTAATGTGCGAATGGTTAATGTTGTACATTCTGAAGTATTGCTTCGCGCATATAACGAAACGAAACATTTCCCTCTCTCTCTCTCTCGCATTATAAGCATTCAAAGCACGCTTTCACCCATAAGGATTGAAATAGCAATAGGATTTCAATGTTTAACAATGTAACTCATTGCCAAGGCGGCATCCCGTTAAAATGGCAAGATTTCCTTAAAATATGTGAATTAAACGCTTAACATGAGAAATTTCAAACTGTAGGCGGAAAAAGATGAGCAGAATAAGAAACTTTATAATTTTTTCTTTAAAATGGTTCAGATCGTAGGTCTATTCTTTCTAATATATATCTCAAAAAGAATAAAAGCTTGCACGTCGAAAAGTTGATTTTTATGTGTTATCTTACGAAAATGGAAATGTCTCCTTAGAGTCGAACCCGGGTAGTTTTTCCAAATATTTTTTTCGTAAATCACTTTTAATATATGAATAAAGCATTCCTGCCAAATTTAAATTTTCTATTATTTTTATCGATTTTTATAGAGCTTGATTAACGAATATATATATATATATATATATATATATATATATATATATATATATATATACATACATATATATATATATATATACATATATATAAACTTCAGAAAAAGGAAAGGTAGTGATGAGGGTGTGGCAACAAGGTGTTGAAGGAAGCCCAGTGGACACTTACCAATTTGAGGACCAAGTTGGCAGGCTGCTGGGGGCGTCAAAGAGACACACGTAAACTAACATAAAATAACACGCACACATAAATGTAAGCTTTTCGGACCCAAGCCCTTCGTCAGCTAAGAAGAGAGAGTAACAATATTATATATATGTATATATATATATATATATATATATATATATATATATATATATATATATATATTCTGATCTAGAAGGGCTTGAATAAAAATATACTAGCAGTTGTTCGTCGATAAATCGACTGGTTGGTTAGATTAAATATTGTCTCGGTAGTTCGCCTTTATCACATTACCACGAAGGTTATTTTCCTTTTACTAATGTACGCTTGGAGTGCCACATATTTCCTACAGCGTCTAATGCCCGCTAGCAGCGTCACCTTAACATCAACCACTACAATTACGTCGAGCAGAGCTTAGTAGATCAAAAATCCTCAATATTTCGCCAACGGTTTGAACAATTTCAATTTTATCAAATCTGCAGGTCGAGACGTTTAATTTGATGCATCACACGTTAAGGTGGCTGTTACCTTCGATTTAAAAATTTTATTTTTTACGCTATTAATATATAGATATAATTCATTATCATACTATTTTCCGATCATTTCAATTTCAAAATGTTTATAACGAAAAAACGTCAGTATGGAAACATAATGAAAAGGATATACTACAGGTATATCTCGCAATACGTTCGGGTTGCGTTCCAAAAAATCCAGAGCGTATCGAATCAGCGTATTGCAAAACACATTTTTACATAAAAGCAATGCTATAAAAAAGAGATACGTTCCTAACTGGATTAAAATCACGGGTAAGCACGACAGATGTGTTCCTGAAAGAAGGGTCTTGTTGCGTGAAATCATGCTAAACAAATGCAAAAATCCCATTGAAAACTGTGTCAATGATAGAATCGCTTTGATTTTTTTCGCTTGCGACCTTTCAAACTTATAAGAGTAAAAACTCGAGCACAAATTCAATGTGTCACCACCATGATCTCGGAATGAAAACTGACTGTAGTCCACCGAAACACTATCTTGGACATAAAAAGAAACTCCTCGATTACATTATTTCTCCGGTGCAATGCTGTGTACACATGAAATGAATATGAAAACAATTTAAAAGTAGTTCGTATATAATGAAACAAAGTTGAATCATTGCTCGCGTTGAGACCTATTGAATGGGCAGAGAAAGGATCTTCGTTCTCCGGGTTTTGTAAGAGCGTATGTCCGAATCAAGCGAGAGAGGTAGAGTCAGAAAGTGTAATGAGCCTAAAACCTTAGAAAGCATATCGCGAGGTATACCTGTATTGTTTAAACTTGGAACAATATTTAAAAAAATGTGACATGTGCAATATAAACAGTTATAATTCATTATCATACTTACTATGTCCCGATAATTTCAATTTGAAAACGTTTATAACAAATTAATGTCAGTTGTATATTGACACAAATCTTGATGGTAAGCCTTGTTTAACCTTGAAATAAACACATTATCAAGGAACTCGGCGACTTCTATTATTGTCCGCTAGGGCCACCTTATTTCCTACAGCGCCATCTTAACATCAACCATTACAACTACGACGAGCATAGCTTAGCCGGTCAAGAAAAATCTCAATATCTCGCCAACGGAATTGCCGATTTCAATTTTATCGTTTTTCTGCAAATCTGCAGGTCAAGACGTTTAATTTGATGCATCACACGTTAAGGTGCCTGTTACCTTCACTTTAAAAACCTCATTTAATTACGCTATTAATATATAGAAGATCAACCTCGATCATCTATACTATATTGACGCTTCTTACTTATGATAGATGATTAACATATATATAGGAGGATACTGATGTCTAGCCCAAACTACAAGTCCTAGAGAGCTGAACGTTTCTGCGTTTGTAGAGGTCATGAAGGAACTTCCAGAAAAAAATTAGACCTCTCACCTAAGTGACATGGGTTCGACTCCAGAAATTCCGAATGTTGCGTTTTTCCTCATAAGAAAAGCATTGCGCCATTTTTGTAAATTAATTTCGGGTACTTTTCGATAAGCTGTGGAAATAAAAGTTTGAGAGTTGCTAGAGAGCAGCAATACCTATTAGGAATTGGTATCATTTTTGCTTACAGTGTCCTAGATTCGACTCCAGATGCCCTGGAAAATCTCTCATAAGTTAGCATGGGGAAAAGTTATTCCAGTGTGTAGCCCAATCAAAGAAGAATAGCGAGCTGAAATATTGCTCGATTATAGGATTTTGCTCACAACCTTCAAAAAAATTGAAAATTTCAAAGTTGTTAATTTTTAGGGGTCGTTTTTACCCCATTTGTACATTAAAATTTAATAATTTTTATCTCGGAAACTTTAAGTCGTAGGTACAAAATTTTGCAAACGTTTTGTAGCAAATTCTATATAGAAAAAAAGCAAATCTTGAAAAAGTGCACTTTTGCTTTCAGAGTCCTGGGCTCGACCCCAGATGCCCCAGAAAATCTCCCATAAGTTCGCATGGGGAAAGGATATTCCAGTGTGTAGACCAATCTAAGATGTATAGGGAGCTGAAATATTGCACGATCATAGGATTTTGCTCACAACCAACCAGAAAAATCGAAAATTTCAAAATTGTTAATTTTTAGGGGTCGTTTTTACCCCATTTGTACATTAAAATTTAATAATTTTTATCTCGAAAACTATGTCTACAAATATTTTGTAGCAAATTCTACATAGAAAAATGAAATTTTGGAAAAAGCTCAACAATGCGACCGCTAAAAAGTCGCAAATGTTTCAACAAAATTTGTGCTACGAAGGTGAAATTATTTTAAAGGTAGAAATTGTGAAAAAACGAAATAGGGATTATAGAAACTTTAGTATTTTTGTTGCCACCCTCATCACTACCTTTTATTTTCCTTAAATTAATATATATATATATATATATATATATATATATATATATATATATTTCTCTCTGGTTCTCACTCTGTAGCTGATGAAGGAACAATGCCGAAAGCTTCTACGTTTGTGATGTTTCTGTGTTTTAGTGTTCTTTTACGTGTGTCGCTTCGACATCCCCGGGGCCTCGCCAACCTGAATTCGTCTGATTGGTGAGTGCTCACTGGGTTTCCTCATCCCAACATCTTGTTGACATCCATTTAACCTTTCCTTTTCCGTAAGCTGTTATATATATATATATATATATATATATATATATATATATATATATATATATATATAGTATATATATATATATATATATATATATATATATATATACATAATTATATATACACGTTCCTTACAGAGGAGGAGGACGATATAACATACTAGTAGAAGGTGCTTGCATACTGCAAGAATTTCATCTCACCTTGAAAAAACATAAATTTTTTAGAGAGATATTTCTTCATGGGAAATATTTCTTTCATTCAAAAGATTTCTCCTAGGGATCAAAATTATTTTTTTCCTTGTGAAACAATAAAGGAGTAAAACAATTGCTAATTTTTGCAATTTTATGAATATTATACGTTTTCCACATTGAGTTAATAATGCCCAATTTTAAATTTGTAGCACATTTAGAAGTGAAATAACATTTATCTACTTGTTTAAATTTAAATACTTTTTAACGGCCGCAATAAGACTTTCATAGATACAATGAAATGATTATTTGTTTATATAGACTAAACTCTAAATAACTTGAAAATTTCAGCTCTCTAACTCACCCCGTAGTATCTAAACATTTACCTATTTGTTTAAATTTTAAGAATTTTAAACTGCCAAACAAATTAAAATTTCAAAATTTGTATAATCCCTATTTCGTTTATTTTACATATCCTACCTCTAAAAAGAATTTCAGCTTCATAGCACATTCGGAAATACATAAACCTTGAAAATTTATTTAAACAATTGCGAATTTTTAGCGGCCGCATTGTTACACTTTTTCAAGATTTTCGTTTTTTTGGTCGGTTTTGCACAAAGACCTACCTAAGAAAAGAATTTAGAATCTACAGCTCATCTGGAAGTGCCTAAACATTAGTATCCTCCTGTTATATGTATGTTATATCCTCCTCTGTAAGGAACTTCTATATATAACTAGTAGAAGAACTGTTTGGCAGTTAAAAATTCTTGAAGTTTAAACAAATAGATAACTGTTTAGACATTACCGGATGAGCTAGGAGCTGAAATTTTCACGTTATGTACAGAGTAGCGCATTTGCACAAATAAACATTTGAGTCTCTCCATAAACATATTGCGGCGGCCGTTAAAAATGTTTAAAATTTAAACAATTGGAAAAATATTATTTCACTTCTAGAATTACTACAACTTTAAAATTTGGCAGAAATGTGTAGCATTAGTACCCCATATTGGAGAAAGTATGAAATTCTTAAAATGACAGTTTTGGGATTGTTTTAATATATTATTTCTACATAAGTGAAAAACGAAAATCGCTCCGGAGGTGAAATATTTAGAATTAAAAAAATATTTGTAATGATGAAATATGAAAAATTAATGTTCTTTTATGCTGAGATGATATGCTTGCAGAATGCAAGCACCAATTACTAGTATGTTATATCCTCCTCCTCTGTAAAAAACGTCTATATATATAGTGATATAAATAGGATGATACTAATGTTTAGGCACTTCCAGATGAGCTGGAGATTCGAAATTTTTTTCTTAGTTAGGATTTTGTGTAAAACCGACTATAAAAAACGAAAATTTTGGAAAAGTGCAACGAAAGTGCACCAACTACTTGTGTGTGTGTGTGTGTGTGTATGTATATATATGTATATATATATATATATATATATATATATATATATATATATATATATATATACATTTATTTATTTATTTATGAAGTTAATATAAAAGTTATTAAAAAGCAGATGCACATTTCAGCTTCAGTGCAGCCGCCTTCTGTGGTAATCCATCGCAAGTAGGATTATTTCTTATAATCCACATTCTGTGAACAACCACTTCTTATTCTGGGATTGACCTTCTCCCTAGAAAGACTTCGTGAATGATATCACGACTGACTACACGTTATCTGTACAAAAGAACGACATTCGCAGTGAGCGCTCTAAAATAAATCTACTTTGGACCTTGCGCACTCACAAAATGACGACACAACGAACTAGGTGATGTCAATATTGTAACAGAGCCCAAATTATCCGCTGATGCCGTATAGCCGCGTTATGTTCAGTTAAAAGTCATAATCCAAGGGGAGATATGAACAAGGAGGAAACAATTTAAAGAGAATTTTACGCTCACAAAGACGAGCAATTCTACAAATTTTTATTCCGACGTCAATATTTAATTCTTTTATTAATGGCTTTGCTCATCCTCCGTCATTTTTTAAGTTTATTTTCATTTTTAAGTTCTCTTTAGTGGAATTTCTTATTAATTTCGTCTCTATATTTTTTAATTGTATTTTATTATTTTCAGCATAAATTACGGTTTAACATGACCGCTAAAACGCATACTCGAGATTTTAATTTTAAATTTGCAATTTTCGAAAACTTTTTAGCCGGAAATATGAATAATTAGGCTGGCGATTAACACATTAACTAAACTATAATTTTAAAAGCGACGTAAGATATCTTTAGCGATGATGCGACCGATAATAAGAAATGCACTTAATTTTTTATTTGACCAATCACGCGAGTGATTTCCATTTTGAAATAACGGGAAATTCTATTAAAAAATTATGCAGACACAACAATCCTTGTTGTCAACAATACAAAGAGCGCATCCTAACGCAAAAATCATCCGATATTTTCCGAAGATAAATGACGATGAAAAAGTCTCCCAAGTCAAGATTTAAACTGGAGCTCGACGGAATGAGAAGACTAGGTCGACGCCCACCCTCTGACACTGCCACCCTGCGGGTTTTTTTAAAAAGAACTTTCACTGGTTCTCCGGGTGGGTTAAACGCGATCGGCAAGTTTATAAATAGAAAATGAGACAATCACCCCAATTGCGCCACGAAGGCACACCTGCGTTAATGAAAAAGGGAAAAACTCGAGTCGCAACGGGAAATTGCAATGAATGAGCGAATGCATCAAGAAAATTATAGGGACGGATTACATTATATCTATGTACAATATATTTAATTTAATTTTTAAAGGAAATTTCGCGATTGCCACAATTGTGACCTATTACTTAATGGTGGTATTCGCCTTTCGCAGACTTGCCTCGCTCATAATTTTATAATATAATGAACTAGCTATTTATGACTGACGGTAATGCTATTTTTAACACTTTCCGAGTAGGTGAGAATGGGAGAGAGGAAGAGTTTCTCTAGGACAGTGGTGCCCAACAGACTTTTCAGGTTCGCCGCACTTGTAGCAAACGGATCAGCCTTCTCGCCACATAATACAAAATATAAATATTATAAGTAGGACTTAATTTATATAAAAGATTACAGTGATACTCAATAATGATTTGAGTTATTTATTAGTCAAATTAATCATTAAATTCAAACACTAAATTTTAATGTGATATTTGACAGTTCATTTATCCAAGTAGAGCACTGAGATTTGGCATAGAATCCACACTAATTGTAAGTAGCAGCGACATCCGGGGGTGAGAAGGCGTAAATCATTATTGTGTACACTGTAACCTTGTTTTTGTACAGTTCTATTTAAAAAAATAATATTTTGTATTATGTTGCGAAAGGGCCGTTGAATGTACAACCAGATACAAACAAATTTAGTGCTATGTGATTTAAATAATAATAAAAAATAGTAGACAGTGGGCATCAATTCGCCACATATCAATGGCCGATTCGCCACAAGTGGCGATGGGGTAGGACAACACTGCTCGAGGAAAAATGGGAAGTTCCTAAATTAGCATACCCGTCATATATATAAACATAATTTGAAATGAGAAACATAGATTTTTGCGATCTTACCCCACGGAAACTACATGAAATTCTCTTTTATCGTTATCAGTTATGCTCGAGTCATGATCAATACAAAGGAAATGGATAAAATGTCCTATTACAGTCTTAGAGATTAATTCCAGTAATTAATTCAAGTTATAATCTCAACAGTTGAATTTTGCATAAAACCTTCTATAACCTCTCTTTTTCTATAACCTCTCTTTTATGATAAATTAATCATTTTTCCTGGCATCGCAGACTCTCGCGTACACATATCGTTGCCGCACCGACTTAAGGAATATAATCCAGAACTAGGGCAGAGGTGGACAGCATCAGGTACAACACCCTGAATTACTTCCTTAAATGACAGAAGAGGTACTGGCGAACCAAGCGAATCAAAGTAATTGATGGAATTTATTTTCCGATCCTTCTTCCGCTAACGAATGACTAATTTTGGAAGCTGCGGCGAAGTTCAAATGCGGAAAGAATTCTTCCGCTACGCATTTTCTGTTATTTAATTTTTTTTAATTTTTTTTTATTTCATTTCCTTTTAAAGGGGTTTTATAGATTTTTCTCCTTTGTCCCTTCGAGTGAGTGTTTTAGCCGCAGTATCTATGCTATCTCTCTTCCTTGTGAATTTCTAAATGCTGTAAACCCCTAGGCGCGGAACTCAGTGTGCAGTATGTCAGCAGGAGGGTGGTCCTATTTGCGGTTGTCAGTGCGCAGTACGTCCTGGGACCTGCCGTATTAAAAAAATTCCTCCTGAATGTTTCTTTGGGTTTTTTGATACACAGAGGATTTTATTGTCCTCTAGAAAGGTTCTGCTTCATAAACATCATCTAAAGATACATGATTAATCACCCACGACGCTAAAAATAAATTGATTTTTTTTTATTTCTTCGGGATGTTTGGGGTTGACCCTTGGGATCATCTCTTCTAATTTAGTTTTCATTTTCTTTCTGTGCATCTTTGCTTGGCATCTGGTTGGTGTTCGTCTTAATGAAATTCTAAATCAGTTAATATGCAAGCCATGTGCGGATTTAGGGGACGCGAGGCCCCTAGGCGATAATAGTGTGCGGGACCCGCGAGAATTCTGAAAACGTGATTCAATTTTATGGAGGAAAACAGGCTATCAAATTCTTAATAATTTCTTCGCATATATATTTAAAATATAGTGAGTGGGTTTCTGAGGTCTTCGAGTAAAACCCTTATCAATAATTATTTCTTTCAATAATAATAATACCCATCAGACGAGACTGGTCTTCGGCAAATATAGTTTATATTATCTTCGTCATCATTTAGGATACATGACCTTATCTTTGTGTATAGGCTTGTCACTCTCAATCTATATATCTATTCCAATACGCTGCTGACTCTGTTAACACTAATTCTCTAGCGACAATAGGTGCTATATCCCTAGATGCACGAGGCCCTCAGGTACGCGAGGTCCCCAGCGCCGGTCGCCAAAATCGCCTGGACCTATGTATATCCGCCCCTGCATATACATATGTAGCAACCCAGTTCTCAGTCGAAAGATTTTCTCTCTTTCATAACAGTAAAATCGTTAGTTGGATCCGTGAATTTTTAAATCATGGGAAGTAGAAGGTTGTCATAGATGGGAAATCTTCGAACTTAGTGGAGGTTGTCTCTGGTGTTCCGCAGCGTAGTGTAATTGGTCCGTTATTATTTATAATTTATATAAACGATATCAGCTCAGTAGTCACAAGTAAAATTAGGCTTTTCGCGGACGACACCGTCATCTATAGAGAAATAAGTAATCCGGAAGACCACCAGTTCTCCAAAATGACCTAGAAGCTATTTCTGCATGGTGTAAGTAATGACAGTTAGAGATCAACCAAAAGAAAAGCTGCGTCATCAACTTCTGGAGAACCAAGAGTATCTCGTTGGATAATAATTATTCCTTGGACGGAGTAGAGATTCCAGTTTCAGACTCGATTAAATATCTCGGAGTCACGATCCATCGTGATCTCTCGTGGGACACCCACATTCGCCGATTGATAGGTGCCGCTAACAAAAAGCTGGCCTTTATAGGGAGAATAGTTCGAAATAGCTCCGAAAAAGTGAAGGAATTATGTTATTTATCCTTGGTTCGACCGCAGGTCGAATATGCTTCAGCTGTGTGGGATCCCTACAAAAAGGGACTCACTAACGAGGTAGAAAAGGTTCAGCTAGATTTGTAAAGAGGAATTACGATAGTGAACAACGCGTAACATTATTAATAGAAAATCTGTAATGGACATCGTTAGAGAAACGTAGGCTGCAGGCTCGATTTAAACTACTGGAAAAATTTATGTCGGAGGGACTAGCGAATGAGGTAGTAGGACTTATCAGAAGCCCGACGTATCTCGGAAGGCAGGACAGTGAGGATAAGATTCGCGAGACCGACTGTAGAAAGGAAGCGATACAGAGGATCGTTTTTCCCTAGGTCAATAAGAGAAAATAATAGGAAAAGATAACGTAGGAAAACTATGGACCCTTGGTGCACTGCACCCCTTGCCATCCACCAAAAAGTTGACTTGCAGGGTATCATGTAGATGTAGATGAAGTCAAGGCACCACTCTTTATACAGTTCCTCTTTGGAAAGTAATTGAGTCCGGAATGAGCGGTTCTTTTTTGTGTGAAGAAATAATTCAGCGTTGAACATGAAGTTGCCGATTAATGGAGGAATTCTTTCCTCGTTCTATCGCGTATCAAATAGAACGAGATATAACGAAGGATGAGAGGTAATTTTTGTGCGTTTAATTATCGTCTGCTTCCGTCTTTCCTGAGCAAGATTTATATTTCTTAGCATTAGACCCGCGAAACCGTTACAGGTTATACACTTCCAAGCGAGTACATACGCATCTCTTGTGTCGCGCTGCGCACTTCCGACCACTAACTTCGAGGACGGGGAATTCTAACGCCTCTAAAGAGCTGCGCAAATTCCGTTTCTTCGCCTTCCCTTCCTCCTCTTCCTACGCCATCCTAAAGACGCTCGCGGAGGTCAGGTCGCCCACAGCCAAAACCCACTGAACTGGTAGAATGCGACGGAAGAGGAAAGGAGAAAAACGCAAGATTTTCGAGACGATAATCGGCGCTTTCAAAAGTTTACCAGAAAGGCTGTCCCAGATTCAATAACAGACGCGCGCTCTGCGGTCAGCCGAGCGCTGAATGAAAGCGTTCGTCAGAACTTGCTCGGTCGAACAATTCACCACGCAGAATTATTATTTGCGTATTTTAAATCGCGCGAGATTAATACGCGATACGCAAGCATCCGTAGAAAATAATAAAAAGGTCATCTTTCATCCGTGAACTTGGCACGACAGAAAACTCATCCCAATTCTTAATCGAAATTTAACTGTTATAAACATTTAACTGAATGCACTCCAACGTCAGGAGCGTTTTAATTTCTATGGCTAAAATTTGCGCTTAGAGATTATTGCCTTACACGCAATAACTACCTGGTAAAATTCTTTCAAGTCAAAGACATATTTACATGTACACGTATTTATACATACGTAAGGTGACCAACCTTTCAGGAAGCCAAGAAGGGACATTTCTAATATTTGCCGACTGTAAGGAGGGGCAGATTACAGTGGCTTGTTTGTGATGCATTTATCTATGAGTCAGCCTTAGACAGATATATGAAACAGACATCAGATAGCTTGGTGTGACCAGTTGGGGAGTTCCGGACTATTTAAATGACAATTTGGATTATTAATCAACATTTTTCAAAATGCGGGACACAAGTTATGACATTTAACAAGGCGGGACGAGTGAGGAAAAGGAGGGACTGCCCCTCCAAACGGTTGGTCACCCTAACATACGATGTTATTAATAATTGCCGCAACATCGCTTTAAGCCCATTAGCGGCATTTTGCATCCTGCGTCCAGCCGACTATTTCGCCAAAAAAACCCCGGCCCCTTCACGATGAAAACATAACCCCCACCTTTTCCTAGAAGCGGATTTTTACGTCAAATGCATCTTAATGTTATATTAATCCTTCGTGAAAATGTTTAAGGGCCTTAAATGTTGCAATAATTTTGTCGGAAAATTTTTTTATTATGATTATTTTCGAAACTACGCGTCCCACCGGTCGAGAAACAGTGATTTAGGACAGATAAAACAAAAAAAATTTACACGATTCCCTGTCAGGCAAGGACTCGATGCCGTGGAACGGCGAGATAAAACGAATATTTAAAATACGATTTAGATGAAAAAGACAATCGCAGCCCAACGGGTCGAACCAGTCCAGTAACAAATGAGAGACTCCGACGCGAGTGGATGCCAACGCGATCCGCGATTCGAAGTTTTTTTCGCTACGCCTCGCTTTGCGCGGCCCCGTTTTAAGCGGACCCGTTATAGCGCAAAGCGGGCCCGCGCCTACCATATGCTCAAAAAAAAAACAAAGGCGGCCTAATCATAAAACCGTATGTACCTGCTGTAAATTCCATTTTTACAGGCTCGCGGATTTTATTGAAATTGTCTATGGATCAACATTTAGGGGTCAGAATTTAATGCTAAAAAAGAAACCCTCAGGACGGCAAACTGTTTTATCACTCGATCGACGCTTATAATGGCGTTATTATTTCTAAAGAAAGCTGAGTTGACCAATTAAAATTCCTCGCTAATTTATTTGTGATTTCGTTTATACAGAAAATATCTACATGTTTGCCTGTTTATATAAGTGTTTAGTTTTCTAGACCATTTGAAAATTACTGATGAAATATGTTACTGAAAAAAGTAAATATCTGTAACCCGCATTGATGGATGGAAGACAACAATAAACTGTTTTTTTTCAGGTAAACGGCGTATTTTTGTTTTGTTTTAGCTTTCGCGTCCATGTAACCTATACTCATTGAAATAATGACCCCGTTTTTCGCGAACTTCGTTTAGAGCGAAATTTTCAAGAACCTATCTGTCACGTTAAGCGAGGTATTGCTGCATTCCTAAAAATGTTGTTGTCGAATTTGAACTGTTGTACATATGGTAATTTATTTTACATTTTTCTAATTCGGCACACAGTTGAGAATTTATTTATAATGTTTAAGATGTTGGAGGCAGCGTTTTTCGGTATTTCCCATCGAGGCGGTATCCTTCCCTGCTAAATTAATGCATCGAACATGGCCAAAGCAGACGCATACAGCAAAGTCTCCGTCTAGCGAAAGTAAACAAACGGAATTGTTTTGCGCCCTCTTGAGAAATCTTTTAAGACTGTGAGTCATCTGTCGTAGCCCCTTGAATGCTCACCTCCTGACCCCTTTGCCGTCGATTGTCTCGACTCATATCTTGTTTATCTCATCTCTTCCTCTGTCTAAACTCACTCTCCTAGTCGCGGGGAGATATCGAGAGGCCATGTTATTGGAAGTAAACGAAAATATCATTCTGACGCGGTTTGTTACAAGGCGGATAAAATCACCTTAGAAAAACGGGAAAAAACAACTGCGAGACAAAAGAATAATACGCTGTTCAAGTTCCTTGGCTTTTTTAGATACATTTCAAACAAAATCCTTTGCGTAAATTGCCGTTTTCCGTTTTTTCCGGAAAATCCATTTCATACGGAATAAATTTTGTCCCGACCCATTCAGCAAAAATGGGATTTTGCTGTTTGAAACAGTGAAATTGGCGAGGCTTTAAAAAAATTTCCTTACAGCGAACTTTTCGCTATAACGGCATTTCACTGTACTTAAAACGCGGTTAATATCCCTGCTCTCGGCGATCTTCTACTATGGGGAACTACATATTCCCATCGGGAGAGGGAGGGACAGAACGAAAACACTCCTATTTGAGGTAAACCACTAAGACCGCGTAACCGACGCCCTAAAAATAACGAACTGCCGCTCTTTCTTTGAATCAGCCCTAAAAAATAACTTCCAGCCTCCAGTCCTCTCCGAACGATACTATGTATATGCATTCTATCTCAGACACTAAGGCAGTCAATTGTATCAGAAGGAAAGGATATGGTCGCCATTTTCAAAATAGCCTTGATGTAACGCTATTGCGTAATATACATATATCCTTGAATCAGGATCTACTTTGAGACGATACCTTATGGAAATCAGTTGAATGCAAATCGCTTCCACTCCCTTAAAATGGCCGGCATTTTTCTTTAAACAAAACAGATTCAACCGGAAGCGAGAGGATTTCGTAGGGCAGGAACAATTTGGAAGGGTGGAATAATGATTAGGATCGAGGACACTTGTTGCACGGCTAATCTCGCCATCGGCTAATTTGACGTGGACGGGCGTCTCATTTCGCCAGGCAGATAACTGAAAACATTTTAGACTTCCGTGGTGATATTATCATCTAAGCTACTTTTTTAAATTGAAATATATTTCGACCGCCATGTGTTAACATTAATATCGCCCTATGCAATTAAATCAACCTACTCGACGTGTTAATTAAGTTTATGAGTGCGAAAAACTGAGCAATATTAAATTAGACAATGCGCATCGTAAACGGGGAATCTCAATTTCTCATTGTTTACGATGAGGAAATGAAGCTTTACATTCGGGATGAAACTGCATAAATTCTGCGATAAAAATAGCACGCCTCATTATTCTAGGCACACCTAAAAGCAAATCTCAGATCGATAACTCAGTGAAATTAACCCGGTAGAAGGCGCGCTCAATTCTAGTGCACAGACGGTCGCGCGGGGTGACTGAGTCGCCCCATTTTAAATTACATTTACCAGCATTATTCATGATTTTTTTATTTTTATTTAATTTTTGTATTCTTAGCCTAGTAAGGAAATACTTTGAAAAATTCAAATTTATTTTAAACCCATATAATTTACCCCCGCGCGCCTGCTCCCGGGTTAAAATCGCTAAGTCGCTATTTTCTGGATTTAAAAAACGTGAATGTCAAAAGTTTCTCCTTAGTTACATTAACGCTACACAGGTTCTTCTTCTAAGGCAGTTTGTTTTGTAGTATGTACAAAAAAATCAGATAACGCGGATTATGGTTTTACATTAACGCGGTTTGTACCGACCTTGTGCGTGGGATTACAGATTGCTGAGCGAGGAAGAGATCTTGCGCAGCTAATAGGTTCACATAACACGGATTCACATTACACGGCGCTTTTTCTTAAAAGGGCCGAGCGTATTCGGATTACATTTGTCAAAGCCAAAGGTTTAGAACAGATATGCACCAAGTGCGGCCCGCAATCGATGTCCTTGCGGCCCGCAGAGGTTTTACAACATATGTATAATATTAAACAATCTTTCCACATAAATTTTAAATTGGTAATCCATAAAGTGGCTCTTAGAAAAGAACAAAAATGCAGTAACACGGAAATAAAAGTAACAAAAATGAGGTAGAACAGTTACTTCTTATAAAAGTGACGAAAGGAAAGTTGCTGTAGTTTTTATGAGGGTGTTTCAACAATTTCCGGTATACCCAAGTCACACCCTTCTCCAGTGCGAAGCAGTTGTTGACTGACAGGGTATTGAAGTCATGTTTTTAATATTACTCGATCTTTAGATCGATTTATGCCATCAATTTCCATTCCAAAGTTTGTTAATTCAAAATAATTTGGCCTTTATTATAGTGCGGCCCACGGCTAAATAAAAACCCCTCCAAGTGCGGCCCGCGGATGTAAAAAGTTTGTGCATCCCTGGTTTAGAAGGCACTTGAAAGTTAGGTGAATATTAAACAACATAAAAATAACGCTTATTTTAGGTAAGGAGAGGTTTCTCTCTGGTTCTTACACGCCCTCTCATGCGATTACTGGAATCCGTCGTCAATACCAGACGGCTTCGAATTCATCCACAAATGTTTATTTGTGGTTCTTTCGAGGACGGATGTATTTTCAGGCTGCGGCGAGAGTTCTGGAGAGGATGCTCTGGCTCTTTTAGACTTCACTTAATAACACGATAAACAAATGAGCGTCGCGTAAACAAGGAGGCACCTTACACTCTCAAGACGGAGTTTCCTTTAGGATCAGCGTAAGGTAAACTTATACAGGATGTTTGAAAAATTGGTATCCAACTCCGGCAAATTACTACGCGATACGAAATTACATTTGAGTTACTTTAACTTTGAAACAGTGAAACGGAAAGTACAAATTATTTATTGATGGAATAAAGCGATCTGAAAAACCGGCTCATGTTTAAACGCTGGTACCACATTGAAAATTGACCGCTGCTCAGACCTCACAAGAGTCATTAACTCGCATTAGCCGTTCGAAAATCGAGGATTCGTCCTCAAACCGAGCATAGGTACCTGCCAACTAATGTTGGGAATATTTCTGAAACGAGAAAAAAGTACTATGATCGACCCCGGGTCTTTTACTTGCCAGGCGGATATAGTACCACTGAACACAAATCCAATGTAAGGGTATTTAAAGAGTTATCTTGACCGTTAATTTTACAGTATAAATATTTTAAAAAGTTTCCAACGAGGAAATACAACACTTTTTTCTTCAAAATCAGCTTCGCGAACAAATAAGGAAATCCCGCTAGGAAAGATCCAAAGTACAATTTCATTACGACCCAGAGGAAGATGAAAGAATTGCACGCGCCCAAACTTCTCCCGTGACTCATCCCATAAATGGGAGAAATTTAGAGCAAACGAATGGACCGAGGCGAAAATTAAAATAAAGTCCAACCCACTCCCACGGCAATGTTTTTAGCGACGAAACAAGCGATTAGTTATGTCGAAGTGACGTAAGTGATTCATCTCTACTAAATGGGTGGGAAGCTTTAAAAGAGAGATAGGGAACCATTTCCACATTGTGGGCCACATTAGCAGCTGAAAATTCCACGGCGAGCCACATTGGAAGTCGCCAATGCTTCGACGGGCCGCATAAGGGTTTATATATATATATATATATATATATATATATATATATATATATATATATATATATAATATGCACTAATCTGTTATGGAGGTGATAAGTTGACAGAACACTTGGATACATCAGTACAAGACTTATATAATCTAAGCAGTTATAAAATAAATGAAAAATATTAAAGCGAGTAAATTGAACTGCATTAGAAAAATATGAGATGGGAATTTGAAGCAAAACTGATTTTGGTCCAAAATGCTTCGGATCGCCCCTTAAAATCTGCATGCACCCCTCTAGGGAGGCGCATCCCACAGGTTAAGAACCACTGCCATAGACCAACACGGCCCGGCAGTGGTGTAGCGGACACCACCGCAGACCCCGCGCGGCGGGGGGTCCATATTTTTTTTCGCGAGGTCCTTTAACTTTTTTCCGGGTTTAAAATTTTGTTTTGGCGGGTGGCCCACACATTTTTCGGTAAGCCACTGCGGCCCAGTATAGGAAAAGTTCATGGAGAGAGGAGCCGGGACCGAGAGGTAACTTTCGTCCTCTCCCGACGTAATCGGAGGTATCAACAGTAATATCAACAACATTTAGAACAGGGTTGTCCAACCTTCTCGCTTACGGGATCGCATTTCAAAATTTTCCCTAACCTACGGGCCAGTTACCAAATTTTGGAAAGGTAAGTCAGAATAACCGTTACTGTCTAGTATGGCTCCGTTTAAAACGTTAATTCGATTAGAAATCATCATCTTATCACAATAAGTACTATTAGTATTGTGGTTTCATATTTTTGCACATAAACAATTTTATTTAACTAGCATATAACTTTTATATATTTTTTAAATTAGTACTTTCAATTTGGTTGTATTTGCGAAAACTGATTTTATCTGCACAGTTTATGTAAGAGTGGCGGGCCGTGGTCCACACCGCCGTGTATTGGACAAGCTTGATTTAGAAGCGAGGTCGGTGCTTGCCACCACCTGCCACGCGCCTCAGCGGATTGCTGGAAACAACATGTAAAGTGCAGAATGATAGCGCCTCGCGCTCCATACATAGGCTGCTTTATCAGCAACGCGCGGGGGAGGAAAATGACCCAGGAAGGGGCTAGCCCGTCATAAAAAGTTTGCGCTAACCGTCGACGTAATGGAACGGCAATTGAACACCAACGAGCGAATGTACCAGGGGAGTCCCACTCCAAAGGACGGACATCTTGGCGTGGTTTCCCGGCGATGAATGAAGTAACTAAACGGAAGACCTAAAGAGAGAAAACAAAAACGAGGAAAAACCGTATCGAATATCCTCTTTCGCAAACGAGAGCTAGCAAGTGAACGCTACCGAGAACGCTTGACCGTTGCGACGGAAACGTGCTCGTACTACATATTTGTAAGCTATATCCTGCTGAATTACATCGAAGCCACTTCGCCATATCCGTAACTCGCTAAATAATTCAACGTACAGCTTTGTCGATTCGCGTAACGCCCTCCGCCATAAATATCGAGTTATGCCCACGACTGAGTCTCTTCACTGTTGATGTAAGCGGAAAGATTTTTACGCTTTACGGCGCGTCAACTGTTCACACGCGTTCTAAGTTACGTCGCTAAGCAATTTCCTCCTAACGGCGCCATGGTCATGTAGAGTCCAGTGGCTTACTGGAGACCCCCGCAACTCTCGCGCGGCGGTGGAACTCATGGCCAAAGTGGACCCAATTTCTTTTTGTGACGGCCTTCAATTTTTTCCGGAACTTCAATTTTGTTTACACATTTTCCGGTACGCCACTGGCAGAGAGAATTTTACGTAAGCATTGCGGTTATTTTTAATCATACCTCTAATACGGTATTATTTTGTCTCATACGCCAACGAATGAATGATATTCAATCGAAAGCTTTGCATTCGTTTTCGAGGATATCACCATTTTGTCTTTCAGCTTTCACCTGAAGTCCTTTTAAATTGAAGTCCTTTTAAATTGAAGTCCTTTTAAATGATGAGTAGAATGCACCCCCACTTTGCAATATACAGATTTTTTCGATCGCATTACCACAGATACTCTCAGTCTTCTTACTGTTAAGAGCACCAAGTTATTTTCTAGGGTACTAAAGTAGGAATTTGGAGCAATCGTCAATAAAAACAAACCAAACTTGATTTTTAACTAACATTTTAACATTTCATAAAGTATCATCTTATTCCGCATATTTTGTCATTGATATTTCTTTCACCAGGGTTAAATTTCTTCATTTCCCGCCTATATTTCTATAAATAATCGAGGACAAGTTGAAATATACAAGTATTACATGTGTTAGTCGCAATCGTGTTATCTACTGAAGCCAAGAGGAATCATTATTTTCGAAATTATCTGAAAATTCATTCGAATTCCAAAGATTCTAAGCGCAATTCTGGATTTCCAACGTTAAACATCAACCGGGATTTCTTCCGCACGAGACTTTAAACCACCCACGACCTTTTAAGTTAATGACGGATGCTAGAGAACGGGTCCTCCTTGAGTACATACTTGTCGCTCTTTAGAGGTAGCTAAGCTCCACAATCTTTATCAGTCATGAGATACGCATATTGCAATCACTCGAATTTCTATAAAAAAAGGTCATACAGGTTTTCACTGTGCGGATCCCAAATATTTTGGAATGAGACAACAAACAACAACAAAAATGGCTCTTTCACTTTGAAAGGCTACCAACCCCTGTAGGACGGAGTGTTATAGACTCATTCTTTCCTCAAACAATATGAGACCATAACAGGAAAGACAAATCTGCGAGTAATAACGGTTAGATAGGCCTCGGTGCATTGCATCTCCTGCCATCCACCAGTTTGCTGAATTGCAGGGTAACATTTAGATGTAGTAGGTGAGATTTAAGAACTGATTATTAATTTAATCATTCAGTTAGGGGTACAGAGAGCTTATGCTCACATATATAGATCCTCTAAATTTCTATTCCTCAGGCTGTAAGTCGAATAGTTGCAATTAATTTCTACTCCGCAGGCTGTAGGTCGAATAGTTGCAATTAAGAAGAGTGAAAAGCGGCATGGATGATTACAATGTTATAACCCCGTTTATGCAACAAGTAATGGAAGAATTTCAGAGCAAATTCAATAAGGGGCTTTTTCACCGATTACACTTCACCGGCTGATCCTAGATCCATCAAATTTTTACCATACCTATATAGATCTCATATAGACCTATTTATCCTGAGCATTTGGTTTCTCCAGGTTACAGAATTCCAGGGATAATGTCAACACAGGCGGACAGAAAAAAACCTTTGCTATTTTTAGGACCAGTGGTGTCCAACGGAATTTTCACGTTAGTTTCAGAATTTCGCCACATAATACAAAATATAAATATCATAAGTAGGACTTAATTTAAATAAAAGGTTACAGTGATTAAATTAATTATTAATCAAATAAATCGTTAAATTCAAACATTAAATGTTAATGTGATACTGGACAGTTCATTTGTCCGAGTAGCACACTGAAATTTTGCATAAAATCCACACTAATTGTAATTAGCAGCGGCAGCCAGTGGTGAGAAGTTGCGAATCACGCTATCCTCGTTTTTGTGTAAAGTCCTAATAATAAAAATAATATTTTTAATTGTGGCGCGAAAAGGCCGTTGTGTGTAAAATAAGATATAAACAAATTTAGTACCAGGTGATTCAATAAACGGATAAAAAATAGTCGACTGTGGGCATCAATTCGTCACATATCAATGGCCGATTCGCCACAAGTGGCGATGGGGTGGGACACCACTGTTTTAAACAAAAAGCGCTAAAAAATACGTCCAAAAAATGCGTAAACGACACCAAACCGGAATTGCGTAACCAAGTACAACAAGCGTAACTGTAACGACCAAATCGGTAGCTATTTTTTCGTTAGGATTTTTACATTACTACACTCACGTATTGCCTATAAAATGGACGCGGTAAAAACGTCGTGCGGCAGTCTGGTCCAGCAGACAAAGACGGATATAGCGCGATTGTACACAAGGCCGGAAGTGTACCAAAGGCCGCGATTCTATGCCCCGTTGATTACAGTGACAACGGAAGCGGGCCAATCTGGAGTGTCACGAATCCACGGAATAATAGCGATGGGACGGGATTCAATTGATTCAATCGTGAAATGGGTGGTTGAGAATGTGAGGGGAGAACTACGCATCCCTCGGATTTTACGTCGTCGTTGTACGTGTTGTATAACTTTTGGAACATTTTCTCGCTAAAAATAACTACGGTGAATGGGTTATGTACCTCAATCCCTAGAAGGTATGAATTGGCGAACAGAAATCTAATGTAACGACATTGTGAGCAAAAAATCCAAAATGAACCCGAAATTTTCTATCGCCAAACATTTTCGCTACATTTTAAACTAATTTTCTCAGGGAAATTTCGCAAAAAAACTTATTTCAACGATTATAAAATATAACCGCCTTCATGAAAGCAATATGAGTTTTCAGAATAAGATTTATAAGTGAATGTTTCTCCCGCCGTTTCTCAAGAACTCTTCTAGAATTACGTCACATTTAACAAACCGATATTTTAAAATTATTGGGTTGGTAACACTGAATTCCCTTGAGAATAAAAGCGACTGAATTACTCCTTGTAATAAAGGGGTTGGAGGAGAATAAAACCGAGACCAAACTTAACGGGAAATGTGGACCGTTTCGACGGAGAATCAAGGTTTCCCGATGGACTTTTTCCAAACAGCAGGTTTCACGTCTCCCCTCAATCGAACCCATTTTTTCGGGCATTTTTTTGTTTAAGTTTCGGCCGCGTATCCCAATTGAGCGTCCAGTCGCTACAACGGCGCTCTTCCGCCAAACCACGGATACTGGCCCCCCACTCCCCCTTTTTTTGGACGCCTCCGGGTCCGTCCGTGCGCGGCGCCTCTTTCCACATCAAAGGCGGCCAATAGGAGTGTGTGGGAGAATGCTTTCGCCAACTCAACATGCAGTTCCAAATAAAATAAGAGGTGTTAAATAGGGTGGGCTCGCTGGACCAATTTTCTCCGTCTAAACCTACCGAAATCGATAGCACAGTTCTCATCTTCAATAGAGAATCACACTAAAAACAACCTTTCTTGGTTGAGGTGGTCTAATTTTACCGTGAGAATATTACTGGGACGGCGAAGGACTAAACATGTTCCGCATTTGTTCTCTTAACTGCAAAAGTATGATCATTATATACATTAGTCATACAAATGGACAGATTTTTTAAAAAGAAATCACAACACGACACCAACACCTTTTTCGACTATGTTTATTTTTAAAATTCTCGTGGGCCACTAAATATCTTTCCGCGGGCCCCTTGCCGCTCCACTGTTGGCGAAACTTGCTCTACGTAATTACAGTAATATAGTGGAGCATCCAGAAATTTAAATTGGGGTGCAACCATGTTACATTTTTTTAAATAAAAAAATCTGATGTGGCCATACCTGTAATATTTCTAAAAATTTCCAATAGGTTAAATAATAATAATATTTTAAGAAACTGCTAGAAAAATTCGGACTTAACAAAGAACTGAAATAAACTCAAACCGTAGCCTTCTGACAGGATATAGCCACGAATCTCCAACAATAAGAAAACAAAAAAGAGCGTTATTAAGACGTAACTAAGCGTCAAGTGTTTACAATTGTCGCCGGTAGGTGGCGTGATGGTGGCAGCTAAAAAATATAATTTTTAAAATATCTCTTAAAATGGGAAAAATTTTCAAACAAAGATCGTAGAAAATAATATTTTCTACAATATTTATTCCGATACTTTTTACATTAATCAAATATTAAAGCAAATATTTTTAAAAATCTGATGTGGCCACCACATGACTTTCTTGAAACTTGTAATATTTCTAAAAATTCCAAATAATAATAAATATTTTAAGAAATTGCGAGGAAATTTTAGACTTTACAAAGAACAGAAATAAACTCAAACCATAAGCTTTCTGATATTGGATATAGACACAAAGATCGAACAATAATGACAATAGAAAGGAGTGCTACTAAGACGTAACTAAGCGTCAATTGTTAACAATAGTCGTCGGTAGGTGGCGTGGTGATGGCAGCTAAAAATATAAATATCTTTTAAACAATGCATTATATGGGAAAATGTTTCAAACAAAGGTTGTAGAAAATTAAATTTCGTACAACTTTTATTCCAGTACATTTTTACATTTATCGAATATTAAAGCAAATATAAAAAAAACGGATGTGACAAGAGTCAACACCCAAGAGAGAGCAACATGTCAATGGGTGAATCCCACAAGGTAGACCCATGGCGTGATACCGTAATGTCTTTTTTTAGAGGACATACTCCTAGCCTTTTCTTCTCGCGCTCAGAAGGAAATTCAGACGAAACATATCTAGCGCATCATAAAAATCTAATGGATGACGTAAAAAAACGTTTTTCTACTAATATACATTTTTTACTACGCTGGTTTAACACAATGAAATTTATATTCTCTGCAGCCCCTTGCAAACCTATCTCTTTCGATACGCCAACTGCAATAATACCTCCATTGAGGAAATAGACTCATTTCATGACGTCACAATTAGTCATCAGATGCTTCGTTGCAAGAGGTAGAAATATCATAGGAGGATTATGGATGCGTTCCAGGACTTCAGAGGATTGAAGATGCAGTGCTTTAAGTACTAACAAAAATAATAGCAAATGTGCCTAAAACATTAAATATCCTAATAAGTTTTAAAATGAAGTAAATCACTTAACTATAAAACGCTTATTCTCTTGGTCATTCTGTCCGTAACGCTCAATATCGCAGCCGTTTCTTCAGTCAGTTCAACCAAATTTGGTAGGATCGCTATACTATAATTTTATAACAAAATGGTCTAATTTTTTAAAATATTATTTGATTACACAGCCCGTTTTGAACGGGTTTATTCATCAAGTTAGGTAATAAATCAATTGGCCCTGATGAAGTCCTGTTCGTCCAAACTGGAAGCGTTGAAAGTGGAGGTGGCAGGAAGATCAGCGTAATCCGTAGCTATCAAGCGGGTATTGCACGACGTCGGCATTCTCGACACCCACTACCTGGACCATTTTTACGTTGGTGATAATAAAATTTTACTCTTTCTAATCGCTTCGCATGGGGTTTCCGAAGTATTTATTTGTTTTTCGTTTTTTTGCAAAAATATTGTCGACTTCGTTATGAAGGAGCTTCGTTCCCAGAGGATTCGTCAACCGAAGTATTATTATTTTAAGGATAAAGACCAACTCGTCACGACCGTTTGTTAGCAATTGCGATCGTGCGTTTGGATGTCTTAATTATTCCTGCCTCCACAGTTACGCCTCATCGATAACGTGTAAATACGAATATCTCCCACCGGGATTACCTCCGAACAGATCTCCTTCTTATAATTTTAACCTACTAGCTGCGTCAGGTCATTATTTGCCTCTTAACTCGAATAGCAAATGTCACTTCTCCTAACAAGAGATTTCGTACCGGTATTAATTAACCAAGCACGATTCATTAGTCAAAACTGAACCGGTGAGCACACACTTCGGCTTGTATATAATAAGTACATATGCGTTACCGATGGCTGACAAACGGTCGAGTGAACCAAATTCAAATTTCAATGACAAGGCTACCGTAATCACCCATAATCTAGCGGATTTAACTCTATATTTCGTCGCGATTAATGATTTGTCCACGACAAACATGACAAAAATATAACACCACAGAGTTAAAGGAAACGAACGCTGATCCATTAAAATTAGCAAAGTCCACAGTTGCAGGCGTTAACTTGTGGAATCTTTCCATATTCTTAAATGAGAAGATTTGTTTTCAAGTGGAAATATACAAATCTTCTCATTTAAGAACATTACCATTAGACCTGGAATTTAATACGATAAGAAACTAGACACGACAGAATTAAATTTTTAAGTATTTTAAAATCGCCAGTCGTAACATAAATATATGGAAACCATAATTCGATTATGATATAAATATATATCGTTTGACATTTTGCGAAAATGCAAGGTCTTAGTCTACATCTCACCACTTGCATGCATTTAAACTGCATACTTCCGCCATTTAGCGGCAAATTTCCTCATCCTGAGTAACTACCATCGAGGCACCGACTAATTTAAATTCTAATTTGGATGAATTGCACCAACTCAAGGACAATTACGAGCATGTCCAATACAAGGTCTGCCCTTCAAGGGAATTATGGTAATAACAAAGAAAAGGCTCGGGGATGTAAATGGAGCGCAATAAAAATGTCTCCATCAATCCACTAGATTCTATGTCGCAATGCGATGGTAAAAGTGATAAAAAAATTCTTTCAATATTTTAAATTATCCGCATTCAAATTTTTCGTGTCAACTAAAATTTACCAAAGTTTATTAAATTATACGGCAATTATTCTAACCATTCACTTTTTATATCTGCTTGGTGCATGTGAGTAAATAAATCAAAATTAAAACCCAAAAATTGGAATGAACTTCAGTTTTGTCATTTACAGGATTATAAATACATAACTGAACACTTCAGAGAAATCGACAGAAAAATTAGTCGATCAAAACTTGAAATGCATATGCAGTAACTTCTGCTGATTTTTTATCATGTGTATGGCGACTTATGGCTCCTAAAATACATATAACAGAGCAAAAGAAACTAACAGCCAATAAGATGCTGACAAATGGATTTTTAAACTTTCTCATGACAAAAGTAAGATGATGTTTCACTGAAAAATGATATCCTTGAAAAGTTTACATGGATAAGAACAATATTTATTATATTGTGAATTTACCTTATACAGGGAGAAGTTAAGATGTTTAAGAAAATTCTATGGACTTTTACAGGCCCCAAAAAATTATTATTAGACACTATAGTGCTAAACTTATAATAGACTACATCCAGTCAGCGGTGACACAAGGTATTTTGTAAGAAACACTCCAGCTTAAATTTTTGTGAAGATATTCTTAAAGGTAAATGACACTGAAAAGTAAAAGGAATCTCATCAAGATTCCAGCCTGTTTCATGATATAAATTGGTATCCAATACTTATTCACTTGCAGGTAATGTATAGATAGAAAATTGAGATAGTACCCCCAATACTTGGGTGCCCTAGACAGGCGACCTGTTACCCAACACCTTAGCCCGGCACTACGTCCACTATATATTATTGAATAAATGAATTGCTGTGGGTATAAACATGTATAACTGTAGTGGAATGCTGAACTTTTCAAAACTGAATATGTTTTTTACTTCATTACAGGAAGTGAATTAGAAGTCTAATTTTATAAGCACCAGAATGGAGCTACTAGCGAGAGAAGCAGGGACAACAAACCCAGCATATCAAACCGAACTGCTTAAAGCTCTCAAGAAGAATGACCTAGATGGCTTTATTAGACTACTTCCTTTTACCGATCCCAACCACTTCTATGAAGCTCCTGACTTGGGCACATGCCTCTACATTACAGCAGTAAAGGTAAGCAGCATGAAATTGTATTTCATGAATATTTACATCATCAAATTATGGGCTTGATTTTTGTTACATTACTAAATAGTATTACTGAATTCTACTAGATATTATATCTGGTACAGCAAACGTTGCTCTAAATGACAATATTCTATCAAATTAATTGTAGTTATAAAATACATCATTTTCCATGTCATAACTATCTCAGCATGACAAATATAATTAAAAATTTCACAGTGATGAGGCAAATATGATTATGCTAGAAATTAAATTCATACAATGATGTCAGGAAACTTTCAATGCATAGCAAAGGGAATGCAAATATACTCCAAGAATAAAGCTTGTAACTCTCAAATAACAAATTTGGCCAAGTTCAGCAATTAATTACTTTTTAGTTTATTTTAACATGAATTGTACATGGAATATTTACCAAAAATTTTATCTAACCCTCTGAAGCAACACTAATGCAAAAATTTTCCACCAATTTATTTTATTCAGGGTCTACCAGAATTTGGAAAGGTTCTGATTGATGCCGGGGCTGATGCCAATGGCTACAATAAGATTCGAAAGAACACTCCACTCCATGCAGCCTGTGCTGAGGGACATGCTGAAATGGTCCGTTTACTTTTGAGCTGTGGTGCAAACATTTCTGCACTCGATGATTTCAGACGCCAGCCCCTCCACTCTGCAGCCAATGGTGGAACAAAAGAATACACAGATAAACACATCGAGTGCCTACAAATATTACTAGATTCAGGATCCAACATAAACACGCAGGACAGGGCAGGTGCCACGGCACTTCGCCTCGCACTCCTTCGAAACCATAAAAATGCAGCTCGAATGCTCCTCTCTTACGGAGCAAACCCAGACATGGACTCTTGTTCAGGAAAGTCTGTTCGTGACCTTATCCAGGAAAAGATGCCAGAGGCATTTGATAAGTTGCCTCCTCCAGGAGTTTACAAACTTGCAGAAGAAGATGATGTAGGGAAAGTACTATTCCGATATGAGTACAAAAAAAACCTGAACGAATTCAAGCAACTGCTACAGGTTGCCGTTAACAAAGGAGTGGACATTGGGAAGATTAACGATGGAAAGTATACTCTCCTTCAGTATGCCTGCGAAAATGAAGGCATGGATGAGTTCCTCATGGCCTTACTAAAGATACCTACAGTCGACCCCAACGGAACTTGTCCTGGAACAACATGGAAACCAATACTAATTGCTTCCTACCAAGGTAACCACAATGCACTGCGCCTTCTAGTGGCCAATGAAATGACTGACATAACAGTGACAGATGAAATAAGGAAGGAGACAGCACTCCACAAGGTGGCAAGGATGGAGCGAGGTGAGAAAGATGACAAAAGCTACCTAAAGTGCTTGGAGATTCTGATTGGAGCGATAAAACATCAGGAAAATTTGAAAGATTCCCACCCTCCCAGCCATAAGAGGTTGAACATAAATGCTGTTGATGCCTTGGGGAACACAGCATTGCACTATGCAGCCCGCAATCTTGATGGTGGAAGCAAACAAGCCGAAGAAATGATATCAGCACTCCTTCGAGCAGGGTCATATGTTGGAATTCAAAACAAGATGGGAGAGCCTGCAATATCTAGAGTGATACCTTCACTTCTTGAGGATTACTTAGATGAGTGTGTAGGAACAAATGGTGAAGCAGCTTGCGAAGAAGGTTATGAGCTAACCTTTGACTACACCATGTTGATACCACCCTGTCCAATTTCCACTGAATGCACAGAGATGACAGAAGATGTCAAAGAATGCCATTCTTCTTGTAAAGAAACTGAACCACTAAGATACCTCTGTAATGCAAAGGAACATCAAAGACTCCTGAAACACCCAGTGATAACAAGTTTTCTGTACCTCAAGTGGCATCGCATTAGGTGGATATTCTACACAAACCTCGCTTTCTATGTAGTATTTGTTGCTTTTCTCACTGCATACATACTGGGGGTTTATGGAACAGATCCACCTGATGAGGGCACTGATGATTCTGCACCAATGGATTGGACTAGTATATGCTCAATTATATCTATTATTTTGTTAGTTTCCATTGGAATAAGAGAACTTTTTCAGTTTATAATGTCACCTCTGAGGTATATAAAAAGTTTGGAAAACATGCTCGAGGTGGCGTTAATTGTTATGACAGTAATAATGCTATTCAGTGGCTTTGAGCACCATATTAAACAACATTTAGCAGCCATAGTAATCCTTTTACTTTGGATAGAACTCGTTCTCCTTGTTGGAAGACACCCAAATCTCTCAACCTACATCACAATGTTTACCACTGTTTCCCTCAACTTCTTAACCTTTCTTCTGTGGTATTCCCTCCTCATTGTTGCATTTGCTCTCAGCTTTTATGTACTGTTCCGACAGGGAGAGTCTAAAGAAGCTTCTCTAGAGAAAGGTGGAGCAGAGGAAGAGGAAAAGAACTATTTTGCAGATCCAGGAAGAGCAGTGTTAAAGACTGCAGTAATGCTCACAGGAGAATTTGACTTCTCTGACCTTCCACTAGACACTTTTCGTATAACTAGCCATCTTGTGTTTCTGCTCTTTCTCTTTCTGATCGCAGTAGTCTTGCTCAATCTACTCAACGGACTCGCTGTCAGTGACACACAGGCAGTCAAAGACAAGGCTGAATTAGTAGGCTATTTGTCGCGAGTATCACTAGTGTCACATGTCGAAGATATGATTCTCGGGTGGCAGTTTCAATTTTTGAACAAGTTAAGTAAATGCTTCTGTAAGAAGACTGTACACCACACCAAATTGCCTCAAGTAGTGAGCGAAGCCAGAAATGGAGGGAGAAATAGTATCCTACTTTTTCCAGAGTTAAGCAATGTGCGGGTGTTGGTCAACAGAGGAGGAAAAATACTGCCACGATGTTGCTCCACAAAGAATACATGCAGACCTTCATGCCTCATGGACAAAAGAGTGATTCAGGCAGCCAGGAACATTATCGCAAAAAGAGCACAGAGAACAGATATGGACGATATAAAGCAGCGTTTACAGACCATTGAAGACTTGGTAAAGCAAGTTCTAAGCACTAGCATGCATCAATCAGGAAAGAGCATAATACTCAATTCACCAAACTTATAAAACACTTGAGCAGAAAATTAAAAAAACGTTGTTCCTAATACCAACCAGAAAAATGAGATTATAAATGTTAACACTTTACCGTTGGACATTTTGACGCAGCGTCTTCTCTGTGGAAGTCATTTTTTATTATGAGCATTGTAATGTATACATAAACTATTGTAACTTCCAAAGTACTCAATATTTTCTGGTCAAATTAGGAATGGGTACTGATTACGATCTATATTATAACACAGTTTCATTAAATTTAAATTTATTTACAATTATGGTTAGTACAAAAGTACAATTCGTACATTTTATTATTGCTACAATTTCATTGAAAATGCAATCCTAATGTAGTCATAATTACACAGAAAAACATTTTGTAAGTCTCTATCCTAGTAATTGGTCACAGTATGGTACTGCTCAAAAAGATAGAAATAAGAGACTACACGTGACGAACTAACACTCAAAGCATCTCCTTTATCATATCTCACAGTCCAGCTATAATAGTTACAATAATTTGTAAGATGCAGTAGCCTACTACACCTACAAGGAAACCTAAACACACAGCTCAATGTGTGCTTCCCTCAACAGGGCAGCTGTGAAACACATGATGCATTTTCTTATGCGTAGGCAAAATACATACTAAAAAGTGCCGACTACAACAGTCGGGCGGTGAAACACGAAGTACTACATTTCCCGATGACAAATTGTTAACACAGCCTAATAATAGAACTGAAATGTTTATTACTGTCAATACTTAAAAATATATTTTAAATTTGATGTTGAAAAATATATTTTAAATTTGATATGTTGAAAAATATATTTTAAATTTGATATGTTGTTTACAAGTTTTTATAAAACCATCAGTATTTTATTAAATGTAAAATTTTATAATAAAAATTTAAATAAAATATTTAAGACTTTTTATCATTGTAACTAAGATGCACGACTTATCATTGGATTTTAAATTATAAAATCTTGTTCTTTCCCAAAAAATATAAATTCTTCAACACACATTCAGTCAACTTGGAATATGAATTCAGAAAATTTTAATTTTCAATATGGAAACAATACAATTCATTTAATTTATTTGATACATAGTGGAAGCAAAAAATTTCACAAAAACATTATTTGTCTGTAATAACAATATGAATCAGATAAGAATAGAGTAATTGCATATCTAATGATTCCCAAAAATAACCTGGAAATGTCTAAATAAAATTATAGCAATAATAATTATACTATGTCTTAACACCTTTAAATGCTGAACATACTTGTATGGCCATGCAAAATGTGATTGAATTGCTTACAACAAACATATATATGTTCCACTTAGTTCTAAGACCGACAAACATATACCTCCATTTATCATAAATCTCTGTATATCATAATATATTTTTGGTCCCGCCAAAACTACGTTAACGGTATAAGCAAACTTCTTTATATTGTACCTATACATAATGGGAAAGTGAACCCCTGATAAAAACAACCTCAATATAGTAAAATGGCCAATTGTGAGATTTCTAACTTCCCCGATGCAATTTTCAGTTTTCTTTTGCCGAACTAGTGAATTACTCAGCCAACATTATGGGTTAAACAGAATTACAACTTTGCCTCGGGTTGGGTTGGTTAGATTAGTTATGGTTTTAGGCTTTAATACAACAATAAAAGAAGATCAGAAATTGCATTGGGAATGTTGACCAGGTGATTCACAAGTTCCAATAAAACAATATATTCTTCTTCACGGAAAAAAGAATTAAATTTCTGTGCAGTGAAAATACCTATGTGAATAACCAATAAACTCAATCAATAGTACATAGTATGCACAAAATTATCTTTTCGAATGATAAAACATGGGCCTCTCGAAAGTGTCATCAAAATCTATATATACAAGGGTGGTTCAAATGAAAACAGCAAAAGTGAAAAGAAAAATTTTTTATTAAAACCTTTGACAAAATACTCATTTACTTTTCAACATAGTTCCCTCCTCTTACAATGCACATTTGCTATCGCGAAACCAACGCATGGATTCCATCGGAGAAGAACATTTTTGTTTGCTTGTTCAGCCAATCATGCACCGTATTTTTAAGATCGCAGTCAGAAAGAAAGTGTTTCCCTCATAATGCCTCTTTGAGTGGGCCAAAAAGATGAAAATCACTTCAAAATGCAGATCTTGAATGGTTTCAAGAGTCGCACGGGCACTATGAGGACGGGAATTCTCTTGTTGCAAACAAACCTCTTTTCGGATGAGTCGCTGACGTTTGGACACGATTGCAGGCTTCAATCCATCCTTAATAAGATCGCAGTTGGAATCAATATTGACAATTGTCCCATTTTACAAAATTATTCCATTTTTGACCCAAAATGCAGTCAACATCACTTTCCCTGCAGATAGTGTCGCTTTGAATTTTTTTGGCTTCAGCGAGCTTGGATGCTGCCATTCTTTACTTGCTCGTTTACTCTCAGGCTGAAAGTGATTGAACCACGTCTCATCCCAGGTCACTATGCGGTTCAAGAAATCTTCCCCTTCAGCTTCATACCGAGAGAGTAGCACAGTGCAGGCATCAACACGTTGCTGCTTCAGGTCTTCAGTGAGTTGCCGGGGCACCCACCTCGCACAAACTTGATTTAATCCAAGCTCTTTGTGGTCAATATTGTGAACAGATCCAACACTGTTCAATTTCTTGTTAATTTCTTTCACTTCAGGTTTTCGTGAATGAGCCTATCAATGGCAGAAATGTTCTCTGGTGTGACTACGCAATCAGCCTGGCCTGGCCGAGCAGCACCTTCCACATCTTGTACATGATTGTTAAACTTTTCAACCCATTTATACACTCCCCTCTGTGATAAACAGTTATCTCCATACACATTAACCATGTGTATTTCAATTGGTTTCACTCAAACTGCATTCAAAAATCGTATCACTGATCTCAACTCTAACTTTGTGCAATATTCTATATGAGATACCATATTTATATGAAAAGGGGTACCAAATACCACAAAATATCTGACCAAAAGAATAATAACAATAACAATAAAAATAACTAACAACAACAATAGCAACAAAAATAGCAATAACAATAATAATAGGATTTCATACTTCTTCCCATTTTCTTTTCCCTTTTGCTGTTTTCATTTGAACCACCCTTGTATAAAAGGCTTAATGATAGATGAGTTTGAAAGTTTGCAATGCAAGATCTCCGAATCTACTGGGCTGATTTTTACGAACTTTCACTGAAAGATTAAACAAAATCTTGAAGAGGTTTTAGGCTTAATTTTATTCTTCTAACACAAGCAGTTTCAAAGATATGGCGATTTTTCCAAAAACACCCATTTTCCTACGGTACTTTATGTGGGAGGGGTGAGTGAAAGTGGGTGGATGGTGGGAGGGGTGAGTGAAAGAGGAGCGGGCGGTGGGAGGGGTGAGTGAAAGAGGGGTGGGTGGTGGGAGGGGTGAGTGAGAGGGGCGGGCAGTGGGAGGGGTGAGTGAGAGGGGTGGGCAGTGGGAGGGTGAGTGAAAGAGGAGCGGGTGGTGGGAGGGGTGAGTGAAAGAGGGGTGGGTGCATTCCCCAATCATGCCTGGGCAATGCTGGGTCACACAGCTAGTATGGCTATATTGCTACAAAGATACATAATTTAAATGTTTTAATCTGATGTTAGTTTACATAATTTATTCCCTAAGTAAACTTCATTAGGCTTACATTTCACCTATAAAAAGAAATAGGCAAAGCACCAAGCATTTAAAGTCATCATAGATGCATGACCTACAAATAATAGTATTTTCAACTTTATTTTCATGGTAAACTACGTGTGTATATATTATCTTTCATTGAATTATTAATGCATTAATTTTCTGATGATGATTTAAGTGTCTCATGTATAACAAAATCCTTTGTTATCCCTTGTACTGCATTAAATACAAGATTTGTAAATAATACATAAAATAACAATTACGTTTGTGAATAAATTATTTTTTGTACCCATAATGGACATGGTAATCCGTGGAAAAAGACAGCAGCTAACAATAAAAACTAAGCTATTTTCCAAGCCATTGATGAGGGGAAGTGAAACATTCAACCATATTAATGGATAGCACAAGCTGCAAAAGAAAACCAACTAAAATTATGCTGACAAAAAAAATGAAAATACTAGAGGTATTGGAATGGGTATTTTTTTCAAAAACTAAAATTACGGAAAAATTTTAAATTTCGAAATCGACACTGTTGACAATTGTGAAAAATAACGAGACGATCGACCAAGCTGTATCTGCAGGGTCAGCAACAAAAAATAAAAGCATACGTCATTTTGATTTAGTAAAAGTAAGGCAATACATAAATATTTACATAATTTAACTTAAATGTGAGCATTTTAAATTGAGATATATCTTTCATATCAAATTTGATGTTATGTTAATTTGAATATTAGTCTAAATTGTGCGTTTGTGGTATTATTAATAATAATGTATTTAACATGAGCAGGCTATATTTATCTACATATATTTAAGCAGAAAATAGTAATATTTTTTAGTTTTTCATACATATTTCGGTTATCACGAACTCGGTAAACATGAACACATGATTTCATTCTCCCTTGGAGTTTGTGTTAAGGAGGGTTAACTGTATATCAAATAAGCAGCCATTCCTCACATAATTACGTTAACTCGCTCAATGAAAATGCATAATTATATGAATCACAAACTCTCATAGGAAAAGAGCTATAATGGGTTTAAGAGTTATCTTGCTGAAAACTCAATGAATAACAAGAAGTCCGAACTAGGACTAATGCAGGGTGGCTTCCAAAAGTTGATGTCCCAAATTGATTACTTATATTGACAGGAAATGTTTCAGTATGTGTTAGTCATTCCAAGGAATTCTCATGCCATAAATACCATTTGTAATTCAAGTTTATCAATGATAAAGAAAAATTGGAAAACAAATTAATAGAGCATTATCAGATTTAAAATACTAAAAGCAATGCCAGAATCTCTTTCTGATAATATATTTTGCATGTATTTAAAAAAAAAACTAATATAATATATTTTACTGTTTATATGCTAACATGTATGAATCAACTGTCCATTGCTGAAGAGTAGTCAAGTGGAAAAGAAAATAACCCATATGTTCACTCGTCTATGCTCAATCACAGTTCAGTAATAATTGTTCTCCATGGCAACAATCTGATAAAATGTGATTTAAAACACAAAAGCGCTATGTTTTAGTAGAAATCCAAGATAATATGATCAATTATAAAAATTCTGTGATATGAATTAGAATCTACATTCTTTTCCCCTTAGAACAGTAAAAACCTCGCTCTGATATCACAATTTTAAGGTATTTTAATGTATCAAAGAAAAGATCTCTGTACGATGGATTTGAGATTTCCTATGTAAAACAAATAGAGAAAAACGTTCCTGGAATCGAACCCAGGACTTCAATCTTCGCCAAATAAAATATAGCCCGGAGGTGGGCCCTGGCAGCACGAGTCTTATACCAAGTTTCATGAAAATTGGTCCACTGATGTAAAAGTTGAGGACACACACACAAACTCGACCGTTTCATAAGGCTGTTTCCAATTCCAAATACAACAAAAAGAGAACATACTAGCAGTAAGTGTCATACACAATATATACATTACATTATATATACACTAGTTCAAAAGCCAGTCCATATGACAGAAAGAAATACCGTATTTACCAAAATCCAAGACGAGGTTTTTTTCCAAATTCCATTTTTCGAAAATTGGGGGTCGGCTTAAATTCAAGTACGAGTACGAACTCATATACCGTCAATACATCGCGGTCAATTCATCGCATGTTAATTCATCGCGCATCAATTCGTCACACGATACACTCATCGCGCGTCAAAAGATCGCTCGACAAATTCGTTGCGTGACAGTTTTGTTGCGAGACAAATGCATCGCGAGATATATTCGTCACGAGACAAATTGGAAGTCGAGACACCGCGACGAATTTGTCAGGAGATGAATTGGCGCACGATGAGTTTCTCATGCGATGTATTAACACCCGACGAACTAACCGCGACGAGTTATCATAGAACCTTAGCAAGTACAGGTATACCTCGCGATACTTTTTTTTTCGGTTTTACGCTCATTACACATTCTGACTATAATTCTCGATCTGCTCATTTGATTCGGACATACGCCCTTACAAAACCCAGAGAACGAATAGCCTTTCTCTGCCCATTCGAAAGGTCTCAACGCGATCAGTGAAAAACAACTTTGTTTCATTATATACGAATTATTGTTAAATTGTTTTCATATTCATTTCATGTGTAAAGAATATTGCACCGGAGAAGTAATGTAATCGACGAGTTTCTTTTTATGTCCAAGGTACTGCTTCGGCGGAATACAGCCAGTTTTCAGTCCGAACTCGTGGTGGTGACACATTGAATTTGTGCTCGAGTTTTTTCCACGTGTGTTTGAAATGTCGCAAGCGAAAAAATTAAAGCGAAGCATTTCTCTTCATTAATTAATTATATTGGATATAAAACGTTTTGAAAGTGGACAAGGGCAAGCTGATACACGTCGTGCTTTCTCTAGCTCCGTCGACTGTGAGAACTATTTGTAGAAGTGCTGGAAAAATGATAAGGGTGTGCTCAAGGGGCCACTTCTTGAACATCAACTGTGCAGGGGAAGCATAACTGAAGCAAAGCACTGATAGAAATTGAGTGTTTGCTCAACATATGGATCGAAAAACAAAATATTACACCCGGTTCGTATGATTGGCGGAAGAGTAATTTGCGTTTTATATTGTATGGCAAAGAGTATGTATAGATATTTTAAGCCACCAATCTAAGAGATTGAAAGTTTTGTGTATGCATTGTATTTTATTTGATGATAATTAGAGTATAAAATACGTACGTAATATACATCGCTCGCGCTCTCTTTTTCCCTCCTACCTTTGATATGGTTTTCAATGGGATTTTTGCATTCGTTTAAGACGATTTCGCGCAACAAGACCCTTTTTAGGAGCATATCTCTCGTGCTTACCCGTGATTTAGGAACTTGAAGATGAAATTTGGAGACTACGGCGTACAGAATGGAAATAAATAAAAATTCCTGAGCCGTAAAATAATCCAAGTGAGCAATCACACGTCAATAAGAGAAAAATAGAGGGGAAAAAATAAAAAAATAAATAAATTTAAATAAATTTATACAAGTTTGCAGGGCGATGGTTGTCGGAAACTAGCCTAAATAGGAAAAAAGAAGTACACACAAACGCACAATCACTCTGGAAAAACTCACTACATACGTATTTCGAGAGCAAAGCTCTCATCTTCAGTAGCTGAAGTCGTATACAACCCAAAGTTTGAAAATGCACAAGGACTTTATAAACTTAAACCCTGTCTCTAATAGATTAGTGAGCTAAAATTATTAAGAAAAAGAAATAGTACTTACCTTCTCCATGTTTCCTAAAAACTCGTGCCAGCTAGGCTCAATAACTTCAAACATCATATAGTATTCAAGATTCTGTATACAATTAAGCATTCTCTGCTGCAAGGCAAAGGCTGGTCCATAAGTTTGAGAAGCCTTAAATGGGAATGACTTAGCAACTTTATTTGAAAGCCATACACTGGAAAAAATCGATAATTTAGGGTGACTATACAAGCGATTTTCATTTAAGAATAAAATAAAGGACTTAATAAGTGTATGAGGTGTATAATGTCATCCTGGTGACACTTCATTTTTAACTAAATGACATTAAGATTATATTACCTGCAAAGCAACCTTTCTACATGCTTGCAATAGAAAAGATGACGAAATATCATTTGGTAGCATGCTAATGTTTTCCGATTAAGAACCAATGAGACAGGCCACTTGACATTATATCCAAAAGAGAATGACTCTAATCCTGAGAGGTTGAAGTTTTGGGACTGCCCTTTATACTCTGAAAATATTAATAGAAAATTAGAAAAATTATTACATAAAAAATTGGGAAATAAAATTGCTACAGAAACACTATAAAAATCACTACCAATATCACTGAATGACGAAAGGTTAGTGAGTTTTAAATATGAAAATAAAAAAATTAAATTCAATGTCGATCAACTAAAAATTTTTAATGATGCCGAGATATTTCACCATAGAACATCCTTAATGTCATATCTTTCAATAATTATTTTTGATGAAAGAGGTTTAGTGCTCCTTGGAACAAGAACTTTGAAGAACATCATTGTTTCTTTTAGCCATAACATGCACCCAAGCTCCTATTTGCAAACATTTAACTTCTTATAGAGAATATTTACCCCAAACTCACAACAGCAATACAATTGTAACAGTTCAGCCTCTTCCATTGGTTTGAAAGTTATGGATATCTGTTTAAACTCTAATATTTAAAAAATAGCAATTTTGAAAGCACCTTTCATTGTAGGTAGAAATGTACGTTCCATTAGTTTTTTATTTCGCTATCTACCTTAGCGCAATACTTTTCAAATTCAAGATCAACATTGAATAAAGTGACAGTTTTCTTCACAAGTTGAGCAAAAGTAAATGTTTTCTCTTCTTCAGAAACTGACACATTTCTATTGTAACACAGTCTTTTGTGTTTCAACAGTAACAACGTTGGAAGCACTCAAAAAGGTTGGCTTTTATTTTACACATGTCCTATCATTAGCAGTCTTCGTAACAAACTTTATAATAAAAGAAAAAATGTTGACATCATAGCTATATTTGTTTAGGCAAAAAGATGAGAGACTGAGGAAACATGCTTTTTAGTTATCCTAAAAATATGAGTAATAATAGAGTCTATCTTTAGTTTAACGTTGCATCAGTTAAACAATTACTACCCATAATCAAAATAATGTCATTGATGATTCAAGTTAACATTATCCTGACTTGGCGCTGAAATAATGCACAAAAAATACTGCACAGATGACTCTTATGTTGTTGTTGTTGTGCATCACTTCGCCAGTTAGGGCAGATCGCATTATCTGAGTTTGTTTGAATTTCCGGCTAATTACCCTCTTGGATCAGTGATTCTCAGGCAGATTCGTCATGCGACCCCTCCATCCGGATGTTTGGTCGCTGCGACACCCCAAGAATATTCGAAAAGCAAAAAATTTTTTAAGACTTTACAAAGAACAAAAATAAACTACAACCATAGCCTTCTGATATTGGATATAGCCCCAAAGCTCCGACAATTAAGAGAATAAAAAGGAGCGTAAAGTGTTTACCATAGTCACTGTTAGGTGGTGTGGTTGTGGGAGCTAAAGATTTTTTTTCTTTTGGTCAGTCGTTAAAAATGCCCACAGCCCACACCCAGTTTACTGAATAATAATAATCTTTAATTATAAACGTTCCAATCTATTAAGTTTGACATTACTACAACTATAATTTTGAGGCTTCATAAACAGTGTGAAGTGGATAACGCAATTATTTTGGCTATTTGAAGGCTTAATAGATGCTAATTCAATAGGAGGCAACAATGTGGGTTGCCTTGGCAACACCCGGAAAGAGTACAAAAAAGCCATGAAATTTCTAAAAGAAATGCGTGTTTCTGAGAAATTATTCCATGCAATATCAAAACATTGCAAGAATAAGATATTTTATAGTTTCAGCCGTCGAATAAACCAAAAACTGAGAAATTCGGTCAATATTTACGTTTTTAATGAATGAAAGAAATAAACCTTGCACCTTGAAAAATCGAAACTCCTGTGTAAAGATATGGAAAAATATAATCCCTGCGCCAAAAGATCCCTGTGCCGAAAGATCCCTGTGCCGAAAGATCCCTGCGCCGAAAGATCCCCCTGTGCCGAAAGATCCCTCCGCCATAAGATCCCTGTGCCAAAAGATCTGTGCCAAAAGATCCCTGTGCCAAAAGATCCCTATGCCGAAAGATCCCTACCCCAAAAGATCCCTGCGCCGAAAGATTCCTGCATCGAAAGATCCCTGTACCGAAAGTTCTCTGCACCGAAAGATCCCCATGCCGAAACGGTTGGACCGAACTGTCCTAAACCCGCAATGTGGGGGAGCCCCGAAATTTAGGGGCCCCCCAATCATTTAAACCTTACTAATGCGCCTGACACCCGCTTTAGAAACCCGAAAAATGTAACTGTGACTTTCAAAATACACCTCTATAACGCTGAGAAGAGGCATTTCTCAGCAGGAAAACCAGTGCAAGATATAGGCTATGATTATATGCCTTCTGATGTCTCTTGCCCTTAGGCCAATATATTTTCTCATGTGTCAACATTTCTTAATTGTTATATATAGCTAGGAAAGATTATTGTGCTTATTTGTGTATAGTGTGTGTATTTACTTGTTAAGTGAAGCATGAGATCTGCATCCACTGATCAGGCTCAAAAAGATGACAACTTGACTTCAATTACAGGTTGATTCAGTAGTCACTACTTTAGGCCTCCAATATCATCATGAAGTAAGCTTTTGTTTTCATATATAGGGACATAGGTAGATTTTGGTTGACGTGCAACCCCCTTTATTTTTGACACCACCAGCCACCCCTGATGGCACATTGAATTTTACAGATCGTATTTATTCACTAGGGGGCCGTGCATGTATTACGACAGAAAATGTTTAACTATTTTTGAACCCCTCGTCCCTCCCTGTCAGCAACCATTAGCATTTGGGTGACCCTCTCCCCCTTCGTTGTACCCCCCTTTTTAATAAAAATTAGAAAATGCATAGTTATGCATGGCAATACTTTCTAATGCCTTCTTACATCATTGCAATGCATTTTAATGCTCTTTAAAGCACAATGACAAAACATCTATCAGATTAAACAAGGTAAAGTTACGTTTACCGAAAAATCAATTAAATATGGCAAAAAGAATTATAATATTGGGCGAAATTCAGGTAACGAGCAGATGGAAGCTGTGGACGAGCTGTCATGACATGTAAATCGCATGTAAAAAGTAAAAAACTTCTTAGATAAAAAAATCTTACGTAAGCATTGGTCATACTACCCTTCAGTCTAATGTTTGAGGGTGCCTGATGTGCCATTAGGTCGCTCCGTCCCTTTCACTTTTACATTTTTACCTAGCCTGACCTCTGAAGATGCTGCCGAAGAACCTCAAGAAGGACCTCGAGTCCGATAGCACGGATTTTCGTGCTATGATGGACACTATCATGAAGACTATGTCTTCCTTCCAAGCGGAACTGACCCAAATCCATAAGGAAGACACTCCAAAGAGGAACGACAGTCTTTCTTCTTTGGAGGAAACATTTTCCAATTTCAGAACGAAAGTTATTGAGGACTTCCTCTGACTTTCTGATCGATTGAGTGACTTAGAGAAGAAAAGTGTTGATTTAGATGCGAGGTAGGATGCATTAGAACAATATTCTATATGCAACTTGTCTCTTTATCCATGGAGTACAGTAGCAAGAGAATGAGGATTGCTTACTAATCGCGACAAAGTTTTTCAAAGAGAATCTGAAGGAAGAGATCAACCTGCAGCACCTTGGCAGAGCGCACAGGATTGGTAATCCCATAAGCTCCAATCCTCATCCCAGGGCCATTATTATAAGATTTTTGTCATACCAAGACAGGGACAAGGTGTGGAGAAATGAGAGACGACTTAAGTGCACCAAGTTCCTTGTCACCGAGTTGCTTACATCAACACGAAAGGAAATATTACAGGTCAAAATGTTGGCAGGTACACGAGGGGTTTGGGTGCAAGATGGTAAAATAATTGTCTTACACAATGGCAACAGGCGGTATATTTCCACCCTGAGAGATATAGCTGAATTAAAGTGGGCCTGGCTCTCACAGAAATCGACTATGAGAGATGGATGCCATTAAGTATCTCGGCGAGCAAGAATACGGTACTGCTTAGAAGCTGACGAAGACAACTACGGTTTAATCTTCAAGTAACAACTGTCATATGTAATGTTTTGAGTAGCTTGAGTTCCTGTTCTTCCTATACACTGTTCCTTGCATCCTGTGGCATTGGCATCCCTGTTCCTGCATTTCCTTATTTTCCATATTCTCCACTGTTTTACGATTTCCTGTGGATCCTGAAAGAAGTTGTGATTTCTCCCCTTTCCCTCCTCTTTCTCTCTTACGAGACATTTTTCCCAAGTGAAAACTAGTGCCTTTGCTTATTTGTTTCCCCCTACATCCAAAACAGTCGCCAAATAGCTCTCTCTCTATCACTAGTGTCAGCACTCCACACAGTTTTTTTCGTTCTTCTTTCTTCCTAGTGCATTTAAGAGTTTTTAGTTATCTGTGTCCCCTTTACACCCTTAGTGCCCCCTAAGTCCCATATTTCCCAGTGTTAGTGCTCCAATCACTGTTTTATTTCATTTACCCAATAAGTCCCTTTAGCTGTTTGGTGTAGCTACCGCATCCCCTACAGTGCAGTGCTTTCCCTCCTCAGTGCTCACTTTCACCATGAACTTATATGAAAACTCTTATTTTCTTAAATTTTGTGCATTTTTTTCTTTCACTTTTCAATTGTGCATATTAAGCTTAACTTTTTGCATCCCATATCTTAAAATTTCCTCTCTAATGATTCTTTCTTCCCCAGAAATCTTGCCCACTAATAGCATTCCTATCTCGCCCATACCTTCTCCGATCTACAGACCCTTGCTGCAAGCTGCTACGGCGATCATTAGCTCGCCTGTACTTCAACCACCCACTGTCATGCCTCCCTCTCTCAACCCGGAGGCAGCTGAATTCTTACCTTCCCCTATTGCACCCTCATCCCCCCTCTATCTTTACCTGCTTTACATCCAATCACTTCCGGAACTCGCCTTGACCCGTATGCTCCTGATTTCATTCCGTCTCAACCTCACCCATATCTTTCCTTAAACCCAAATGCTTCCGAATTTTATCTATCCTTTTCTAGACCCACATCCTCTTACCTTTTCCCTAACTCCAGCAAAAATTTGTCCTCACTCCCCGACCCCAATACAAAGACAATTTTATCTGAACAGTTTAAGCTCTTTCCACGCTCTCTTCAGATCATATACTTAAATGCTCAACGCTTAACAGCAGAATTTGAAGAACTTCGTTCCATCCTACCTCAAAATAATATACACAACATCGCTATTGCTGAGAACTGGTTAAAACCCTCTATGTCATCCTCTACTGTAGACATTGATGGCTATTAATTGTATTGTAACGATCGCATCGGCAAAGGTGGCAGCAGTGTCAGAATCTATGTAAGAAATGATATCTCATCTATAATGGTTGAAAGCAGCGAATCAAATTACAGCAGAAGACCCGAATTTTTCTTCGTTGACTTAAAAATCAATTCCCAGAAAATACTTATGGGCACCGTATACCGCCCACCAAAAATTGGCCACCTATCCGACATTGATGAAGTGAGTGCTAATAACATGAACGAATACCACATAATAATTACTGGTGACTTTAATGCCAACCTACTCACAACAATTAATCTCTTTACAGGATATTGAGTTTCTCACAACGTATACTACCATTGACTATTTTACCTTCTTATGATATTTATTTATAAATAGATAAATATATCATCATCATCATAGGTTGTCTGTCCATAGACAGGTCCGTGATTATTTGTGGTTAAACCTGGTTCTCCATATACTCCTATTTTCCCGTCCTCTTCATATCATGATAACTCTCTTTCCCTTTCAAATCGTCTATAAGCTGAAATCTTTACCTACCATTTTCCCTTTTTCCATCTAGATTTTCTTCTAATATGTCTTTAATCATACTCTCTCTTCTCAGGTAATGTCCAACCCAGTTTGCCTTCCTCTTTCTAATAGTCTTTATAACCATTCGCTTCTCTCCTACTCTTCGTAGCACTTCATCATTTTTCATCGTATCTGTCCATTTTATCTCCTCCAAGTCCACATTTCCAAGCTTTCCAAGTATTTGATGCCATGTTTCCTTAGCGTCCACGTTTCTGCCCCGTACAAAGCTATACTTCATACATAACATTTTATGAACTTCTTGTGGATATCTTCCCTTATATTCCCCGTAAGTAGGTGTTTATTTCTTCTGAAAGCCGCTTTTGCTTTTCCTATTCTAGTTCTGATCTCATCCGTACATTTTGCTTCTCTTGTTATGATGCTTCCAAGGTATTTATAGTCTGAAACTTGTTCTACAGGCTTTCCTTCAATACTTATGTCCAGATTCTCTTCTTTGCACGATATTCGAATGACCTTGGATTTTTCTGTATTTATTTTCATACCGAATTTTCTACCTGTTATAACTAGTCTATTTATCATTTTCTGGAGTTCCTCTTCCTTTCTTGCTAGAAGTACTTGATCATCCGCGTATTTTACTGTTCTTATAATCCTTCCTCCAATTTTGAAATCTCCTGTGTCTTCTAACGCATCTTGCATTTGACTTTCTCCATATACTATATTGAATAGGGTCAGCGATAGGCAGCAGCCCTGTCTTACTCCTCTACGGATATTTATTCCGCAGGTGTCCACATTCTCCAATCTGACCTTTACAACTTGATTCAGATATAGATTTCTGATCAGTCTCCTGTAAACTCAACTCAATAATAACCGAGTTTGTTTACTTTAAAATACACTAGAGAGCATGAATTTCATTGAAAATATTTTAATGGGTATGCTGACTAAAAAGGTTGAACAACACTGCTTTAAACCTCTGGAAATTTCTTAACATATTTACGGACATTTAAATATTTTTACGGACCTTACAGACACATCCAATTTTTGCTCTTTTTTTACGGAGTCCATAAATTTATGGACAGTTGGAAACCCTGATTATGTACGAGAAACTAGAGTAATTTAAAAAAATTAAGTAAAATTAGTAAGTTATGAGTTCTAAAAAAACTCTAATACAACTGAAAAAAAGTTTTTGCAGCCATAAAGTGGTTGAAATTTATGATTGTTTTATAGCTGTTGGAGTTTAATAAATTTTCAATTAAATTTCAAGTTAATTAACTATTCACAACAAAGAGGAGCAAAACTCTTCTGCCATGTTCAGTGGTAAAAAGTTATGGATGAGCAATGATAGCTAGACACAAACAAGATTGGAAAGGTATACTCCATGTCCGAGTATACAGTCTCCAAAGGAGTTCTTTACAATTTATGTTTTCATGTTAAAAATAAGGTAAACACTAATGCCTTAGTCCAGGGCTGCCGTTTTCACAGTTTTTATCCTTTTTTTACGGATGTTGTAATGGAAAACTGTGACATTTCTGTGATTCACAGATATTTTTAATGTGAAATTTGGATGTTATCTGAGCTCTTTGCTTAAAAAACCTATAAACTACTAAGAAATTCAATGAGTATTAATATTTCTATACGAATACATACAGATATCCCTTGATTCATGTGAGAGTTGCGTTCCTGGAAATCGTTGCATAAAACAAAACTGCTTAAATCAGAAATATTTTTTCCATTGAAAATAATGTAATAGGCATTGTTTACATTTCTAAGCAGAGATGTTTTACTTAGAAACGTCTTTAAAGTTGATTAAATGAGCATTTATACCGCTCAAGCGTGTACAGTGACATATGGTGCCTTGTGCAGCGTCCACTTTTACAATTCCTTAATATTTTGTGCATTGAGTTTCTGCCATAAATTACAGATGTCTAGAAACTCATTCGATCAGTGAACCTTCCTACACAAATATATTCAACTGACCCAACTCAATGAATATTTTTGTGAGGGTTTTCCCCCATACAATGTTAACATCATTGCTAAAAACTGGAATTGCGGAAAACCAATGTAAAAAACAGTAAAAGTAAATGAGTGAAATATAAATAAAGCTAATAAAAGTATAAATAACAAAAAATTTGTCTTTAATTAGAGTGGAATGACTATACTGAACAGAGTTAAGTATGAATGAAGGTAAGTGAGAAAAATGTTGGGACCATAATAAAGGATTGTAGCATTTAGGTTTATTTTAAAAATATTAAAAACTAAAATTTTAGTCCCAAGATGCCAACTGCGCTATATTGAAAATGCACTAAAAGAACATGATCTAAACGAGACATACCTGTATATCATTTTGCAGTGCTAAGACAATAGACTAAGCCAGGGCTGCCACCAATTTCTTTTTCTTAATTCTTTCATTTTATAAAAATATCCTGTAAAATCATGTAGTATGTAATATCTTGGTTTTTTATGCAAAATGTACAAATTTATGCTTTAAATATTTTCAGCATCTGTAACGCATATTTTGAGTAAAATTATTCACAACTGTTTATACATAGCCCTGTAATTTAAATTTAATCATACTTTTGTGGATGAATTTTAAATTTATCCTGCATTACAAATCAACAGTATGGCATAGAATGTTTTAAAAAAATTATTCCAATTTTAAATGTACAGTAAATAGCACAAATGCATTGAAAAAATAAGTAAGCCAAGGCCTGGTTTATAGGACAGGCCTTGGATTAGGAAAACTGTAAACAAAGGCTACATGAAATAGTTTTCATTTTAATGGTAGCAATATAATGGTTCCACAAAATTAGACAAAATGAACAAATTTCTACTTCATTAACCCATTCGCAGACAAGACGGCTGCAGCCATCCTGGCTACTTCAGCAGTAATATGATAAAGTATAAGCATTGCCTTGGCAAGTTTTCAAAGTAATGGAAATTGTGATTTCCATCTTCTTTATATTATGACACCTTGTACCAATATGTGTCAATATAGTTGGAACAAACAATGGATTGGGGCTGATTCCATAAAGTGTAGGCAATGAACTCAGCATTAAAATAGTCTAGGTCCAAAAATATTTGGAAATTTTTTAGCCAGCATTTTAACTTTTTCCCAACCTGTTATCTTTGTTGAGCCAAAGATATCTATATCAATAAGGGCTGCATAGGTATATTTGCATTCATGCAAATACTAAAGAGAAGGTTAAAGAAAAATATAAATATGCCTTGGGTTGCTGACCCAGTTCAACAGCTTGGTTTTGAATTCAGTCTCACATTGGGTACTGAGTTTCTGCACTTCATCCAAAGTATTTTAACACACGTACGTACTTACGGAACAATTTCACTGAACAGAATATTATTTACATGATTCGTAAATTAGGTATCCCTCAATTCATGAGTTCATGAGTTCGGTTTATGGGTTTTTGTATATATGCGATTTTATTTTTAGCACCATTTTTTTATATACACATCGTGTATTTGCATTAATGCGATTTTATTCTGACTACCATTTTTCAATATATGCATCTCATATTTGCATTAAGTCAATTTGCTATACACACAGTATGTACCAATAATATATTTTATTATTTATTAAATATTTCATAGATTCTTGCCCGTTAATCATCTGTGCAGTGACACCATTCATTGTATTGTATAACAGAGCAGGGTTTCCTGGGAGTTCCTATAGCAGTAGAATCTCTTTTCTTATTCCTATCTTTCAGCAAACAATGCACTTTCTTCTAGAAAATGACACACTGTTAGCGTTCAACAACTGTGAGGAAACCCCACACAAAAATATTTATTGGGCTAGGCGAGGAGTATATATTTATATTGGAAGGTTCACTGATCGAAGGAGGTTGGAGATTTCTGTAATTTATGGCAGAAATTCAATGCACAAAATATAAAGGAATTGTAAAAGTGGACGCTGCACAAGACACCATATGCCATTGTACATGCTTCAGGGGCTAAAACACTCATTAAATCAACTTTAAAGATGTTTCTAAGTAGAATACCTCTGATCAGATATGTATACAATGCCTATTAGATTAATAATGAAAAAATAACTTTGTTGTTTCAACAAAAAAAAAATTGTGGAAACAACAAATTTATTTTTTCATTATGAGTAAATTCCACCGAGTTGAGCCTGACCTCATTGCCTATTAGATTATTTTCAAGGGGAAAAATATTTTTGATTAATGCGTTTTCGATTTATGCATTATCGATTTATGTGTTTTCAATTTACACGGCGATTTCTAGGAACACAACTCTCGTGTAAATCGGGGGATACCTGTATTCATATAGAATTATTAATACACAGAATTTCTTATTAGTTTATGGGTTTTTAAGCAAACAGCTCAGATAACAACCAAATTTCACCTTATAAATATCTGTGAATGATGGAAATATCTGTTTTTCAATTTAAAAAATCCGTAAAAACAGACAAAATCCACGAAAACAGCAGCCCTGAGTTAATCCTTTGATAAATGAAAAAGTCAGCCATTACAATATCTTATTTTTACTAAAGACTTAGAGACAATCTCACATTGGCTGCCCAGTTTTATCAAGAGATGCAGTTATGCCTACCTTCTTCTTCTGTGGTTTCAATTGAGAGAATTTTGAACATCTGAACCATCAAATCATATGGTAGCAGTTCAGCACATATGTCATCTTTAAATGGATCATTATTTGCCGCTGATGTTCTCAGCGCTAATTCTAGTAATGATTCCAGCCGAGTAGGAACAATTTCATCAATCTTCTTATGCAGTTCCTCTTCACACAAATCCATAAATTGTACAATAAAATCACCTTGTTCAAGCAGAAAATAATGCTTCACTGACCTGAAAGAATAAGAAATGGCTATTACTTGATATAAAAAAATTACAGTTTGATCCAAACCAGAATTCATTACACTGAAAAACAAACGGTTACAAACATTTTTGAAATGCTCGTATATTTTGTTATAAGGAAGTCATGGTAAAAGAGCTAAAGTGAAAATAATTTGATTTAATTAAGAAATTTTCCCACATAACTAAGTTAATTGTTAACAACAAAATTATTAACTGTAAAGTACATAACATCCTTCAGAAAGAACACCTATGTTTTACTAGAAGCATTAGCAGATACAGTACATACATTTGCATTTTCCAGCATATATTAATAATTTATTAAATAAAAAATCTGTACAATGCACAAACTTTCTCATATACATATACTTCTGGTCTGACTATACCTTTTCCTAAATAGAAGGAACTTCTACTGCTACAAAAACAACATAACGGCAGAAAATGTCCTCTGCAAATATATGGTATTAATATATTGATAACATCATATATGTGAAAATCAAACTTGATAAATTGTTGCACCATACATAAAGAAATAGATTTGACATTATAGGACTGAGCGAAACTAGATGGGAAGGAGGACAGTTCGACATGGAAGAGTTCACGGTAGTTTACTTTGGAGGAAATAGTGAGGAAAGGAGAGTAGCTCTGGTACATAGGAAAGACATGATGAAAAGCATGACAAAGATAATAGCAATGAACGATAGACTGATGGCAATAAAGCTAAAAGCAGTCCCAGTGGACATGCTGATAATCCAGGTCTATATGCCAACGTCAGCTCATGAAGATGAAGAAATCAAGGAGACTCATGAGCAAATTAACAACATTTACAAAGAAGACAAAAGAGGAAAGGTTAACTGCATATTAATGGGAGATTGGAACAACATAGTCGGAGAAGGACAGGAAGAAAATGTTGTCAGGCAATACGGACCTGGGAAGAGAAACCGAGGAGGGGAAAAACTGGTAGAATTCTGCATCAATAATGACCTTGTAGTGACTAATAAATGGTTTAAAAAACCATAAACGAAGGTTATACACATGGAAAAGCCCAGGAGATAGAATGAGATGCCAAATAGATTACATCCTAGTAAAACAAAGATTCAGGAACAGCATAAAGACCGCCAAGGCATTACCAGCAACAGAGATTGATTTAGATCACAGCCATGTAATAGTTGACAAAGCTCAAACAAATAAGAAAAATGAGAAGAGAAAAACAGACTTGGGACCTAGAAAATTTGAAAGAAAGGCAGGATGTAGTCAGCATGAAGTTGAAAGATCACCTAAGAAATTTGGAAAACAAACCAAAGACCGTGGATATAGAATGGGAAGAAATTAAAACCAGTATCAAGAATACCTTGGATAAAGAAATTGGAAAACAAGAGAAGAAAATCAGAAAACCATGGATCACGAAGGAAATGCTGGAGAAAATGAATGAGAGACGAAAATGGAAAAACGTTAACACTGAAGAAGGTAGAGCCAACTATAGGCGTATAAACAATGAGTTGAGAAGGGTAACAGATAAAGCTCGAGAAAATTGGATAAAAGGAAAATGTGATGAAATAGAACAAATGGAGAAGTTAGGACGGTACGATATGATGTATGCTAGGGCACTGAAAATAGAAGAAGTCAATTCATGGTAAAGAAATTATGAAAACGGATGGGAAGATACTCTCAGAAACAAAGGATGTAGCACAGGTATGGGAAGAATATATTAAGGAACTATACAGCAATCAGGCAGGATCGGCAAAATAGAACTGGAAGATGAGGAAAACATTGAAGAAGACAACTTCCGACCACGTATTATGGAGAGCAAAGTAGAAAAAGCAATAATGGAACTAAAGAAAGGGAAAGCCACAGGCAGCGATGGAATACCAGCTGAGGTACTTAAAGTCATGGGATCAGAAGGACTAAAAGCGATCACAAAATTAATTAATAAGATTTACGACACGGGAGAGTGGCCTCGGGATTTCCTAGAAGTAACAATGATCCCTCTAAAGAAGAAGCCAAAGGCAATGCAGTGTAAAGACTACAGAACAATAATCCTTCTCTCACACACTTCGAAGATCATCACCAGGATTCTTAATAAAAGGCTGGAGAAAAAGGTAGAAGAAATGCTAGGGGAAGATCAATTCGGTTTCAGAAAAGGACGAGGAACTAGAAATGCAATAGGAGTAGTTAGAATAATATCAGAAAGGGCAATAGAGTACAGTCAAGATATCTGCATATGTTTCGTAGACTGGCAGAAGGCCTTTGTTAGCGTAAATTGGGTAATGTTGATGAAGATATTAAAAGATATACATGTAGACTGGAAAGACAGGAGACTGATCAGGAATCTATATGTGAATCAAGTTGTTAAGGTCAAGTTGGAGAATGTGGACACCTGCGGAGTAAATATCGGTATAGGAGTAAGACGGCTGCTGCCTATCGCCGACCCTATTCAATATAGTATATGGAGAAAGTCGAATGCAAGATGCGTTAGAAGACACAGGAGATTTCGTAGACTGGCAGAAGGACTTTGATAGAATATATTGGGTAATGTTGATGAAGATATTAAAGGATATAGGAGTAGACTGGAAAGACATGAGACTGATCAGGAATCTAAATGTGAATCAAGTTGGAGAATGTGGACACCTGCAGAGTAAATATCAGTAGAGGAGTAAGACGACTGCTGCCTATCCCCGACCCTATTCAATATAGTATATGGAGAAAGTCAAATGCAAGATGCATTAGAAGACACAGGAGATTTCAAAATTGGAGGAAGGATTATAAGAACAGTAAAATATGCGAATGATCAAGTACTTCTAGCAAAAAAGGAAGAGGAACTCCAGAAAATGATAAATAGACTAGTAATTAGTAATAACAGATAGAAAATATAGTATGGAAATAAATACAGAAAAATCCAAGGTCATTCGAATTTTGGACAAAGAAGAGAATCTGAACATAAGTATTGGAGGAAAGTCTTTAGAACAAGTTTCAGATTATAAATACCTTGGATGCATCATAACAAGAGAAGCAAAATGTACAAATGAGATCAGGACTAGAATATAATACACCATTTGATTTTGTTGAATCATTTACGCTCTAGATTAGGGTGACCAGATGTTCCATTTTGCTCGGGACAATCCCCGTTTTCCCATATATCTCCAATGTCATGGTAACATGTTGCCGGGGAAATGATTTGTCCCATTTTTACTAAATTGGCAGAAAATTCCTCATTAAAATTTTTTGTAAATCTAATTCATTAGTATTATTCTCAATCTTCATGGCATAGTGATTATCTTTTCTAGATGTCTCCCAAATGCATTTGTCATACTCATTATTATGGTTGATGCAAGTTTCATAATCGATATTTGTATCGATATGTTAATTTCTATTATAGTAAATTTTTCTTAACTTGGCATCTGGCCACTATAGTATTGGATAGAGCTTGGCAAATAGTAAGACAGAGGATTTCAAGATCCTCACACTTTGTTTCGTTTCTTCCCCTACGATTTTTTTACCCAAGGATTTATTTACTCGAGGATTCATTGCCCTCTTGGAGGAATGTTTTCATTCCAGTTAAATGCCAAAAGCCTGGGACATGTCATCATCATTTGCCTGAGGGTTTATTTACTGATAATGAGCACTTTGTGTCCTTCTTGACTGAAAATGAGACATTTTACCAAGAAGCCTTTCTGCTAACTATCCCCTTTAAGTATATATAACTAACAAAAATACAAAAAATATATCGTCCCGGTTTTTTCCCAGCTAAATCCTACTTATGTCTCATATTTTTTCTTCAGAGCTCATCTAGTCCCGGTTTTCAACCTTGAAAATCTGGGCTCCCCATTCTAGAGCTGTGCACAGACAGACAGCATGGCAAAAATCATCCAGTGCATCTTATAGGCCAAAAAATATGGTAATTTCTGGAAACAAAATGAACTCTATTATGGGCACTACAAATACAATTTTGCATTTCAATTCTACATCACTTCTAAAAGAAACTTTATAATGTTATCCATTGATGCAAACTCATAGCTTTTTATAATGCAAATACTTCTCCAAAAATATACTGTTAATACTTTCGGGACCACCAATGAATATGCTGCATCTGAGTGAGTGTGCATGCCTACCTGCTGATGCAGCATATGCATTCAAGGTCCCTCAATTTATAATGGCATCCCCACCCTTGTGGGGAGCTGGGAATGAGCTGGTAATGACAGTGGGCCTCATTCTTGGCTCAACCTTCACTGCGATAGCATTGGTCCAGAGTTTTTTTAGCGATTTTTTTCTCTTCAGTACTTAATTTTAAGCTCCTTATGCTCCTGTGAAATCACGTTATATGAAGCATTATGATAATAGGAAATAGGGAGTTTAGGTTCTTGGATCTCATATTCTAAACATTTTTTAGAATATTGTTTTGACCAGTATTTAAGTACGTAAAATAGTACCGTATTTACTAGTCTAATCCTGTATATTCTCAAATACCGTATTAGCCCGAATATAATGTGACCCCGAATATAGTGCGACCCCAAGTATTTTGAAAGGAATTTTAGGAAAAGACGAAAAACAATTTTCTCTATTTTGCACATTTAAATTACCTGTAAACTCATGAATTATGTACTCAAGGGGGGTAATGTGACGCCACGTTTAGACGGTCCTCGTTTTCTAACGTTGAGTGTCGCGACCCTGCGTGAAGTTGTGCCGGTACTGTGGTTGCTGCAATTTGACCTTGATCTATTTTCAAGTCTCCTCAGACCCCTACCGAGTATATTTGTACAATGCAGCATCGTAACATGAACGTCCAATTCACTTACAATGTAGCAATTATAAAAATATGCGCTGAAACACGCGTCATGAAACGCGCCGATACGCAGTTATTTTTTAAAGATACAAGAATTCGAATATAGTACGAATGCAACAACCTTGATCTATTTTCAAGTCTCCTCAGACCCCTACCGAGTATATTTGTACAATGTAGCATCGTTACATGAACGTCCAATTCACTTACAATGTAGCAATTATAAAAATATGCGCTGAAACACGCGTCATGAAACGCGCCGATACACAGTTATTTTTTAAAGATAAAGTATTCGAATATAGTAGGAATGCAACAAGTACTCGAATATAGTGCGAATGCGACTTTCAAAGGTACATATTGAGGAAAAAACATCGCACTATATTCGGGTCAATACGGTAGTATTTACAATATTAAATAAAAATATTATTCAGTCTTACTTTTTGTAATTTATTTATCCATCTCATACCCAGAATAAGTATAAGAAGTGACATAAGCAAATAAATGCCTTTAGTTTAGCTGATTAAAAGGAACTTAATGATGTCATAGCTTGGGAAAGCAGTCGCCATGGCCCACCAATGCAGCATGTGCATCCAATTTTATTTTTTGGAATTCCATACTGATTTTACTTGTAATACATAATAATGACATTTTACATATTATTCATGTATACAACTGCCATATAACACAAAATTTCAAAGCGGGGAGACAGAATTGTCATGCGTTTTAGAGGTGGTCCCGAAAGTGTTAACTAAGTACGTAAATAAAAAAGTACCAGGAATGTTTATGTTCAACAAATAATGATACAAAGTCATATAGCTCTAATTTCAGATTTGCATTAACCACCATAACATTCTTCCATGCAAATATTGACAATAATAATATAATAACTATAATGCAACAGTAAAAACAATAACAAATACTAACTAAAAAATTAAGTCTTTCAACAACTGTATATAAATTACTCAGTATTCACTTCACAAATAAATGAATGTGATGCTCGGTATTATTTTTATACTAAGGAATCAAATTTTAATTTCTCAATAATCCACCTTAAATGTAAATTCACATTTACCTAAGCCTCTTCATTAAGCTGTTTTCCTTCATCAAAAGCTCTAACAAAGTTTTACTAGCGAATGAGTATGCCCTTTCAATAGCTTCCACATATTGTCGTTCCTTGATTGTGTAAACTATTTCCTCTGCTTGCGGTGATTTAACAACCTTACCTGAAAAACCCAAAGAAAATTTTTTTAAATACATTAAAAATTTCATCAAACTAGAGTATGAAAATTGATGTTCTAAGATTAAAACTAATTCAAAATACAGTGAAATGCCAGTATAACGAAGTCGTGAGGATGACCAAAATATATTCGTTACAATGAAACCCAATTTTTAAAATTCAGAGGAAGCACAATATATCCTACCGACACTAGCGCCGAAAATGGTAACCCTGAGAACTAGATAGTGCTTAAGTTGTCATTGTATTCATAGTAGGAAAAGGAACTCGTAAAAATTTAGAAATAATACAAGTAATACATTGATATAAAGTGAAGATGCAACTAAAACAACCCAACCCAAATCTATCTTAACAGAAGGTTTTATTGGAATAAAAAGGAAAAGTTTTTCGATGTACAAACAGTGTTTATTTATACAAGAATATATTACTGTTGGACATAGTTCCGTATTTGGCCATAGACATTTGTGGCGCGACATTTGTGGCACGTCATTTGCACTTGAGCCAAAATGTCAGAGTGATGGTTACATATAACAAAATAATTATAAAGAAAGAAACCATGAATTAGTGTTTACTTCTTAGAAAAGTCTGTAATTGTTTTCTGAATGGTCTGAACAGTTGTATAAAACTCCTTAAGCCAAAAATATTGTAGGGTAAGCCCTATGCATTTCGCCCACTAAGTGGGCATCTTCAGGGGAGAACCTGCCTTGGCAGTGAACAAGGTTCAACTGCGACAAAGATAGAGGAGAGGTTTAAAACGAAGAACGAAAAACGAAAAACAAATGAGGGACGAAAAGAATGTTATGCGTCAAGTTCGGTCAATTTGTATAAAGTTTTGTTAAAATCAGTATCTGTGTTCATAACATTGTTTCTGTTTTTATAGATGTGAAGATTTTCTAACGAGTTAAGTGAATGATTGGCTGAAGTTAACAAGGTTAAATCCTCTATGTGTATACTATGTCCAGTTTCGAGGATATGAGTGGCTACACTTGATTTCTCAAACCGATTGTGTTTGTAATGGGCTAAGTGTTCTTTAAATCGTGTTATTAGTTTACGTCTAGTTTGTCCTATGTACATTAAATTGCAATGTGAACATTGTATTTTATAAATTCCGGACTTGTTCAAATTCTCCGTTCTGTCCTTAGTGCTATCTAGTAAATTTTTCAAACTATGTGGGTTCGTGTATGTTATTGTGCAATTCTTATGTTTGAAAATTTTATTCAAGCCTCTGTTTAATATGGGACAATACGGTAGTTTTATATATTTGTTGGCTTTATTGTTGTCAAGTTTGAAAGTGGTGGAGTTGGACAACGTTTTTTTAAGATTGTGTTTCCTTATTAATTTATTGATTAAATTGGGATCAAAACCAAGTTTCTTAGCAGTTAGTTTTATATGTTTAAGTTCTTGAACATATCTATCTTTGTTAAGGGGGATGTTGCACAATCGGTGTGTTAAGAATTGGAAAATAGCTGTTTTTTGATTCATGGGATGGAAGGAGTTATTTGGAATATAATTGTCAGTATGTGTTGGTTTCCTGTAAATATCAAACTCTAATTGTTGTTGGTTATTGATGATTAGTAAATCCAGAAATGGTAAAGTATTGTTCTCTTGAAGTTCAAAAGTAAATTTTATAGATGGATATAAGTTGTTTAATTGATCCACGAAGTCTTCTACTTTTTGTTTTTTTAAATCAAAAATTGTAAAAATATCATCAACATATCTAAACCAACATTCAGGAAAATAATGGAATTTGTCTTTGCAAGTCTTTTCAAAATGTGACATAAATATGTTGGCTAAAAAGGGGGATAAAGGATTTCCCATGGTGGTACCTTGTGTTTGCTGATAAATTTCGTTGTGAAATTGAAAAATGTTTTGTTGCATGCATAAGTTAGTGAGCCGTAAGTATTCGTGGACAACTTCATCAGTAAAATTTTGTTTTAATAAAAGTGATTTTAAGATCTTAAAATCACTTTTATTAAAACAAAATTTTACTGATGAAGTTGTCCACGAATACTTACGGCTCACTAACTTATGCATGCAACAAAACATTTTTCAATTTCACAACGAAATTTATCAGCAAACACAAGGTACCACCATGGGAAATCCTTTATCCCCCTTTTTAGCCAACATATTTATGTCACATTTTGAAAAGACTTGCAAAGACAAATTCCATTATTTTCCTGAATGTTGGTTTAGATATGTTGATGATATTTTTACAATTTTTGATTTAAAAAAACAAAAAGTAGAAGACTTCGTGGATCAATTAAACAACTTATATCCATCTATAAAATTTACTTTTGAACTTCAAGAGAACAATACTTTACCATTTCTGGATTTACTAATCATCAATAACCAACAACAATTAGAGTTTGATATTTACAGGAAACCAACACATACTGACAATTATATTCCAAATAACTCCTTCCATCCCATGAATCAAAAAACAGCTATTTTCCAATTCTTAACACACCGATTGTGCAACATCCCCCTTAACAAAGATAGATATGTTCAAGAACTTAAACATATAAAACTAACTGCTAAGAAACTTGGTTTTGATCCCAATTTAATCAATAAATTAATAAGGAAACACAATCTTAAAAAAACGTTGTCCAACTCCACCACTTTCAAACTTGACAACAATAAAGCCAACAAATATATAAAACTACCGTATTGTCCCATATTAAACAGAGGCTTGAATAAAATTTTCAAACATAAGAATTGCACAATAACATACACGAACCCACATAGTTTGAAAAATTTACTAGATAGCACTAAGGACAGAACGGAGAATTTGAACAAGTCCGGAATTTATAAAATACAATGTTCACATTGCAATTTAATGTACATAGGACAAACTAGACGTAAACTAATAACACGATTTAAAGAACACTTAGCCCATTACAAACACAATCGGTTTGAGAAATCAAGTGTAGCCACTCATATCCTCGAAACTGGACATAGTATACACATAGAGGATTTAACCTTGTTAACTTCAGCCAATCATTCACTTAACTCGTTAGAAAATCTTCACATCTATAAAAACAGAAACAATGTTATGAACACAGATACTGATTTTAACAAAACTTTATACAAATTGACCGAACTTGACGCATAACATTCTTTTCGTCCCTCATTTGTTTTTCGTTTTTCGTTCTTCGTTTTAAACCTCTCCTCTATCTTTGTCGCAGTTGAACCTTGTTCACTGCCAAGGCAGGTTCTCCCCTGAAGATGCCCACTTAGTGGGCGAAATGCATAGGGCTTACCCTACAATATTTTTGGCTTAAGGAGTTTTATACAACTGTTCAACTTGGAGCCAAAGTGATTACGAGCTACCATCTACTGTTCTGAATGGTCTGATAGAGCTGCGAAAAACCTGTCTATTGGTTGCTAGTAGGATAATCATCCAATACACTTGCCTGGACTGAGATTTCACTGAGTAGAAGTCATTGCAGTTATGTCAGATGCTAAAAACTAAACCCAGTAAAGATCAAAAATTGTACGTCATATTGTTTAAGGAAATTTCTTTTTAAAAACTTCACTATAATGATCGTATTTTTTCATACCAGGATGAATTTTTATTGCGCAAAACCGATACTTTTGTTACAACGATATTCATTAAAATGAAACATTTTTACATAATGTTACATAGCAAATTGGCAGAGGATGGAAAATAATTTTGTTTTACTGAATATTTCATTACCCCGGCATTCGTTACATTGACATTTTATTCTACAACAGAGAATGTATACAGAGCAATGGCAAAATTTCTAATTGCTATTACCATTCAAATAATGTTTTGCTAAATTGCACCGAGTCAGAGGGAAGCTTACCACACTGGCGAATCACATTCAAGTATTTTCCGGTCCTCAATATGACATCGGCCACTTTTTCCAAGAAAGACGGAATTCTTTCTCTTCTTACTGTATACCTCTTTTCCCAGTAGTCATCACTGTAATCCAAAGGAAGCTCTTCCATTTCAATAACTTCATTATCTTCAACCAGAAACTGCAAGAAAAGCAGAATACTAAGAAAAATGTTCCAGATTAGCATAAATTTATCTAGACAACTATAAACACGCATAACAAGGCTCAATAGTCACAAACTAAGTGGATATTTACCTCATGTTAAATGCGCATCAAGCTTGGTGCCCTATATTCACCACCTTAAATTGCTAACTCAACTTCTGTTTCTGTAAAAATATTCTGATAAAAACCTTTTCTGTTGAGAAAATTTTTGGGAATATTTTTTGCATAGCGATAACTTAAATGTTGAAGACAGTTTTTTGGTCTATGATATATCTGCAGAGTTGACAATATTAAAAATAAGTTAGAAGTTACTATGTTTACTTATAGCACTTTATTCCAAATTTTACATCAACAAAATGATGACGTAGCTTATATGCAAGGAAAAAAATCGGAAAAGTTTAAAATGTTAGATAATCATTAAATTTCACTAGGATACTACCAGATGGCCCCCATTATACATTATAGAGAATGTGACATAAAAAACATTGCAATGAATAAAAAAATGGAAAAAAATGTTATTTTTTATTATTGACTTGAGCAGTGATTCCCAATGTGGGCAGTGCTGCCCTCCAGAGGGAGGACTTTTTTGGGGGGCACTAGATGTTTATTAGTACATTTATACCCTTCATCATTTTTTCACCAATGCCCACTGCAAGAGACTATAAAGGGTATTGCGATCATGTTTTTTCTAACGAGGCAATGAAATCATCAAGATTGAGCATTTAATGAAGAAGCTTCCTGATAAAACCCATGAGGACTTAACATACTTCCTTGTTATGAAGGAAAAAGTTGAAAAACGAAATAATGTTCCTGAATTGTTTAAAAAATCCATGCTTCAGACAGAAATTGATATTACCAGCTGTGAAGGACGTTTCCATAAAAAACCAAATAAAATGCGTGAGATACGTGTTCGACCAAGAGAGATCGTCATATCACAGTGGATATATAAATTTTTATAAAATTATGTGGATTATGTCAATACTATTAGCCAAAACATAAACAATAAACAACATCTTGGTTACTGAACAAATGTAAGTAGATGTATCGATTTATCTTGCGATAAATCTTTCAATGTTAATGGTAAAAGATAACAATGTTCTAATATTTCTTAAAAATCATTTGACTCACTTTAAAAGTATTCATAGACTATATTTAGGCATGAATCCATTTGTACCCTTTATCTTGGCATTGGCTATTCTTCCTCTACAGTGCGCCACAGCGTGGATTTTCTTTGCATTAATCTTTACGTGGCTATCTCCCTTTGAAGAGGACAACAATTAAGAAATTTAGCTTTGTTGCTGCCTGGAAAATGTTAATAAATTTTGCGCTTAAAGGATAATTTCGAGCGATTTAACATGTAATACGACATAACATGAACAGAATTGAAATATCGTCGTTTGTGCATAAAATAAGGCATTTCCTGTGATTGTAAGTTAATATTTTGGTATGTTTATATCCATGTCAGTGAAAGGCTGCATGGCATTTTGGGTCTTCTCCACACCATTTCCCATGCATGGAAATAGTATTTTGTTGACCCCATGGGGTATAAGAGATCCCTCAGTCTGCAAACCTAGACCAAGTTCTTCCCTTGGTCCATAGGATGACCCATGAAACTTCAGAATTCGATAGTTTCAACGGTGTAAATATGTATAAAGAACATACATACATACACACATACAGACACACTAAAATATTTATAAGATGAATTTCATTTCCCCATTTAACATTTCTCGATTTTGCGAATTGCCCACATTTGAGGGACAAAATTCTTGCTCCTAGACGGACATCGCCTTGATTTAAGGTGCATTTACATTATGTGATGCAAAAATATATTATTTAATGGAGTTGTAATAATTCACACTATCCATCAGCAACGCAACACATACCAGCATTAAGTGAACTCAAATAAATAATATTTTGTTGTGCCGTGTTTTCTCAATCCACCTTTAGTCCTTAAGTCACCTGTTACATATGTTACGAACGTTGCAGTGACATCATTACGTGAAGATGGATTTTTTTTTACGCTTCGGTTCCAAAGCGCTCATGGCTCATTCTTCTTTTTTCAGATTTGCCAACTGGAATCTACAACATGTATCTGAAATTTCCATTTTTGTGCATACTTTTCACGAAGTGAATGCATATATGGGAGGTCATTTCCATCCATCCGTCTGCATGTTTAACCTCGGGAACTGCTGGAGGTACTTCAATGAAATTTGGTATTTGGGAGATTTGCTAAAATTTGTTGACCAATTCTAATTTTGGTTAAAATCGGACCATAATAACAACCACTTTACATGAAGACCTACATGTATTTTACAACATACTTCGCAAGCATCTTGTTAAATACTCATCTGAGCAAACAAAAGTTTAATAAAATAATTTAAATACACATTTTTTGTCAAATAACTTTTCCTGTAAAAACGTAAGGTTTACAATAAATTTAAAGAAAAGGAAATTAGCGTGTTTACATAATTTTACGATTTTCAATGTTCTTCTGTTCAATCAAAAAAATATTAATTAAAAATTACAACTCAAGAACCTCTGGAGATATTTTAATGAAATTTGGTATTGGGAGCTTTACTAAAATTTGTTGGCCGATTCCAATTTTGGTTAAAATCAGACCACAATAACGACCACTTTACATGAAGACCTACATGTATTTTACAACGTAACTTTTTTCAACTAGGAAACCACTGGACGTATTTTGAAACTTGGTATTGGAAACTTTTATTAAAATTTGTCAACGGATTCCAATTTTGGTTAATATTGGAAGATAATTATGACCACTTTACATGAAGAACTACATATAGCTTACAATGTACATTTCAACTCTGGAACCACAGGACGTATTTTGATGAAATTTGTTATTCGGAATTTTACTAACATTTGTTGATCTCAAAGAATGCATTTGGAAACTGTGTACTCTGACATGGAGTATACCTTTCCATACTTGTTTATTCCGTATAAAAAAACTGTAACTTGACAGGAAGCTTACCTTTCAATTAATCTGTATTCTTAATATTTGTGTTTCAATTAATAATAATTTGATATTAATAAACTGTTGTTTAATATTTCAATTTTAGACTATCCCCATTTAAGGTATTACTCCAATTTAAGGTGAAAAACTTGTCCCCCAGGCAAACGTTAAATGGGGATTCCACTGTATATATTATCTAATATTTTATGAGTAAATATAAAGTACTATATTAGTCTGAAGATAGTCCCCCACCTTTTTGGCCATACTAGTAAGAAAAGTAAGGCAGGGGACTATATTCGTACCCAAAAAATTAGCAAACGAAAATATCACTACCGAAAATTTCTTGATACATATACCTCAATAATTCAATTCTTTTTGTTCACTCTTTGGTATCCTTGCCTTAAACATTCATATTTCCATAATAGTGGGAATTGCAGAAGTTTTCGCTTTGAAATTGTTGATTGCCAACTTCATCCCTTCCATAAGTCCTGAATAATGATATGTTGTGGTGCCATCTATCATTATTTTACAGAAAATGTCACTACGACAAAAGAAATTATCTTTGTTATCTGTCAATCAGTAGGAAACTCCATCAGCTGAACAGACTGTCCAGCTTGTGCAGCTGTTGATTGTATATAATGCAATTGCATTATAAAACTATTACTTATGTAAATCAAACTGAGGTGTTGAAGGTGTTTCAACTATCTAAAGAATGTATTCCTTGATGTGATATTCCAAGGCATAAATGTTGGAAGTAACGAAAATACAGGTAAAATAAAGTATGAAAGGAATATGTTAACCGGAAATCTGGTGATAATTACTTTTTATACAGGCACGATCCAAGTAGCCATTGTCAACAGCATCTGAGGGATAGGGATGGAATTTAAATAACATTTATAAATGCAAAGTTTTTGAATTTAGTCCAGTAACACTTGATACATATTTAAATTATGCCTGCAACTATAACATGCCAAACATGATGTCATCATTTCATTGTAAATTGATAACTGTAACTAAATTGCTCGTAAATTTTAAAACTTATTCTTTAGAATATTAAAAGTGAGGTAATGTGTTTCAAACTTTTTCCAAAACTGAGGCTTCTGAAATGGGAGAGGGGACTATATTCAGGGAGGGACTATATTCGGACTAATACAGTAATATACACGTTGCCTTAATGATAACATTTTTTTATTTTATTTTTATGTAATGGATCATGTTGCAACTTGTGTAAAACCGGGAATTCTTCATATAAAATGAACAGGTTTCCCAAATGGTAAATTGTGCTTAAGCGAATTTCATGATAAGCGAACGTGTTTTAAGCGGGAACTACCTGTACTACATGTCCAAATTGCATTATCAGTTTTCTTGTAATAAATTTTCGAAAGTGTTCAGTTTTTTATGAATAACCCTGCATTATTTCTACATATAATAAATCCATTCATCTGAACTACATCTATTATGGAGAAGATAAGTTGACAGAGGATTTGAATACATTAGTAGAAAGAAAACTTACATAATCCAAACAGTCATAAAATAAATGAAAAAATATTAAAGCAGGTAAATTGGACAACATAGAAAAATGTGAGAGATGAAAATTTGAGGCAGAACTGATTTTAGCCCAAAATGCTTATATGGCTCCTTAGGAGTCACACACCACTGTTTAAGAAACAATAATATAGAGAAATGGCATTTTCTAAAGGTACAGGCACTGACTGATTGGTATGTTGTAAAAAGAAAAACTTAACCAAGAAAAGTCAACAGTCATTCACATTTGCATTGCAAGTCATTATCTGTTTTGACTTTTGTCATGCAGTTCATGTATGATTTTATCATTTTCAGAAAATCTTTCGAGAGATCTATAATCAATATCCCGATTTTATGAGCTGAAGAAAGCAATACATGGCTCTATTAAAAAATTTAGATTGCCTTGTAAAAACATGTGGTGAAGCTAATATTCAGGTATATTATTTTCCTAATATTGGTATTAAAAACAAGGGTGAAGCTAATATGCAAGTTGTGGCATGGCCAAGGGAGGTGTTTACATGTCTATAAACCCTCCTTAGCATGATGACAAGACATCATCCTAAGATTTTTTTACATTCTATGATGACCTCTTTAAACATGGAATACTTTAGAGAACGATATGTTTATCATATTAGTGCTTCATTTGTTAAAACTCCATTGTTTTAAGCATAGTAATAATGAACACATTAAGCATTTTTAAAGAATATGATTTTTAAGATGCAATACATCATTTGAAATAAAAAATTGCTTGCTTGCCTTAAATTTAAACATACATTTTTTAAATGAACACATTACTATTAATTTCTACTTGGAAGTAATATGTTTACCAAATTTCACATTTTACATACCTCTTCATAAGGGTCATTAATTACACCTTTGTACACCCATTTCTCCAAGATTTCCATATATGGGACACAAGCAGCTTGTGTGAGATAAAGGCACAATTCTTGACTGCTTTGTTCAACAATTGCACTCGTGGTCTGCTCATGCAAATAGCTCAAGACTTTTCCCCCTCTGGCATCAGCCTAAGTAGCATGAGAGAAGGAAAAAAACATCACTCAGTATCTTATATAAAATTCACACCGACCTGAATGTTGCAACTGTAAAGTCCATTTTAATTTGCAGTTTTTACTCAATATGACCCAAAAGAACTGAGGATTCATGTTTACAACACTGCAAAAATGATAACTATAACGTAATTTTTTGAATCGATTAAATCCTGGCATGATAAATGAGAATTTTAACTACTTAACCGTAAAATTCAAAAATTAGAGACACACAGGAAAAAAAGAGGGGAAAAAAGAAGAAAAGAGGTAAAAAGTAAATGAAAAATAGAAACTTACAGGTTTATGGGGTGTTACTCCACACCAGGAACCTGAGGTCACTCTCACATTCATTCACTCAATCACACAAGCACTAATCCTAATGATGAAAAAGGATTAAAATGGGAGTTGGGTTTGTAAGAGATTAATCTGCACCAGGGACCCGAAAATCACACTGTTGCTAGAAGGTTTGTGAGTCTCTATGACTGCGACAGGGACCTACTAGGCAACCACAAACACGCACACACGTACATGCCAAGAGGTAAGGGAAAATAAAAGGAAAAAAGGTAGGAAATAATACTAGGTTTATGGGAAATTAAACCGCGCCAGGGACCTAGTATCACACAGTTGCCTGTAGGTTTATATGAATAACGACTGCGGCCCAATCCCCCTTTCACCTCTGTACGTTATAATGGCTGAACCTTCTTCCCCTTTCACTTCAGCACATAACAATATAAATATGGCCCACAATACTCCCTCCCCTCATTACACATCAGCTACTGATGATGAGAGCATTGCTCTCGAAATACATATTTAGTACGTTTACCTCAATTTTAGAGATCCTGTGTGCATGTACTCGAGTGCTTGTGTGTGTGATTGCTTCATCTGATAGGTCCCTATTGCTGCCGGAAGGCACATAAACCTACAGGCAACTGTGTGATTGAGTGAATGTGTGAGTGACCTCAGGTCCCTGGCATGGAGTAACACCCCCTAAACCTGGAAGTTTGTATTTTTCATTTACTTTTTACGTCTTTTCTTCTTTTTCCCCCCCCTTTTTCCCGTGTGTCTCTAATTTTTTAATTTTATGGTTAAGGACTTAAAATTTTCATTCATCATCTATTTCACCATAGCCTCCAACTTTACTTATCGAAACTACAATATTTTTACTTCAATCAAACTTAAATATAAAAAATCGTCCACTATCACCTAGACTGTTTAGATAAGACATTCATATAACAATTGTAATTAATTATCATACTTTATTGATTGTGTCAGCTATAGTTGAGAGTATCTCCATTGTCCTCATACTCGGCTGAATGTAAAACCAAAGCTTATGAAGAGATAAAGTGCCTTTGCGATGCCCCGTTTCAAGTTGTGTGACAAATATCTGAAATGAAAAATAGAACACTTTATAGACATAGTTTACTTCATTATTAACTAAGACCTAAAAATTATTCAGCAACAGAAAGGAAATTTCTAAGAATAACAAGGTTTTCCCTTGAAGGAAAGATGGCAAAAATCAACACTTCATATTCAACAGGAAATTATCAAGCTCATCTTATGGCTGAAAAAAATTCAAGAACAAGCGATTTAAAAATGTACTTGCCTTAGATATCTCCAATAGCCTCAACAAGGTTAAAAAACCATAAGGGAATTTTGTCTACAAAGCAGCCATCTTCAGCGGTAATTCACCAAAAAATGTTTTTAAAAATATTTTAGTATCGATTTTCAGTGAATTATCGCTGAAGACAGCTGCTTTGAGCCAAAATGCACATATGGTTTTTTAACCTTGTTGTGGCTATTGGAGATACCTAAGGTAAGTACATATTTAAATTGCTTGTTCTTGAACACTTTGTATGAAAATAATTAAATAACTATTAATAAAATGTATTTAAGGTCTGCAAATAAGAAATTACAGATTCCATAACAATTTTCAATAATAATACCATATTTACCCGAATGCAAGATGACCCTGAATCTAAGACAAGCCCCCTTTTCAGCAGCCTGTCCAAACAGAAAAAAGATTTTATGACCTAATTTCAGGGATGGGACGATCGGTTCTTCGGTTCTGTCAGTTCTCTCAAGAACCGAAATAACCGGAACCGACTGTTTATAATCTGGTTCTTCGGTTCCGATCCTTATTTTAATAAAAGAACTCTTTTCAAACGCCTGGTTCCTCTTGTGAGATTGTGTTGTCTCATGTTGTTTGAGATCTTTTAGGCCTCCTTTTGATATGTTGAAATCAGAATTACAAACAGTGCATGTTGCCAAGAAATCAGGTTTTCCTTTTATTAACCACTTTAATTTCTTTTCCCATTCAACCTTGTACTTCTGTCTATAGAAAGACCTATCAATCGAAGAATTCTATTTTTTATTCATATTTTTATTTATTTGAAGGATAGAATAACTTGGTAAAAGTATTCGTTTAGAAATATTAGTGAAATACGATATGAATTATTACGATGCCAGACAATACTATGAACTAGAATCAACTACATAGTCTCATTTCTAGGCATGCGCCAGGAAGCAACGTGACGTGATTCATGGGTCACACTGGAATCCCCTTCAGTGCTGCAATCTAGCAAATTTGTGACAACTTTGTGTTTGTACTATATAGTTCCTTAAAAAGCCATAGTGACTAATTGTAAATCTAGTGAATCAATTTAGCAATATTGCTGATTCTAGTGACTGGCTATACGTACAGTGCATAAATGCATTCATACGAAACTAAAAAGAGAGTTAAAGAAAAAATATAAATATTCCTTCGATTGCCGGTGTAATTCTACAGCTTAGGTTCGCACAATAAGTAGCGAGTTCGTGCACTTTCAAATTATGTTCGTGCGTACTCACGAAACAATTTCATCGAACTGTATATTGTTAACACAATTTGTATTATTCGTATATAAATATTAATTATCTCAGAATTTCTTAGTAGTTCATGTACTTTTTATGCGAACAGACCAGGTAAGAACCAAGTTTTACCTTATAAATAAATATACATGAATCACGGAAATGTCTCAGTTCTTCGTTAAAGAGCCCACAAGATTAACTTCCTTAACTTCAACATTAATTGACTTGATTATATCTGACGTACCTAATTTCAAAACTAATTTTTCTTTCCATACACTGCATACTGGCCTTTCTGATCACTTAGCCCTAAATTTAATTTTTAGTTACCCAAAGGTATCTGTCCATTCTAATCCTGTTAATGTTTCTAAACGTATTTTTGATTTGAAATCAATTCAAAATTTCTGTACTTTGTTAAACCATGAAAATTGGTCTGAGTTAGACAGTTCCCATGATGTTGACCATAAATTTAATGTTGTTATGAATACCTTTATGATGTATTTTAATGCAGATTTTCCTATTAAAAGAATTAGACTGAATACTTTGAGCCTAAATAGAAAATATTATTCTGATGAACTTATAGTCATGGATCAATATCTTTGTGACTTGCACTTTAAAAGTAATTTTTTTACTTCAATCTCTGTGGTCACTATCAAAAGTCACTTAAAGAATTTAAACAGTGGATGTTAGATTATCAAAAATTTGCTAATTAAACTTTTATTAAATCTTCTAATAATGTAATTAAATCATCTTGGTCTATTTTTAAATCAAATAGTAAAGCAACAATGAATTGTCAAAGTCAGAACACTATTTTAACTATTATCCCATTTCTGATCCTGAAGAAATTGCAAAAAATTTTAATTTACAGTTTTATCATTCACCATTATCTGATATTAATTCTATTGAACTAAATCAATTTAGGCCAATACCCTTTTCTCAGTCAATTTTTCTGTTACCTACAGATCCTCAGGAAATTATGAATACTGTTAATTCTTTTGCTAATACTTGGTCCTGTGGTATTGGCGAAATCCCTATGCCTATTGTTAAAGCTGCTGTCAAATATATTGCACTTCCATTAGCTGCTATAATTAATTTATCTTTCTCTGAAGGTTACTTCCCTTCCAAGCTTAAATTTGCTTGTGTTATCCCAATTCCTAAAAAAGGTTCATTATCTAATTCTAATAATTACCTCCCTATTTCAGTACTTTTGTTATTTTCTAAGATTTTTAGAAAGATTTTTATAACCGAGTACTTGATTATTTGAATCTTTCCACTTATTGGACGAATCCCAACATGGATTCAGAAAATCCAAATCCACTGTGTCAGCCTCTTTTCATATAATTGGGAATGAGCTTCATGGCACACATACAATGATAAAAAGTAAAAAATCTCCAAATGCCATAATAAAATTGAGGTACTAAAATAAAATAAGGTAAGAAAGGAAAAAAGATTTGAAAATTTTTTAAAAAATTAAAAGATTAAAAATTGAAAACATGAAAACCTCACCCATACATCTAGATACACCGAGGTCAAAACATTAAAAAATAGTAAAACCTCGACGAGGCCAATTAAGAAGAATAATTAAAAGTGAATAAAAATATCAGGTATGCGAGAAAAGGGGGGGTGCAGTGACCCTTGTCGTAAGTTAAAACGCAAGAAGGCGTAGGAGAACATGAAACATAAAAAATAAAATCAAATTAAAACAAAGAATCGGTCAAGTCGATTGGTAGCCGAAATACGCGTATCAGTTCATACTCCCTTCCTTTTCTCTAAACAGCTTTACCGATTCTTTGTTTTAATTTGATTCTACTTTTCATGTTTCATGTTCTCTTCCCCCTTCTTGCGTTTTAACTTACGGCAAGGGTCACTGCACCCCCCCCCTTTTCTCGCATACCCGATATTTTTATTCACTTTTAATTATTCTTAATCGGCCTCGCTGAGGTTTTACTATTTTTAAATTTTTGACCTCGGTTTTTGTGTTTTTATTTACGACCAGGTTCACTGCAGTTTTTTTCACATACCCGATCTGTGTGAATGTTGATTATGTGCTAGGTTAAAACTTCTTGAAAGATTTAGAACACGTACTTTCTCCAGCGACGTCGAAGAAATAATAAGAACTCCCACCTATATCTGTAGAAAGGACCATCCTCGTAAAATAAGAGAGATTAGCCTGTAGGACGGAGAGATACAAAGGCTCATTTTTCCCTAAAACGATAGCCAAGCAGAATAAAACTTGCAATCTAAAGTAACCTCGCGTAGAGCTGTAAACCCAGACCTAAATTTGGAGTTTTTCCCCTTGGTGTTAATGCACCCCCTGCCACACACCCTTGCAGTGGCTTGCAGGGTAAACTGTAGATGTAGATGAGTGTGTTTGGAGGTCCCTGGCGTGGAGGAGTCGCCCGTAAACCTTGGTTGGCTGATCTGCTGTCCCTGGCGCTGGCCTTAAAAAGCCCCTAAACAACAGCTGGAGTATCTAGATGTATGGGTGAGGTTTTCATGTTTTCAATTTTTAATCTTTTAATTTTTTTAAAAATTTTCAAATCTTTTTTCTTTCCTTACCTTACATTATTGGAGAACCTCAATTTTATTACGGCATTTGGAGATTTTTTACTTTTTATCAGCCTCTTTCCAATTTATAATAATATTTACCAGGCTTTAAATGAAAAACTTCCTCTTGGCATTTTTTATGATTTAACCAAGGTTTTTGATAGTATAGACCAGGGGTCCCCAAACTACGGCCCGTGGGACACATTCAGCCTGCACAGTGATTTGATCCGGCCCGCCTTATCAGCAAGAGTATTCAGTAGATATCATTTATGATAACTAAACAACATTTTCCAAGTGCTTGAGTGAAATCTACTATTAATATAAGCGAATTACATATTACATAATAGAAAAAAATTCTCAAAACTTGTTCTTCGAAATTTTCACACGGCCCGATCAGTCATTTGAAATGCCGTATGTGGCCCGCACATTGGATCATGAAGTCTCATGTGGCCCTTTCAGTAAAAAGTTTGGTGACCCCTGGTATAGACCACAAGATTTTGTATTTGAAGTTGCAAACTTTAGGTATCAATGGAAATGCACTGTGTTGGATAACTTCCTTTTATCTAATCAACAACAAATTGTCAGATATTCCTATCATTCACCAAATGGCCCAAAAATTGCTAAATCTAAACCATAAAACATTGTGTGTGCTGTCCCCATGCATTCTATTTTACTTACTTTTTATTATTTTTGTTAATGACCTTCCGAATAATAATATTATGATTAGTAAACAAGTCTTATATGCAGATTACACTTCTTGTCTGATCCAAGCAAAAAACCTGTCGGATCTCAAATTCATCGGTCAAAGCAATGCACCAATGGTGTCTTTCTCATTCTATTACTGTGAACAAGAATAAAACTCTATTTGCAATTTCATACTAAGAAATCTAGCCCTTATATAAAGATTAATGGTTCTAGTGTCATATGCTCTCCATATATAAAATTTCTTGGCTCACGCTTAAGCAAAGATCTTGACTGGTCAGAGCGTATTAACACCATTATGAAAAAAGTAGCTACAGTTATCTTTATGCTGCATAAATTAGCCCCTATTGTTGCAATTGACACTCCAAAATTATTATATAATGCCAAAATACATTCATATTTATCTTATGGAGTTATTTTTTGAGGTAATGCCAGCTATGCTATTAAAGCTTTTGCATTACAAAAACAAGCCATTAAAACCATGTGTCATGTTCCGTATAGTACTCACGGTAAACCATTATTCCAAGCTCTTGGTATACCTACCCTCCCCTCCATCTATATTCTTAACTGTGCAACATTTGTCAAAAGATATCCTGGACTATTTCCTATTAACCGAGATTTTCATTACCATGATACATGCCATAAAACTGACATTCAGTTAAACGAATATCGTCTGACCCTTTGTCAAAGAGGTCCCCACCATGCTGTTTCTTTAGTCTATAATAAGCTGCCTCCAAGGGTTAAGAATTTATGCTCATTGTCCGTTTAAAAAAAAAAACATGTTAAACGTCTGCATATTAGCAAAGCTTATTATTCTTTGAGTGATTATTTTAATGACTCTTTGTAATCATTTAACTAAGTTATGAAACTTGAACTATATTAAATTTATTGTAATTGTGTTTTCTTTTTTTAACTGTATGTCTGACTTCTCCATGTCTGTACTGACCAACGGAGCAAATAAATTTATTATTATTGATGATATATGACTTTGTACTTGAGTTTAAGACGACACCCGATTTTCACAAGCTGAAATTCGGAAAAAACCTCATCTTGTATTCAGATAAGTACGGTAATTCATGTCAAGTTTACATTTCATTGTTTCATTGGAAAAGTTTATTGATAATTGTGAAATTAAGAAAGTAACAACACCAGATGAAAACAAAAATGCTCATGAAAATTTCTGCAAAAATTTAAATTCATACCAGATAATCCTTCAGTAGACCCTGCATTGCTGCTGCAAGAGCATGGTTTACAAGACCATACTCAAACTTTGACTTCTCTTCAATGAAGCGAGCAACCAATGAATAATGAGAAGCTAATGGCAGCACTCGATTCACAAGTTCTTTCAATGGTAAATCTGAAACAAATATAGGTGAAATGCAAAATACAAAACTATAATTTTTGAAGAAAATAAGAATTTATTTTAATGGTAACACTAATATTTAGAGTTGAAATAATAAAAGAAATTTCTCAAGATTTGAGAAGTATGTGGAAATTACTGGTTCTTAACCTTTAACCCATCTGATCATGGGCTTCCAGTGGAACTTTTTCAGGGAGGGGCAAGGGGATAGGCAAGCTCCCAGTCTTACCAGGGAGGGCAAAAGGATAAGCAGGCTCCCACAGGTTTGGTGGGCTTAATATTTTAGTGGATTGTTTGAAGTACATATATTGCAGGGGGGCCCCACCTGCTTGCCTGAACTCAGAAAAATGACCGTGTTAATCCCCTGACCTAACCAGATATCAATGGCCCTTGACACAGGCCTGATCAAGAGGGGGACAACTGCTTCCCCTTACTCTCTCCCCCCCCTCCCAGTGGATGCCTATGCTCCTGATCTTCTAAAACCTCCATGCCCCCCTCCTACCCCTGGAAAAAATTTCTTTTATGTTCTTAAGGGATTTTTTATCATAAAATTATTAGTAATAGTAACCAATTTTTTTATGACATTGGTTTCTAAATGTCTGCTAACCTAAGCACATGTGCTGAGTTCTACTGTATGAGTTTATATAGCAAATTCTAATCGGTTTCATTTTTATTTAGGACAATTCATAGCTGACAAGCTAGCATCATTTACTGGGCAGTCGGCAATAAGTTGTCATTGTCTAAAAAATCTGTGTAGTTCTTCATACATTATTTCTACATATAATAAATCTATTCGTCTGCACTACATCTGTTATGGAGGTGATAAATTGACAGAGCACTTGGATACAGCAGTACAAGACTTATAAATATAAACTAAACAGTTATAAAATAAATGATTTTAAATTATATTAAAACAGGTAAATTGAACAGCATCAGAAAAATATGAGAGACGGAAATTTGAGGCGAAACTGATTTTGGTCCAAAATGCTTCCCACCCCCTCTCCCCCTAGAATCTTCATATGCCCTACAGCAGGCATGTCAAACTCAAAGCAGCATTAAACTGATGGATAATAGAGAAGGGCTGCAGTTGTTCAATGAGGGCCATAGCCATAAGATTTGGATGCCTGTTTTACAATTAAATGCAATAATTTAGAAAATGTGTTCTATTGTAATTCGGTAACTATGAAAAAATATCATCTACTTTTCACTAAAATAAAGCATCTATATGCAATCCCACATGATTCTCTTGAGACAAAAATTAGCTATCATGCTGCAATAAGACACAGAAAGGGCCACAATAAGATCCAAAGGGCCGCATGCAGCCCGCAGGTTGCCAGTCTGACATACCTCCCCTACAGCTTAAGAAGCACAGATGTAAATGAAATATCTCTCAAGAAAAATTAAGATTATGCCATGGTTAAAGTCTTGGATTATTCTAAGTAAAAGAAAAACTTTCTGATCCATCAGATTCATCGCCTGTGATTCATTTCCTGAGTGTGTGCATTCCTGCTTTCACTTGATGTGTTGGTGTTAGAGTGATGTACCATGTTTATGCCCTGCTGAGAGTTCAAGGTTCAGAAGAAAGGAATTTCAGTGCTCGTTTATATTTTGCTACCCATTCCACACATCTACCCTGTGGAGTGTATTCCAGAAACAAATGTTTCTCAATTGCTTGTTAGGGTTTTTCCTATAGATGAACATTGTTGTATGCACTTTCACCCCCTTCTCCATATGTAATGAACTCACTCTTTTAGCAGTCTTTCTCTAAAAGTTATCCAGGAAGGCATGCGCGGATCCAATGGGGTGAGAGGGGGGGGTGATGGGGCGATCGCCCCCCCCCCCTTGAATACTCTCTGGGACAAGAGAATGAGCAGGCTGTCAGGATGATTTCTTCAGTGGGTTTAGGTTATTGAATAGATTCTTCTTCGAAATTTCCCATGCTTCTTGTCTTTATGTCACTGCCGATGTATTATCCTAGCAAAAAGGGTCTGTTGGCAATAGTGTTACCCTGGGCGGTGCTGAAACTTGCTAATTGGGGTGGTGGGGAGGAGAATGGGATTCCCAGGATTTTCAATGAATGGCGAGTGAAGGGGAAGGAACCTACCCACGTGGGACATTGCCTTCGAATGCGCTCAATGTGTGCATTCTGGGTGCGTAGCCTTTTGGAGAACCCTCGCACTGGGTGCAGTAAAGATAGTATCATATAAATCCTCTCTCTTTCGAACCGCGAGTAGGGACGATGGCCATGTCAACAACCTACGCTATCAGCTAGGTGCTGGTAAAAGGATGAAACAAAGCCATCGGTTTATGCCTTGGTTCTCCTTCCACCCTCATTCACTGGAGTCAGTTCATTTTGTTCATATGAATGGCTATAATTTAAGAAGCTTTTTAGATGTCTCTTCTTGGGTTTACCCAAAAGGACTACAATGATATTTCTAAATACACATTTTGGTATAACCCCCCCCCCCCCCTCCCTGTTTGCTTAGAGTGCTTCCCCACTTCTGAGCTCTTCCATCTCCCAAAATCCTTTACAAGGGACCTTTCTCTATCTTGGGGTTTCCCGTCATTGTTTTCAAGAGCTTACGAGCGTTTTAAGATCATTCATTCATTCAATGATTCGCTAGCATGTGTGTGATAGTTTGCTGGAGAAGTGCTATAAGTTACAAGTGTCGCGGAAGTATATAGTCGGTACACACAATCAGGTTTTGCATTTCATCATGTCCCACAATTTAGCATTACAGCAGCAGTTCTACAAGTATTCGAAATACCATCACTTCAAGAGTGATTATTACTTCTTTGGAGATAGTCGACAAACATGCAACAGAAGAATTCTACAATTATCTGTAAGTGATTTCTTACGAAATTTTTGTTTATTTTCTCTATATTCGAATTCAAAGCACAAAAAATGCCACAATCAATGTCTGATAAAAGTATTATTATTTTAAAAATTATTCCGTGGAATTTATCTTTAAAAGGGAATTTATATATTTAGTCATAGTACATATTATACTTTACTCAGCATTGAAGATGTATAGTTAAATTTTGTATATTATTAACGTGAATCATTATTTGAACATTTTCAGATATACCTTGATTAAAATGAAATCAAACAGACAAAAGCGCCAGAAATCGTTGCATTTTTATCTCAATATTTCAAAAAAAGAATCAATAATAAAGTCAAGCAATCAAGAAGTGGAAGTTGCAGTGTCTACACTACTACCCGTCAACTCCTTGAAGAGAGATATATACACTTATGAAGATAACAGTTCGGTTATTTCATCGGTCATTCGGTAGGTATCGAACATTATATTAGTGATAGTAGTGCAACAGTGAAGAATGATATCGTTATTTACCTTGGAGGAAAATTAGATAATTTAACAAAGAAAGAACTTTTACAAAATCCGTTTTGTCCACCTAAAAATTAGTCTTTCCTTTTTCTGAGCATCAAAAGAACAGCAAAGTTGAAAAGAGATACCTCAATCAAACTCACTTAGATAGATTCACTTGGGTAGTATATTCTCCAATAAAGCAGGGAATTTACTGTAAATATTGTTCCTTGTTCGCTCCTACAACTGTTGCTTCAATTAAATGTAAAGCTCAAACCCGGGTTTTATTTTCAAAGCCGCTTATTGCATTTTCAAAATTATTGGATAAGGATGGTGTTCTTGAAAAACACCAAGGCAATGCTTATCATAATAGCTCTGTGGAATCGGCAAAAACGTTTTTAAGGAACTTTGGCAAGCCCCAAACTGAAGTTCAAAACATGATAATATCAGGGAGAATGAAGCAAGTTCAAGAGAATCGAAAGCCTCTTTTGCCTATTATCGACACGATCATCACTCTAGGTAGACAAAATATACCATTTCGAGGCCATAGGGATGCCGGCAATTTTTCAGACAGGCCTGAGAGCAGTGAAAGTATTATGAACGAGGGAAACTTTTGCGCTATATTAAAATTACATATACGAGGTAGTGACCAGGATCTTGAAAATCATCTGAAATCCTCTAGCGCAAATGCCACATACATTTTAAAAACGACTCAGAACTCGATTATTGATTGTTGCGGCGATGAAATTTTGGAAAAAATCCTAAACTTTGTGAGGAAAGGAAAATATTATTCCATTTTATTTGATGAAACTATTGATATAACTATGGTGTCTCAATTAAGCCTTGTTATTAGGTATGTTTATGAAAATAAAATTGGAGCAGATTTAATAAGTTTTGTGGATTTGCACGATGAAAATTTCACATCAGGAATTAGAGAAGACCTAGAACCTAAATTAGGGGGGAATGTGCTAGGAAAATCAGTTGTTCAGTTATTAGTAAAAAATAATCTTGATATGAAAAACTGTGTTGGTATTTGCACAGAAAACTGCCATGTCATGGCTTCTGAGCAGCGTGGGTGCTGCTTCAGAAATCTGTAAGGTTTCTCCTCATGCGGTTAGAGTTCCTTGCCAAAGCCATTCATTGAACTTGACTTTGTCGAAATCGTCCAAAATTAGGGCAATTAGAAAATGTTTTGAATTAATGGGCGAGGTTATTAATTTTTATCATTTGTCTGCTAAGAAAAGTTTTCTTTTAAAGAGAGAAATAGGTGGGGGATTAAGTAGCTTGTGCGATACAAGCTGAGTAGAAAGGCATAATGCTTGTTTAATGTATGAGAAAAGTTTTTCCACAATTACCAAGATATTGAACGATATCAGTAATTGGGATGATAGGACATCTTCAACAAAGGCAGATTTACTCCTCAATAATCTCATGACAAGTGAATTCATTGTTTCAATGAAATGCATTACTTTTATTTTTCCTTAACACTTCCTGTTAGTAAGTCATTACAAAAAGAATCGCTAGATCTGTATTCAGCTATAAAATGCATTGAGGACATCATTTGCTTATTAGATTGTGAAAGGAAAAGGGTTGACGAAGTATTTAATAGAATTTGGAAAAGCGCTAATGAATTTGCAGATATTTTGCAATTAAAGCTCATTAAGCCCTGGTATGCATCAAGACGAATTAACTGTTCGGAAACCGCTGAGGAATACTATCGACGTAGTGTATTTATCCCAATGATTGATACTCTCCTAGTTGATTTTCGAAGCCGTTTTTGTGATGATACACTGAAGGCATTTAATTTGGGAAATATATTACCAAAACAACTATTGTGTTTAGATCAAGTTGAGTTAGATAATACTGCAACGTCATTATGGGAAAAATATTCTGACTTTTTTAATGTTTCCATTATTTCAAATTCGTTTACTATTTTTTTAAGCAAATTAATAATGTGGAAAACCAAATGGGAACTTGAATATAAGTGCAATAACATTAAAACTGACATGAGTGCCTGTGAAGTTTTCAGTATGTGCGACGAGGAAATTTATCCAAATTGCAAAATTTTATTAAAAATTTTACTCTCTTCCTATAAGTGTTGCTAGCTCTGAACGCAGCTTTTCGGCTTTGCGACGATTAAAAACTTGGTTGCAGAACAGAATGAGTGAAAAAAGACTTGTGGGTTTGGCATTGCTCCATATACATCAAGATATTCATCTTGACCCGGAAGAGATTTTAGACCGTTTTGCTAATTCTGGCAATCGACGACTTGATTTTTTTATTGTGATTTTTAATATAAAATGTTAAGTGCTATAAAAAGTTAATAAAATGTCACAGATACCCGATTTAAATATTTTTTTTCTTTTTTACGTTATGCGAAACAAAAGCCTTATACATCATTTTCGCAAAATATGGATTATAATAAGGGAGGTCAATGTATGCATGGTTTTCAAAATATATTTCACCTAAAATAGGTTTTATGATAGAAAATATACTATACTATTATTTCTTGTGATAATCTCTTTAAAAAGTCCTGAATATAATTTTGACGAATATAGGGAGTTGTATTTGAGAATTTTCCTATTTACGAGGAAAATAGTACTTAATCGCCCCCCCCCCCCCTTGGGAGGTTTCTAGATCTGCCCTTGCAGGAAGGATCTTGCTTTTGGCTCCTTCATCCTTTGCTACAGGTTAGTAAATATCAATTTATATATTATAATGGTTTAGAAAAGGTGTACATAAATTAGCAGTCATTACTTAAAATTGAAAAGGGATTAAGGATTAATATTTATTTGCTATTTGTTGTTAACTATTTTGCCGACTGGAAAAACACATTTTAATCAGAATTTTAGGTAAGACTTTTGATCGAGCGCTGAATAATTAAGTCTGATTTTTATCTCTATATATTTTATGTTAACCCTTAACTGGGCGCATCTAAAAATTTCACATAACTGGTTGCGTGGCGTACTAAGTGCGCCATTGCATTATGTGGAAAAAGCGGCTATAAATAATAATAATAATAACGATAAATGCAATCTAATTTTTTGTTTATTCAGTATTTCATGATTTGTAATTCTCATTGTTAAAATTATCGTTTATATTTTCTACATTATATACGAGTTAAATTTTCATGATATATTTAGGAAAATATGAAATTATAGTATAAAAATTTATTGCTATAAAATATTAAAAATAAGCACCACTTTAGGCTTAACGGCATAACAATAGAAAAAATAATGCTCAAAAAATAACGTTGTTGAAATATTCTTATGCTTACAGAGAAATCATGTGTATATAGTGCAGTAGAAGCGACTCACACAGCTTTGCGTCCGTTTTACTCCTCAAGAACAAGAGTAAAAACGTTGCAAACAACTTGTGCAACTACTCAGGTAATACTGATAGATTACATAAGATAACAATGTATATTAAGCTAAATTTACAAATTCCCAGCATTTCAAAATGTGCTGGCTGGATCGCAGCGGAGGTGTGACATCACAGGGCTTGGTAATGTAGCTTAGCATACATTGTAATGCCACTGGATGTCATAAAGTGATTTCAGGAGATATATGGCTTATGTAGTATTATTTGTGACATCGGGCTCTACAACTGGATTGATTTTAATCAAATTCTATGGAGCCATTTTTGAGTAACTCAAAATTTTCTACAAATTGCCAAGAATAAATTACCCTTTATTTTTGTGCAATATCATTTTTATGAAAAAAGGGTCTGGAAAAGATGATAAATACGAGATATCATTCGATTTAATGTATGCATTTGGGTCCTAGGATGGCGAACAGACAGACGGCATGGCAAGAACAACTTCTTTGGACTCAGTAACACCTAAAACGTGTATTTCCATTAAAATCTCGGAGTCAAATTTTTTCACGATTACAATACATTCTCAATATACTATGTATATGAGAAAGTAAAAAGAGCATAATATCAGGCCAACAACTTTCCCAATTTTTACAGCATTTTTTGCATATGCCAATAATTGAACCTTTATCGTACAGATTTAAATCCCTTATGTAGGTGCTCACGGCCAGATTTAATTTGGAGTATTTAAATCAAAAATGTATACCTGCAAACAAATGTTCGTAACTTATGAGCTAATAATTGTCAGAATTTGTTCAAGTAAAAAGCATATTGCAGCCAAAAAGTAGCACTATAGCCACAATGTATTTTCATAACTGTAAGTTTTAAAATATAACAAGAAAAAATATATATTTTAATAATATAAAAATTTGTACATGCACAATCTTAAAAGGAAACTTTTGTGTGATAATCCTCGAAGCAGGATATTATGCACTCCAATAGTTTCAATAATTTGGCTAGAATACAATTTCAAAGTTTTGAATTTTCCAAATTTGAAGCCACCTAGCAGGAAAACTATGAACTACCGGAAAAGTCCAATTGATGGAAAATACACAGACGGATATCTAGCTATCTAATTCAAAAAGAATTTTCCAAATATCTCTTAAACAAAAAAGTTGATTGTCCACAGAAAGACAAATGGAGACCAAGATAACATAAGCACGTTTTTCTTTAAAGAAAACATGCTAAAAATGAGTCCAATTTCTAGACAATATATAAAGTATTTTACGATTATGCTCAAATAGTTTTAATAATTTAAATTAAATATATGAAAATATTATTCTGAAATAATTAAATATAATTCCATTTACCTATGCCTTCAATAAGTGAAAATGTTCTGTTTCCATGAGTATCAATTATCGATTGCGGGGCAATGTGGTTTCCTGTGATACCAGATAAGCAAAATAGAAGATCCTCAATAAGGTAATTCTCCTGGGAGGATGGTGGTATTCCAGCTGAAATGTAGTTAATACCATAATTACAGTTACATCTGAAATGCATACCTAAATACAGAGCGATTTATTTAAATAGCATAATTCCAAATATATTTATAATTTAATAATGGTTATTACATAGGTGTTTAAAGAGTTTATTTTCACAAGATAATGATAAGACTTAGAAAACATCTGAAATTTGCATGAAAAAATTTGAATTGAGGATAGTTACTGTACCAATGCCAAATTAACCCTTAGCTGCCAGATTTAAATGCAGAATTCTGATCCATGCTGCAAGGATTTTAATTATGTTATTGTAATATTGCTGAATGTATATAAAAAATACCTGTATCTCCTAAACTATCAAACAAAAAATATTCTAATAAAGATCATTTTAATCTTTAAATGCCAGATTTAAATGTCCCTACAATGAGTCTCGCTGTGAGACACAACTGTCTCATTTTACAATAATCTCTCGTAATCCTTAAAGTACTTGAAAATAGTTAAACGATACGATACCCCTTTGGTGACACTGCTGCTGCCAACAGGAAATCAAATATAATACACTGGCAAAATGACAAGAAATATACTAACAATTATATTGGAGTAACATAATACAAAGCAGAAATATAATAAGATACTTAATAGAAATGTCCACTTGAGGAATCACAAACAATATGAAAAGAATTCGACTCGCTGGGTAATCTTCTGCAGGCCGCGACTCACAGGCGTGCGTCTCTACAAGTCCTTCCTCCTCCTATCTCTCACTCCGTCTCTCTCTCTCTCCGCTGCTCGTGGCGACGTTGTCGGATCGGAAGTCCCTTAGTTCACAGTGTCTTGCGAATAGAGGACACTGCACTCGCGAAAGACTATTGGTTCCTGGCCTCTCGATTGTGGCGATCTCTTCTGGGCCAATGTCTGTTGCTATAAAAGGCAGAACTCTGTACGTATGCACAAACCGAAGTACTCACGTTTGCAGAAGTACTCGTGTTTGCCGAAGTACGAGCGTATGCCGAAGTGCGTGCGTATGCAGGGGTGCGTGCATATGCAGGGGTGCATGCATATGCAGGGGTGCATCGTTTGCTGGAGTTCGTTGTTTGATAAGAGTTCGAACACAAAAACTTCTGGCGAACACGAAAAACTGATGGGGAACTCGATAAATGGTCAAAAAGGGAAAAATGCTGCAGCTGCCAGACTTATTTTTGGTCATTTAAATTTTTCTTGCTTTCGATTAGATAAAACTTTGTATTTCCTGAACTATAAGAGATAAATTAGTCAAACAAAAAGTATTATTTAGCCAAATTGTTTGGATAATAACGGGTATACATCCTTTATAGTAAAATAAAAGAAAACCCAAATTACGAGTAAATCCCTAATATAAAGTATTAAAAAATCATAATAAAACATAACTAACACTACTTTTTCATACATTTTACGAAGAATTATATATACAACTTTTGAAGTATTGTTATGGTGTGGTACTTCTCAAAGCTCGAAAATATACAGAGACATATATCGCATATTTTGCACTTATCCACTGTTCTAGTATATTTTCCCCTCTTGGAGAACACACGGTAACAAAGGCGATTTCCCTTTATGGGCCAGTTTGTTTTCTTTGGCATCTAAGCGACGACGCAATTGTGTTCCCTTTGTGCTGCTCAGTCTTCAGCTTTAGGTAGTAACAGCGGGATAAGATTTCGCATGAGAGCGAGTTGAAACTCTCAATGCGTTATATGCATTCCAGATGACATCAGGAGAACATAAATATTGAGGACTGTGACGTTGAGGAGGTGGAAGAAGAGCTTCTTTGTCCACTTCTAACTATGGCGGCTGACCTCATAGCTAGTTGCCATCCTATCCCCCTTGTCCATGTGAAATGAGAAGGGCGGGGCTGCCACACTCTCTCTTATCTTCGTTTACAGTTAGTGGGAGGTCTTCCCTGCCCCCAGTGGTGCCTCAATGATTCTTGAGAGCATGGCTCAAGGATGAACCCTTCAAAATTTCACGCCTCTATGGTGAAAACAACATCTGTAAACGACTTCCAAACAAAGCAATCCCATACGGGCACTGTCGGCAGCGAGAGGTCACATTTTGCAGTATGCTCAACATTTAAAGGTTCAAGTAAAAGAAATGATAAATTATGCCATGCAATCCTTTTTAGTAAAACATTTTTCTCTATATAAAGGGTTCCAAAAGTAAGAGACAACCAAATTCCCTTGTATATAACATCAGAAAATTCCCTGCACTCCCATATTCACTTCCTAATTCCTTTTGAAGAAGGCAAATACAGGCAGTCTCTGGTTGGCAACATTCCAAATTACGACAATCTACATTTACAAAGGTTGGCAATTTTGGCCATTATGGGCACATACACCCAGGTCACATCTTGTCACAGCTCCTTTACTAGCATGAAATACTATTCTTTTAACATGCAGTAACCCTCTCCCTCGCTCCATTTTTGGAGGGAATAAAACACATAAATTGTCCAAATTAACCACTATACATACTTATATGATGAACAGTGAAAGTAAGATGCGTCATTTGCAATGTTGCACTATGTTTAGAATAATGTTTCTTATACGAAAGTCAACCTATGCCTTTGATTTATCAATGTGAATAAGGAACCTCATGAACCATTTACAATTTCAAGAGTTTATGAAGTATAGATTTTTAAATTTTTAAAAAACTTTTTATTTCGTAACTCAATCATGAATCTAGGGCAAGTTATAGAGAAATAACAAGAGTTTACTCAGATTGTGTTATTTAAAAGCCAAAAAAATCTGGCTGACAGATCCAAATAAAGGCATTTAAATTCTGCCATTAAAAGGTTAAGGTGCAATCTAGATAGGGTTTGGTATTAGCATATAAGGTAAAGTAGCATTAATTTCTTTCATTCTATTACTTACCTAGAGGAGAGAGGCTGGTGGTAAGTTCCTCCACAAAATCCATTGTCATAAATGGTCTCTCAGAACACCAGTTGGGAGCGTTGGGCAATGGATGAGCTGGAGGTCTTGCCTTTTTTAAGGAATCAATATTCTTTTGGAAAGGGCACATTATTTTACTTTCTGTCTGTGTAACTACTTTCTTGAGGCGATTGCGGACCTAACATAAGAAGGTAATTTGTATTACAATCTTAAATGCTTTAATATACCAACTGGTGAATGAGATTATGCTGTTGTAGATACTGCTGACAAACACATACAAAACAAAAGATTTAATGGATTCACATGATTCCTATGCTACAGGCATGAGCTGGAATACTGAGAAATATGGAAACAGGAGAAAAATTTACTGTCTGGTCATAGCAGATTTTTTTCTCCTTTTTCCAAATATCCCAAAATTTTAAATGAAAATTATATATTACCAATGTAATATGTATATTTTATAATTAGCAACATGAAAAGATGAAAATCCACTGATAATATTCAAACCTATTTATAACTAGAGATAATAAAACTAATAGAATAAAATAATACATTAAATGGAAAAAATGTGACCATCATTCTGAAATTGACAGCTCACAGCTTTACCATGATTCTATTTTATTCACATTTTTGAAGATACTGAATACAAAACAACTGTTTATGAAATTGTAAAAATATAAACTGATTCCAGTATTTTTTTATAAATTAAACAAAAAAATGTGATCACTATGTTGAAAAATCCAATAATTTTAGCTAAAACTAATTACTGATGTTTAATACAAGAAACTGATCATAAAGACAGAGCTATATCTTATTTCCATTAAATACAATTTAAATTATAACACAATAATTAGAAAAACTTACAACTCCAAATTTGAACAAAAACTTAAACATAAATAGGTACTTGATATATAATAAAAAGGTAAACTTTAATAACAGCTATACAAGTAGATGGAGTGCCAAAGAAAACATTTATTAGAAATTACAGACAGGAAGGCACTTGACTATAAACCCAGTTTTGAGAATAACAGGACCTCCAAACTAAACAATTCTATCTTAATATGGTATGCTAGAGAACATTTTTAAACAAAACCTTATTCAATATGTTAGCCTAATTATTTTTATAAGAGCTTCCTTAAATTAATGATATCTAAGGAAAGTATAAACAGATGATGATGCAGCAACAATAGTTCTCAGAGCAAACAAAAACATGAAATAATATCGTTACAGAAGCAATTGTTTTGTCATTTTCATAGATAGTATTAGGTTAGATGATATTCCACCAAATGACAGAGTTGATACTTACGTGAGTATAATCTTCAACTTTTTTGCTCGAACTTTTGTCATCCAGATGCAAGGTCGTTGCGGATGTTGATTCAGAAGAAGCTTCTGAAATTGCTGTACTCGCAGCATGCCTTTCAAGGTAACTTTTCAGACGTTTATCTTCAGATATACGGGATAATAAGTTGACAAATGATCCTAAAGAGTCCAAGCTGCAATCGAGTGAGATTATTTTAAGGTATTCGATACATGCCAGGATTTTCCAGTGATACCCAAACAATGTCTCGCTCAAAATCTTTAAGTTTGATGCAAACATACACTAGACACTTGAGCTGTAAATTAAATATTTATACATTTAACTCATTCATGAATTTCAATTCAAATGATACTTACTTTTTGGTTTTCAACTCCTCGTACTTCGACAAAAATGCAGCAGGATTTGGACTATGCTGTGCAATGTTTCTGAGCGAAGTTGCTGACGCTGCATGAGAAGAATACTGCGATGAATTCTTTTGGATAATGTCTACGCATTTCTCTGGAGATGCTGACGATCTAAAACGTTTATATTCATTAAAAAGAAAAAATAACTAGTGAAGGCTGATTCTTTAGATCAAAACAATAAATAATAATAATGTAGTAGATCAGTAGCTACCAAAATTACGACACATACCCGATAACTTCCACTAGCTCCTTTACTAATCGATGAACTTTAAAATCGCTCATTTTCGTGTCTTCAGTGACATCTACGTATAAATTGTTGGCCAGTAAATTAAATCAATCATGTAGGTTCATTAATATCACCATAAATCACAATGGAACATCTCTCGAATTACCCGTCAGATTTCCACGAAGCAATATCCGGTCTTCTTTTGTTGTTTTCTACTAGGATTTGAAAATGCATATCGGGGGATTGTTGTTGATTACACATTGTTTATGTCTTTCATAATTTGGGAAAAGATTTTAATAAATAGAAAAAACTTAACCAACTTACCCAACCCGATGAGGACGAGCAAAATGTTCCTTTGAGGAGGAACCAAAAACAATTCAACCTGGGAACTGGAACGGGTAATTCGAGAGCTTAGCCAATAAAATATTTCGAAAACATTATAATATTAGATTCAATTTTATCCCATTGAAAAACAATTGAAGGTAATCGCGCCTTTCCCGATTGGAAACATTTGTTTATATCATAAGAATCTCAATTCGGTCAATTCAAATATTAAATAAAATAGCGAGAATTTAGAATAATATATTATACATTCTTAACACCTCATAAATTAATTATATATTTGTATCAAAATTTTCTTTTAAAATCTAAATATTATAATAAAACCTCATTTATTTTCGGTATATGAAAAATTTACATTTATAAATTATTATTGTACTTTATTGATGCCTTACCATTATCGGATTTTCAGTAACTGTTAATTAACATTTAAACATACTTTTAAACCCCGTAAGCATTTTTGATGTCCTGTCCTACTAAATATAATAAATATATCGCAGTGGTCGATGATATTACTTATAAAACAAAACTTCTCATACTTAGCCCGCGCGTGCAAATAAACCATTTTAGATGCTTGGCAGTGAACATTGGCATAAATCAAATACATTCAATCGAAAGGTATTCTTTTAATATTTTTATCTGGATTTTGAATAAAATTAAGCATATTTTATGCCGTTGTATCACAAAATACGGTTTTAATAAAGTGGGAAGTTTATTTGGATCGGGTGAATGGTTGTCTGCTGTCGTTCCGGTATTACCCATGCCAGTTGCCATAGGGTGGCGTCGCAGAATACCCCCATTGGTATTGTCTCTGCTGCATAAGAACGTTTCTTGTCGAACACGCCTTGTTCCCAGCATTCCAATAAAAACGTATTGTCTCTCCGATAGGTATCTGATATTAGGAAGTATGGAAGTGCTTCTAATATATAACATACCCATGCTACGTAGCCCGCTAATTTGGGAATGTCTAATTGGCGCATGCGCGGTACAACTATAATTGACTGATGTAGTTTTGCTAAAGAGGCTGGTGTCAGCCAAAGCTGCATTAAGCGGATGTCAATTATTATGCCTAAATATTTAATTTTAGTTAATAGGTTTAATTTACACTTTGACAAATTAAGGGAAATACCCAGCTGATCTGTTAAAAATTGCGCTATCTGTTGTACTTTAGGGACTGATAAATTCTGATCCACTAACAGCCAGTCATCTAAATAGCATAACATTTTAACCTTAAATAAGGCTTCTATCTCTTTAGACACTGCCTGCACCCATCTCTGCATTATCGCCGGGGCCAAGGCGTGGCCCATTGGTAGCCTGTTAAATTGATAAGTGGTGCCTTCCAATAAAATTCCATAAAACTTACGATGGCCTGGGTCTATCAGTATTTTATAGAAGGCGTCCCTGAGGTCTAGTTTGGCTAGCTTAGCTGCAAAGGGAATGACAAGCATGGCTTTGGCTGCATCTCTAAGGGAGAAGGTCGGCTTTCTATAAAAGGCGGTCCAAGGCGACAAATGCTGAATGAGGCGAAAGCCTCCTTATGCCTTGGGGATTAGTCTGGCTCTAAATGCGCAATTAACCTTTGCTGGTGACACAATTCCTCGCTGAACAGATTCCCTAATAGCTATTAACAATTCTGGCCTAGCTTGTGAGGGAACAAATACCAGGTTTGGGAATGTTGGCTTCTACACTGAATAGTTGGAAGACCGAGGGATCTTGATAGGGAAAGGGCTCCGGAACTGGGAGCCAGTCTGCCGGTGCTGGAATCGTGGCGATCGCCGTTCTAAGGGTTAGCCAGTTAAACGGGATGCCGCTGTCGATTCTTTGTACGTCTTCTTCCTCTGCTACTCCCGGCTGGTCGTTGGATGATAGGCCAGAGTCTGCGGAGTCCATAGAGCTAAGGGATAGAAGGTCCCAGGCATCCGGTTCCTCAGGTTCTGCACTGCCATGCCATTTGAGAAAGGCAGTGGTGGGCCGGGTGGTTGCACGCGGGGGTCTGGTGCCAGTAGTGGGGCCTTGGTTGACGACAATTACTTGGGGTTTTCGGCTGCGGACTGGGAGGTAGGTGGTAAACGTCCTCGTCCATTGCGTTTCGCAGCCGTGCTGCTGTCCACCAACCGTGCCTGGCTGCTACTCCCAAAATTCAAAGTCTTGCGTACAGGAAGGCCTTAACTGCTATCGGGAGCTGTTCCCAAGCGACCACCATGTTGAGCAGGCAGGTGGCTTTGTGTTGGTCCCGAGGCCTAAAGCGGTTCAAGGCAATAGATGACTTGACCACTAGAGCAAGTTGGAGTATCTCGGCGTCGGGCAGCATGTCATGGACAGGCGGGTCTGACGTCTGAAGCGAAGACCATGTAGGGGCAGGCATAATAGAAGAGGCTGACTGGTTTCCTGCAGATTGAGACTCTATAAGTAGTTGAAGATGTTGGGTTAAGGTCTCTACTTTCTCCATCAAGGCGTGAATCCTCGGCTCTTCGGAGAATAGCGTAGGAGAGTGGCTTCTCTGGGGCGACTGTCGTGGTGAGGGTTGTCTGGAGGGAGATCTTTGTGATGATGAAACCATAATTGCGCATGATTGTACTGGCGTAACAGGATTGGCGTGCGTATGGAAAACACACTACCCTTCTTAAACTCATTATTAACAAGACACAACAACAAGTTAAAATTCAATATTTACCGAAAACCAACACACACTGATAGATATATCCCATCTAATTCCAATCATCACATCACACATAAATTGGCCCCTTTTCATTCCATGATCAATAGACTTCTTTGCATGCCTCTCTCCCCATCTGATTACTGTAAAGAACTCGCACACATTAAGAACTGTGCAAAAGGCAACGGATATGACACCGAAATGATCAAAAACATCCTAGGTAAACATAAACATAGGCTCTATGTAAAAACGCACACAACACTAACTGACACCTCCCCCACAGGCACAAAACACATTAAAATCCCCTTCGCTCCTGGGCTTACCAACAAACTACACAACATCTTCTCAAAATTCAATTATAAGACAGTATTTGTTAACGACAATGAACTCTCCAATTTATTACACAACCCAAAAGAAACAATTCCTTCTTTACACAAATCCGGCATATACAAAATATCTTGTGGAGGATGCGACAAAATATATATTGGACAAACAAAACGTAAGATAGTAACACACTTCAAAGAACACATAGCTCATTTTAAACACAACAGATTAAACAACTCTAGTGTAGCAACACATATCCAAGAACACCACCATCCAATCACGATTGAAAACCTTACTCTTGTAAAATCTGTAACCAACCAAAACAAACTAGACGCATACGAAAGCATACACATAAACAGAAACAAAAATTACGTTATAAATAACGACCGCTGCCCGATCCCTCTTTCACCTCTGTACGTTGTAACGGCTGAACCTCTTTTCCTTCCTTTTACTTCAGCACATAAACATATAAATACCGCCTACAACACTCCCACCCCTCATTACACATCAGTTACTGATGATGTGAGCATTGCTCTCGAAATACGTATTTAATGCGTTTACCTCATCTTTAGAGATCTTGTGTGCATGTATTTGAGTGCTTGCGTGCGTGATTGTTTCGTCTGGTAGGTCCATGTTGTTGCCGGAAGGCACATAAACCTACAGGCCACTGTGTGCGATACTAGGTCCCTGGCATGATTTAATCTCCCGTAAACCTAGTATTATTTCCCCTTTCCTTCCCCCTTTATTTTTTCCCTTTACCTCTTGGCGTGTACGTGTGCGTGTGTTTGTGGTTGCTTAGTAGGTCCCTGTCGCGGTCGTACTGACTCACAAACCTTCTAGCAACGGTGTGAATTTTTGGGTCCCTGGCGCAGAGTAATTTCTCGCAAACCCGGTCCCGTTTCCTTACCACCTTTAGGATTAATGCTTGTGCGATTGAGTGAGTGAATGTGTGAGTGACCTCAGGTCCCTGGCGTGGAGTAACAACCCCTAAACCTGTAAGTTTATAATTTTTATTGTCCTTTGCCTTTTCCTTCCTTTCCTCCCCCTTTTTCATTGTCTCTCTAATTTAGAATTTTACGGTTAAGGAGTTAATTTCTATTTAACATCAATTTCGCCGTAGTCTTCATCTTTACTTATTTAATATAGTGTAGGTTATTCACCAGCTTGTTGTTTATATATTTTTATTAGATTTTATTTTACTGGAATACACCACTCCCCTGTTATCCACGATCTGAGCATCTGCGAATTCACGTATCCGCGAGTTGGTTTTATCTCCCATTACCCAGTATTCGCGAGCAAGGTCTCTCATATCCGCAAATCTCTCAAAACGTTATTTTACGTAACCTCTTACTGAGGACTGAGTTTTTTATAAACATTTTCTTTAGTAGCAATTAATAAGTAAAAATTGATCGTTTAAGATTATTTATTGTACACATAAGAAATGATAAAATAAAAATTGTAAAAATAATTTTGACTTTTCCAATTAAAATCATTATTATTAAGTTTAGTTTTCCATTTTCTTTTGATTGGCTGTTCGCTTTCACTATCGTTATTTCAGACATTAGAAAGAGTAGAATCGCTTTTAGTAGTAAGAAAATTACGACACAATTCTTCTAAATCTTCGAAATCGTATTCACTTCGACTGTAAGAGCTTAATTTTTATAAATTCAAGAATTTCATAATCTTGCTATGTCCGAATTTTATTCAAATGTCCCATGCTATTTACTACACATGCTGTGACTTGGCAATAAATATGTATTAGAAAGCCTTTTTACTTTTGATAACAGTATCTCTCAGATAAGCGGCAATCAGGATATACTTATAGTATCTGAGTCATATTCTTTTACAGTATATAATCATAGACAAGCCCAGGATTTTTGTTTGGGGGGCCCACAATGGTAAACATTCATTTCCATGTTTACATTTTTATATGTTAACATGCACACACATGCATGTATTCACAAACAAACATATACATAGGAAGTGGTATATTTAGAATGAAACTCATTGATTTAGTGTATGAAAATATATGTTTTTAATAACACATTTAGTATCCTTTGGATAAAATATATTTTAATTTAAAAATTACAACATTTGTACCATTACAACCAAAAGAAAATACGTTGATTTACAAATTTTAAAAAAGTTGTCATAAAACAAAAAATACAATGTCCCCAGCTAGCGCCTATGCATAAATCCGCCTCTGCATATAGGCATTAATAAAAACATATCAAATGAAAAACAATGTTGGCTACAAATTTATCTGTTATTTAAAACATACATTCTCAGTTTCTCATAGAAATATGTATATTAACATTGAATTTGAATATAAATATTTCGATTTTTCATATCATGAAATTAATATTTATAGATTTTGTTTGCTAAAACATAAAAAAAAAATAATTGGATAACAATTACAATTTTATATCTAATCTTCTGTCTTTTTTGGAATTCATCTAATATATCTTTGGGGAGCAATTCCATTTCCCTATAAATGTTGAGGAGCACTAAACCATTCAGTCTATCCTGTCCCATGGAATTATGCAAGTACGTTTTCATTCTTCTTAATGTTGAAAATGTTCTCTCTGCTGTGCTAGTTGATACCGGCAGAGTTGCAGATATTTTTAATAAATAATGAATGTTTGGATATATATTTTTATTGCATTGCATTAATGCTTCTAATGCTTTTGTAGGGGGTATCCTGTTTTCGTACCGTTTTTGCCAAAGCTTTAGTTCACTCTCTAAGACTGACTCGCATACTTCCACGGAATAAAATTTTGCCAAAGTTGATAGGCTATCTACGTCTGATGTAGAACTGCATCCTTTTGGAAGGAGGCACATGAAGGATTTTAAATACTTTTATGAGCCAAGAATCTCGTCTCTAATTGTGTCACAAGACAATCCAAAAATAGAATAAACATAGATCACCTGTAATAAACTTCCGCTGATTCAGTAGGAATATTATTTCTATTTTTTTAATATTTCGATATCCTCGGTATTGTAATTTCAACCCCAAAATCTCCTACTTTTTCTGTTGATTCTTTCAAAATATTTGCAAAGTTTGTATCAGCGTTTTCTCGGATACATTTTAGAGCAGATGTTACATCTTCAACAAGAGGTATTACGGAAATTAAGTCAATGTTTTCACTTTGTAATACTCTACTTAATGGCAATGTATAACTGTAAAGTTTTTGTATACTATACAAAGACACCAAAAATTTTCCTTGGAATATTGCATTCTGAAAAATCTGTGCTGTAAATGAAGTATCTTTGTCATTCCAGTCACTTATTTCTTCAAGCGCTAAGTAAATTGCATCTAAAAGTTCCACCATTACTATGACAGAATCATGATACTCTATCCATCTAGTTGGGCACATCAGCTTCAATCGTAGATGCCTACAATTGGGAATACACTCACTAATTTTTTTAAATAACATATTTAATCGCTTTGGAGTGTTAAAAAAGGTGTATGATTTTTCAATAATTCCTAAGCAATTCCTTATATCTTGATTATTTGCACTGTTTCCAATGGCTAAATTTAAACAATGCGAGGTGCAATGTAGATATAATACTTGTGGGAGCTGTTGTTGTATATGTGCCTGAACACCTTCAAATTTGCCACTCATGGAAGCAGCACCATCATACCCCTGACCTAGAAAGTAGGAAATATCAATACCAAATTTTAGTAAACTATCTATAATGGTAGAAGCCAAACCTTTTCCACTAGTGTCGATAACTGGATCAAACTGTAAAAATTTCTCGCAAACTCTAATTTCCTTATCTACGTATCTGACGCATAATGTCAATTGCTCAGTTGTTGAAATGTCTGTTGTTTCATCTGCTAAAATAGCAAAACATTTTGCATCATTTACTTCATTAACAAGTCTTTTCAGAATCAAATCATTACAAATTTCTATTATTTGGTTCTGGATGTTGGCGCTTAAATAGGTACTGTTTTGCCCGCATTGTTTAAAGTGATTTTTTAAATCAGTGTCACCAGCTTTTTGCCTTGCTCTAAGGATTGCACGGAAATTACCTTCATTTTTCTCAGGCTTTCTATCAATGTTTAACTCTCCAGAATCCACATGACCTCGTACTGCAATACCTTGCTGTCCACAAAGAACAAAGGATGACTTAAGACTTATTAAACATAATCTAAAAATGTACAGTAATGGCCCTGCATATGCAGGAATCAAATTTCTGAATAAACTGCCTTCAAATATAAAAAATATATCCAATATTAATATTTTTAAAAGACGACTAAGAGAATATCTGGTAGACAAGGTATTCTATTCAGTGGAAGAATTTATGCATTTAGAACAGTTGGTTTCCAATGCTGTATTGCCACATGTATAATATCAATTGATATCCTCTGCGTCTTATGTGTTTCATTGTTTTTGATTTCCAAAGTAAATAGTTGTATTGAAAATGTACCAACTGTGTAATACTATTAGACAAACTTCTTATTAACTCCATTTTTTTGATATATGGGTATTTATTCTATACTTTTTTGATACTTTTTTATTTTTTTCTTTTGTCTGTATTATATTTAATGACCTGTCCTATACTTGTGTATGCTAGTTCTGGGACCAATAAACATTATTATAATGTTATAGTCATGATTATGGGTTCCAAGCGTTTCCGATTCTCAATAAATTGTTTCATTCTCATCGTATCGAGCTGTTTGTCGATAGGTATTCTTTTGTCTGTCATTATGTATAATAGGTTTTCGTAAGAACATAATGAATTTGAATGATATAAAGCTTTTTCATGAGGTTCATATGTTTCAACTGCATGTTTCCAATTATTGTACCCACTTGATTCAATTTGACCTAAAGGTTGAGATTTACTTTTACCAATTTCTTTTGGCGCGAATAAGCAACAATATTTACAAAAACATATATTTAGTCTCGAATAAGCAAGCCACTCATATCTGTGCAACCATAGCAATTGAAATTTTCTTTTCTTTCCACTTTTTTCAGTCATATATGGAAATGGAAAAAGATCATCTGGTTTCCACAAATTCTGTATAAAATCCACTTTTTCTTCATTTATAAGTAAGCTCTTGTAAGCCGCGATATCTGATTTAATTAATGTCCCAATAGTGTTATTCAATGCAGTCTGCAAGTTTTCACCCGTCTTGGGTGATTTTGATAGGACTATCCTGTTTTCCAATTTTGGTTTATTGGTCAAATACTTGAATATCGTTCCTATTCCCGACTCCCTCTTATCATCCATTACCCCTTTAAATATTTTTTGAATAAATTATTTCTTATAACTGTAATACTTAGCATGAGAAAAATTAATGCTATTGACTTAAAACTTTTAATTTTACAATTTTAAATGTAGTAGTCTAACACTTTTTTCAATGAATAAGAACGGCTATTCTGTGGAAACGTGACACCTGGACACAGCTTACTGAAAATATGTACAAATTTTAACCTTTGAAATATATAATAGTTATATTTTCAAATAAAATTTACAGTTTTTATTTTTCAACAGTAATATGGAATAACATATTCGCGGGCAGAATAATAAATAACAGAAATTCATATTATCATAAAAAATAATTTGGCCTGTAATATATGTAATAAAAATAATCAATATAGATAGATTTTTCCAATCTTTGAATCCAGAATTTGAAAATTTGTTTTTAAAATCAGAAAACAACTTGCAACAGAAGCAAAAAACGCAGTCAAGTTTTTAAGAACAAACTAGCCAACGAGGATCGATGAATTCACCATTTAAAAGTTTCCGGGTGTACAATTATACAGAAAAACGCCTATTACTCTCATTCACAGGAAAATCAAAGTTACTACCCGTGTTTGGACCTTTATCAATTACAAAGACTAGCTGATTATCAATCAGACCAATATCACTACAGTCTATTTCACATAATTCTAACTTTTCAAACCGAGTTTCTGTTAAGGATATAGATGAAACTGATGTGAGTACTGGTGATTCTACTAACGGTGTTGTTTCAATGTGTTCTTCTAATAAATGAAATTACGATTACATTTTATTAAAGTTTTTATAAGTTTAATTCAAATTACTTTATCAAAATCATTCAGTTACATTACGGAAGGGCTTTCAGTCTCCTAAAGGACATTATTATTAACAACGAAAATTAAACAAAATTCCGCATCATAAAATAATTAGCTTTACTTATTGGATACTGTAGAAAGTGGCCGTTTTGGGAAAGTATCCGGGAAAAAGAATTTGTCGGCAACCAAGAACTTCCGAAGCTGTTCCCTTCCTCTGTAGAGAAATAACTCGTGATCAACGTAAAATGTTGAGATCAAACCATGAAAATTGATAATTTCAGAAGAATACCTTAATCACCTTTGCGTATTTTCGAACGAATTATCCAGTGTTCAGTGTAAACGAAACATACGAACTTGAACTATTGATGTTGTTTCAAAGAGTAACCAAATGAGACTAATCCTTTCGAAATAGTTTCCCTCTTTCAAAAAGGACTTGGAAACATTCCTACATCTGGAAACTATTAAAGGGGTCGTTTCCTTTGCCCCATTCGTGCGGAGAAAAGAGAAAGACCCTAGTAAGGGACCCGAGACCCTCTCCCTCCTCCTGAGGTCACCGTTCAGTCGGAATATGGGAAGGGGTAGTAAGATAAGCATGAGAAAAGAAATGCTTTCGGAATTTTGTGAAGAGAAAGTGAGGCAGAATTAATGATAATTCCATTCACTCGATCGCTGTTATTTTTACAAGTCTTTGTGCCGTGATTATCTAGCACAGGTATGTAAGTACTAGCAGCGGCCTCTGTAATTGGCGGATCCCTTGGAAGTGGCGGCCCTAGGCAGCTGCCTAGCCGGCCTATGCAAAGTCCAGCCCTGCCAGTAACTAATAAGAAATAGTAGTATTGGAAAAACAATGTTATTACATATTTTGAATTAAAGGTCAATGTGAACATTGGGAACCTTCAGATTTTGTGGGATATAGGTTATTTTAACAGCAATATTTGTCACAACAATTCTTAAAACGTCGTGTAAATGTTCGTCAGCAAATTAGATTTTGCGAACGTCTTTCGTAAGAACTTTTTCACGAAAATGTAATTGCATCCAAATATCGTAATCATTTGTGAGACAAATCGGATAATTTTTGGAAAGTATTGCGGCATCTAGAATCGAATAAAATTCCACTAAATCATTTGTTTCATATAAATTTCCACTTTCTCTATATACGTAGATGAGAAAGTATTGTTGTCTTTTTCATTTCTCTCAATATATCTAAATTTTAAATGCAGTGTTTAAGCCACCAATACAGTTTATAAGCCACCAATACCATTTTAAAGCCAGATATCTCCTTTTGTGAATCGAAGTAGAGTTAATACCAAGTTTTATGGCATAATTTACAAGATATTCTTCGCTCGTGCTCACATAGTGTAAACGCACCTTTAAAAGCCGATCTGTTGATCGATTCGACGTGTATTAAAAAATCTATGGCAGGAAAACAAACTTGCATTATTTAGGCGTACGTTGTTTCATGTCTCGAACTCCTACGATGATTCTGTGATTTTAATATGCGAATAATTAATGTTCTACATTCAAATTTATTCCTTCTCGCATATAACGCAACGAATGTTGTTTAAATTGGTTGCCTAAATCCTCTTTCAAAACATGAATTGCCCAAATTTATTTTGGGAGGGGGGGGAGGCACGGGCCCGGTGCCTCCCCCCCCCCCCCCTCCCGCCACTGACTTAAGTGATCCCGGATTTCAAATAGTAGTCGGGGAAGAACACCACGAACAACGCACAACTGTATGTAAGACGGTAAAATTTGTGGCGTCCAAAATCACTATAAAGGTAAATGACTGGATAAAATTACTATAACTAATTGAATAAAAATGCATCCATGATTTGTGATATTGTCAAATTCAGTTACAAATGAAATAGGTAGTTGAAAAATTATTAATTAACTTTTAAAAAAGTATTACCCAATATATTTATGTTTTTAGTTTGAAATTCAACTATGTAAAACTTTAAATGTAAACAAAAACAAGCGAGGGAAGAGTTACAAAGAGTTTTCCTCGGTAAAATTTAATAATTTGCTTAAAACTGAGTAGCAAATGCTTATAAGCAAAAAGCATACTTTTATTCACTCAATATGAAGCAAATGCTTTTGCTTTTACTGATTGCTTTAAGCATTTGCTTAATTTTTATTCATTCGACCCATTATACTATACATTATCTTTTAATTGTGATTTTCAAATGCATCCGTCAATTACAAATTAAACTTTCCATATGGACTTTAAAAAATACATATACTCGAATCTCGTTAAATGGCATGCGTCAAGCAACAATTAAATCACATATTTTTCTCTCCCTAACTCTTATGTGACCTGTAACGTATCGATTAAACAAGATGATCCAAACGGAACTTAGGATGCCTACTTTCCGTTTAATCGTTTATTTAATACTGGTATTTGCTTTAATAGCTTTAAAGTCACCGCGGATATGTAGCTCTTTGTGTTCCCAAATTTCATAATTTAACGTTATGAAATATTACAAATGCATTCGAACGGAAAGCTAAATTGATCACGCGTATTTGTGCGGCAAAAATAACGCGTGTATGTATTACACTTTACCGAATCCGAGTCCAACAATAGTTGTTGCTATGGCAACACCCTCGTAATGAGTGATAAATACTGAAAAAATGCTAGTATTTACATGAAATTCAAAGAAATACAATCTATAAATAAATTCTAGGACAAAAAGTAGAATCTTCATTCCTTTCCTCAGAGAGTAACTCAAATCTTGGTCCAATATTACAATTGTAAGATATTTTAATGTGCAAGAGAAAATTACCCTGGACGATGGATTTCAGATTTTCCATGTAAATCATATGGGAAGGACAGTTCCTCGAATCGAACTCGGGACTTCAACCTTCGGAACAAAAACTATTCTCGAGAGCAAGAGATTTCCACTAAGTTTCATTAAAATCGGTCTATTGGTTCAAAAGTTAATAGAAGGGGACAGAAAGACGGACAGACAGACAGACACAACGACGAAACTATAAGCCTATTTCCATGGTGGAAAGTAGGTTAAAAATATATTCAGATAGAAAACAACGTTTATACCACAAAAAAGTCGCGTCCTGCATAACTAAGAGTAATACTAGTTTCGGAGATAAAAATACGAAAAAATTCCAAGATAAACATCGGATATTTTGCTTACATCTGTCGATACGACGATTCTATCGGCAAACGAAAATTAAAAAAAAAACAATTTCTCTCTCAATCTCTAATTTAATCTGTGAGGTGTAGATTTAAAAAATATTCGAATAGAGGGCAACATTTACCACAAAAAGAGTACACGGGGCCATATAAATACGACTTATAGCTTCGGAGATACACATCCAAGAACCGCCTAATCTTATAATACCGACTTATAAGCATTGCACACAAAGAACGCCTTTGAAATCTTTCATTTATGGAGTTTACTTTTCCTTCTTGTCAAATCAGCAACAATTAGAATGTTATCCATGAACGTGCGTAAAATTAGCCCGTTTTTTTTATTTTTTATATTTTGTAACTAGAGCCTCGCTTGCAAGAGGCATCGATGTGAAAATGTATGCTCAAAATTTCAGATTCCCATCTTTTATACCTTCGGAGATATTAAAAGAAATTAATTGGCCCCTATCCGACCCTGTATATTTTTCAAAGTTCAAATCTAAAGAAAAACAAATGGCAGCAGTACTGAAATCTACACTCCAAGTATCAGATCTCTATCGTTAACGGTTTCGTCACAATTTTAATATAAGCAATTACACGGACGGACAGACAGACGCCAAAGTGAAACCATATATGCATTTGTTTAATCGCGATTAAAGTTGAGATGCAAATTCGGGACATAAATAGCTGAAAGAATGAAGTTTATTTTTTCGAAGATGAAATTGAAATCCTTGGCAAATTAGCGTAAAAAATTTCTTTTCGATCTGAAAAAATGAGAATTTTTCCTGTTTTTAACGATGAAAAATATCAACTACCATCGCAACGAGTAAGTTTAAATTCTGTTTTTTAAATTGATTTGAACCCGTCATTTTTGTTGTGCAATATACTAGTTTGAACTATGAACTTCGATTGTTTCCGAAATCGTAGGCGGAATTTCTTTCTTGTGAGAATGTCCATCGACGATGTTGTTTTCATCGTTGTTATTCTTCGATTACGAAAGCGAAAAGGCTCTAATCGATGCAAGACTTCGGTGATGGCAGTCGCAATCCTCTGGACCGCGTCACGCGCGGTCGCTCGGTTTCGGCACGTCTATTCGATTGCGGCGCTTGAGTCTGGTTTCGAATTGTTCCGATTGTGCCTGTGGGAGGGGAGAGAGGGGGGAGGGAGGGGCGGACACGGAGCCTGGAGGCGGCTGTCCGGTGCAATCTCATCAGGGGACGGCGTATCTTTCGCCAGCGACGTTGCAGGGTGCGCCGCTCTTCGAGAGACAATCCTCGCCAAAGGGAGAAAGTCGGTAGGGTGAAACTTCAAACGCTTTTCGAAGAGAATTAACCGTCGAAGAGTTTTTGTTCTCACTTCGTAGGGGAAAGTTAATGGTAAAGATTTATATAGCTTTTTTTTATTTCCCGTCACTCCAGAATTGTTTCCATTGAACGGCTCTATAATTAGGCTCGTCTAGCCGTTGTAAAGGTTTCGTATCCTATGGTTGAATAAGTTTATTAATAACGTTTCCTTATTTATTTATTTTATCGATTTATTGTGTGTTTTATTTAGGTACTTTTAAATTACGGAGTAAAATTAAGGGCGGGAATTTGAATATCCTTAGCATGTGACATCTCTACCCAGTACCGTAACTAGGGCGGGGCAAGCGGGGCATCTGCCCCGGGCGCAACTACGTAAGGGGCGCAAAATATCCAAATACTAACTAAATAAACTACAGAAACCAATTTTTTGAAGCAGGGTGGATCTCATATTTAGTAGTTTGCTAAAATAGCTAGTCTCTACCCGTGTTAAATATTGGCGTCGTTCAACAATGAAACATCGTGTAAATAACAGATTCAAACGAGCAACCGTTATAGTTGGCGCGATCCGGGAGGATCCGAAAGAATTGTTGCTGAACCGCATCGAAGTAAAATATAGACAAATTTAAATCCTAAACCGAACATCGAAAAAAATCGTCAGTGGACAAAAACGAGGAATTAAAATAATCCGCTCTGGAGAACGCAACGTTTCGAGTTCATCACGATTGGATGCCCATTGTTAATCCCTTTTCAGCTCCGGGAGGCATCGGAGTGTCACCGTTTCGGAAAGAATGCGCTGTTCCGGATGGACGGCGTTCCTTCACTCTCGCTCTCTTCTCTCCCGATCCCCCTCCCCCCCCTTCTCCACCCTTCCCCCTCCAATCTCCAAGTCACGATCCTCCGCAACGCTCCGCCAAGAGAGGAGGAAGGGACCGAAATAAGGGGAAGCGGGAGGGGGAGGAGGAAGAGTGCCGGAGGAAGGCCCTCTCCGCGCGAGAGATAGTGTTTTGTTGGTGCTTGGTGAAGGGTGCGAGTCTCCCGCAGCGGAGAGAGCTCCAGATGAAGAATAGGAGGCCCCAAAGATTCGCCAGGTGAGGAGGATAAGATAACTTTTTCTGTGGCCATCGTGAAGACGTTGACGGATAGCTGTTGTGGTCAGGACGCTGCCTGCGAAGATCTTACAGGATACATCCCCACGCCTCGCTTTGCGCGGTACGTGCGTTCCCGGAAAATACCGTGCAAAGCGAAACCGTGTAAAGATTTCTCCGTATGAATACATGAGGTTATAAACTTAAGTGCCGTCTTGAGTTCAACGTGCGGCGATTCAGTCGTATTTTATTCAAAATTGCGCCCTTTCGCTCTTTATTATAACCTCTTGAGACGAACTGGACATTTTATGAATTTTTAATGCTTGGAGAGCGTTCCGAAACCGTGCTAAAGTGAAAATGATGGCACATTCGAGGTAGTCTTCTAAAGTGAAAACCGTGCCAAATCGACAACGTGTAAAACGAACCCGCGCAGGGCGAGGGATGCGTGCACTACTTCATCCCTACCATCTCCTGTTTTTTTCTTAGTTTGTTGTCGCGTTGGGCCGCTTTCGGCATTCCTCGACCGATTTTGATCTACTGGGGAATTTCTTCATAATGAAAATTCGATTCGTTCAACAAGCAACGGGTTTATTCTTTGTACGAATTATGTGAAGAGTGCGCGTTTCTCGCAGCGGAGTGAGAGATCCGCGTGAAGAGTAAAAGGAGAACGCAAAGATTTGCCAGGTGAAGAGGAATAATCATTTCATGCGACCAACGTGAAGACGTTGATGGATAGTCGACGACGATTCCACGAGTCGAAACTCGAGTCGCGCTTCCGTATTAAAAGTCGAATCGTACAAAGAATAAATTAGTTGTTTGGCGAACAAATTGAGTTGTCATTTTTCCTCATCCGATGATTAATTAATATGACGTCAATAGCCATAAACTGCTAAGGAAAACCAAGTGTGTTTAGTTTCGACGATCGGGAAATTACCACTGAGGAGGGTCGCTTTATAGTCGAAAAGCGTGTCATCACTAACCTTTTTTTTTAACTATCGGAGCTGTCTTAACTGTCAGTTTGATTTCAGCCATAAGGTGACACTTACAATTCATTTTTGGGAGTTATCCTCCTACCAAAAAAATCTTACCGACTTTCTCATTTTTGCGCGTATGCGAATTTCAAGAGACTGCTACGCCGTCCTCGCGTTTGAGGCGCCCGCTGCGACCAGAGTTTATGGACTCCGAACCTCAAAAATCTTTCCCTTATACTGCTCAAGTACCGACTTTGGACGATAAAAAGTGCATAGATCCAAATGTTGCCAAATAAAAATTCGAGCGAAATTCGACAGCGAACGGGGCAGACCTCCGTGACGAACATGGCGTGTTTTTTTGCGGCCGGCAAAACCGACCCAACCTACTCTTGGTGTCGGTTAGCGATGGAAAGGAGACCGTGCGAGAGAAAGTTCCGTTTGTTCCTTACGGATGCCACCTCTGTGCGAGTTAAAAATCATAAAATCGTCGACTTGATTTCCTCTTTGTTCGCTCAATTAGCTGAGCTACCGAACGTTTAGTTCGCAAAAATCTCTTTTCTGCCGTCAACCTTGTTCGATCCGGCTTGTCGTCGTTCCGCAGAAATGTTTTAAAACGAAAATTTAGGGGAAAAGGTTGGGGTCGACCTTACCCTAATTACCGTGAACTCATTGTTTGAGTTCCTGAAGAGCTGGTGCTCTACATATTACTCGGTCAAATGTTGAGGTAAGTCGTTTTCTATTTTGTTTGGCCGCTGTAGCTTTTGAGTGCCGACTAAAACCAAGCAAATCATATATATCGCGGAAATATACCTTGCCTCGCCGAATAAAAATATAAACAAATCTCTTTTTGAGCATCTCAAACCGTTTTGGCTCGTAATACGTCTAATGAAAAATGGAGATGTGATTCTACAGGGTGGCCCAAAAGTTCTTACACACATGAGAAATCAACGTGATTTATTTTAAACATTTATTACCAAAGAAGATTGTTAGATGTGCGAGTTTTAAAAACGCGATTTCCTTCTGCTAGACTTGGCGGGCACTGGATGCTTCATTCACAGCTACGTTACGTTTTTAATATATAAGTTTAAAAATAAATTTAGCTAATTTTTCAATTGCGAAATGACTTTTGGGCCACCCTGTATAATCGGTTGAAGGATGGGTGGCATGGGTGCCATCAGTGATGGTCGCGAGTTCGAATTTTGCCTCCGCACGGTCTCTGTTACTGTTTATAAGTCCATGTATAATGTCATGAAATGCTGTTTACGAGATATTGATAAACAAAATTAAAGCTAGAAGCATGCTGGTATATCTGCTGCTTAATGTTTTTTTCACTAAATATAACTATTGGGATGATACTTGGTGTTATAATTCGAAGTTTAATGTTTATTGCTAGTGGTATAGCGACGGACGTTTGGTATAATATTAATTCGTGCTCGGCGGTAGGCAGCAGAAACTTTTTGAGCAAAAATCCACCAATTGGGTGATGCAGTGATTGCCAAGAAACCGAGTTATGGTTGAAAATAATGTGTTTTTTTTTGCTGACGCTTGACTCTTTATCGCATATTTTTTCTATAAAATATGGTAGAGTTCTTCAATCAACATTCCGTTCCATTATATACGTTCTCAAAAAAACCACTGTCTGTTCGTCACTATAAAAATTAATAAAAAATATTCATCGTTCAGTGAAAAAAAACTTTCCGGATCGACGTAACTTAATAACTGCTGAATGAAACGAGAGTATTTTTCGTCGTCTGCCTCAATATGTTACTGTGATTTTCATTTGCTCAAGCGTCAAAAGGAATTTTGCATATTTTATTCAATCCCTTTTATTTCTCAAGCAAACTAGGTCACGTGACACGGTATTTCGATGAGTAAAATGGAAAGCAATATTTAATTTTCGAAAGAATTTGGAAACGCCGTGATTATGAGGCCACTCGCACTGAACGCATCCAGCAAGTTTCTCGACAATTCTCATTCTGAAAGAGCTCGGGGCGTGCGAAATCCTGAAATACTTATGTCGGCAACCATGTGTATCCCCCGAGTAAAGTGAGATTAATATCGCGAAATAAGAGAAATTTTCCCCTCAGAACGCGTCGAGCAAAAAAAGAAAGTCATGTTGTCGCCACGGTTAGTGAATCACCTTCCAAACATCGTCTAATGAATCGATTAATTTTCAATCAACGAACGAAGCGATAACCACCAAAGTCAATTGCCACCGATGGATGATATTTAATTTTTATCGATGCGATAATTTTTCAAATGACAGCTGCTCGTCAAATGCGACAGATATGCGTGAGTTAAGCATTAAATTTTAAATAAAAAATTAATGAAGCCAACTTTTATATGCACTAAAACGAAAAATAATATGTTTACAAAATTGAGCGTTTCAGAAAATAAAAGATAATGCGATAATTTTTCAAATGACAGCTGCTCGTCAAATGCGACAGATATGCGTGAGTTAAGCATTAAATTTTAAATAAAAAATTAATGAAGCCAACTTTTATATGCACTAAAACGAAAAATATTATGTTTACAAAATTGAGCGTTTCAGAAAATAAAAGATATGGCAAAAAATATCAATGAAGATTCATTTGTTAAACATTACGCCACACCACCTTTATAATCCCAACAATATTTTTGCTTTCTACAACATTCAATTACGTGAAGTTTGTATTTATTGCTCACTTTTAGTGCATATAATAGTTAATTTCATTATTTTTTATTTCGACTTGATATTTAATTCACGCAAAAATGCCGGGCAGTTAATTACAATTTCTCGATACAATTATAATTTACGCTCCGCCAACTTTTTAAACAACTTCCAAAAAGGATCCGCGCAATGTTTTGATGCGCGCTTTTCTACGCAGCGCGCTAATAGGGGATATTTTTCGAAACTTAACCTCCATTCCAAGTTTGGACGTGTCGAACTCTTTCTTTTTGCCTGTGAAAACGTAGGCGCGGAAGCCACGCAAAAGACCGTTTTATCATGAGTAGCCTTCTTAAAATAAAGAAAAGTCACGTTTTCCATTACCGCTTTCAGATTCCTAAATCATTCATCATGTTTTCCTGTTTATTACCGTTCATTTTTTGTTGATAGAGGAGGTTTTTTTACAGCATTTAAAGGTATTTGAAATTACCGTTGTATCTTTTATTCTGAATGCCAGCGGCTCTCTACCATTTTTAAGCGTTCTTTGCCAGCGAAGCAGTAATAGTGGAACGCCTTATGGGCACGTATGGTCCGTCCGTCCGTCGTAACTTTCATCTCATTTCTTCTAATTGACGGATAAAAATTCGAGAAAATCCCGAGAAAAACATCGCATATTTTGTTTACATCGATCTCTAAGGCGGTTCTCTCGGCAAACAACAATTAAAATCCATATTTTTCTATCCCACGCCTTTATATGATCTGTGAGGTGTAGTTTAGGAAATGTATTCAGATAGAAGCCAACAATTACTACAAGATGGTCCCAGAGACCATATAACTACGACTTATAGTTTCAGAGGTAAAAATTCGAGAAAATTCCGAGCAAAACATCGCATATTTTGTTTACATCGATCGTGAAGACGATTCTCTCAGCAAACAACAATTCCATGTTTCTCTCACATGATCTTATATGATCTGTAAGGTACAGATTAACAAATTTATTTGGTTAGAGAACAACATATACTACAAGTTAGTCCCCCAGATCATATAATTACGACTTATAGTTCCGGGGATAAAATTCCGAGAAGCGCCCAATCTTTCGATATCGTTTCATACGTATCTCCCATTAAGAACGCCTTTGAAATCTCTGTGTATTCCATTTATGGAGTACACTTTTCCGTAAAATGAGTCAATGTGCCATCAGCGATATTCTGAGGCGCTAATTTCACAAGGGACATCCGAGTAAATTCATCACTTAACCCCAGCCATGGGCAACCCGTGGCCCGCGGAATTTTCTTCGCAAATAACACTATTTTTATTTATTTTTCTTGAACTGAATTTGGAATGCCACTTTTTGTATAAGTACGCTATCGAATTAACAAACAATAATTCGCATTCTGAGTAATCGCCCTACTAGTTTCTGAACCCTGATTGATTTATCTTATGATTTGCGCGGCGCGCAGTGCGCAGGTTACGTTTTCCACAATTTGTATTCGCGTGTAAAAGCTTTTCAAGTAAAATTACAGTTATGGGAGACACAGCTAAAAAACGGTAATTCTTTCCATTTTCCAACTTTGACAAGTCATGGAGGACCTTATTTGGCCTACTCTGGGGATATCAAATCGATCAATATGGAATTTAATGAATGGTTTACAGACTTTAGGTGACAAGAACCTATCTTGCGCATTTTCTCTTCCCCATTTGATGTCAGTATAGACCAAGTTCCATAAGAATTACAGGTGGAGTTAATTGATCTTCAAGGAAACGAAGAACTAAAATGTAGAATGGTAAATTGTTTGTTACTAGAATTTTATAAAAATCTACCCCGAGAAGCTTTTCCTCGTATCTTGAATTTTGCAAAAAATGTCTTTATTTGGAAGTGCATACAAATGCGCGCAACCGTTCTCAAAAATGAAATTTATAAAACAAAAAATAAGATCCAGATTAAGTGATGAACATCTCAAAAGTAATTTAAGAATAGCAACCACAAAAATCTTGCCAAATATTGATGATCTTGTCAAAAATACTCAAACGCCAAAGGCTTTTTTTCTTACCAATTTTCCTGGAAATTATAAGTCTTGGCATAACTACGATTTTGCTAGTTTGCGACTTTATCAGCGTCCAGTGAAAAATGTCTCTCTGCGAGAGAAGAATCTGAATTGGTGTCACCCAGATCAGAATTTGAAATGGGAGCACCTTCGGCACGGCACCTTCCCATTGCTGTAGAATTCTTCAAAATGGCGATTTCGTATTAAAAATTTTGGCAACTAAAAATCGCCAATATATACCAGTAACCGCACCAAAATATCAGTAAATATTGTTATTATTTATAACTAGCTAATTACCTGGGATTTTGCCTTGGGTTTACAGTTTCGAATCTTTCATGCTCATTTCACTCGCTAATATTTTTATTCAAACTCAAGGTACTCTCTAGATAAGTGACCAATATATCCCCTCAATTGGTACGAACAAATTAAATTTAGATTAAAATTTGATATCTTGCGAAGAATATTCAAAAGAATTTGCGTAATTAAAATAAATCAAAATTCTAACTCCGAGGCACATCCTCAAGGTCTCTTTGATACCGATGTGTACCATGCTTTAAGTCTCAAAAGTTTCTTGGTTTTCGAAAAATCCTCTTCACGCACGCACACACACTCGCCGCCGTTTATTATTATAGATAATGAAGTATTTCGGTGGATTATTCGTAACCGATCAGCAATATATTCATTCTGCGGAATACAATGGACAATGTCGCCGAAATTATCGGAATGCGCACTTATTACCCAAACATGCTGCGCTTGGAAAGCGATAAAAAATCGCAACGAATTCCGAACCGAAAGAAACACTAGCGAAAGGTTTCTCAACGATAAAATTATCGGAAAGCGAGATTAAACTGACGGTGCCTCGATATCCATCAGGCTGCGGTATTTTTCTCTCGGAACCCTGGCATCACCGTAGCGATCGCCGGCAAAAACACGTTTGTAACTGCGTCATCGATAACAATAATATTTCTTGCCTTTTTACTTTCTCCATATACGAAGTATAGAGAAAGTATTGTTTTCATGAAAAAAATCGAATTCGAGATTTCAACGGAAATACACGTTTTAACTATTTTCTCGATGATGTCTGTGTGTCTGTCTGTCTGTGATAGATTTTTGTGGGCGCTCTAACTCAAAAACTATTAATCAAGTCATTGCAAAATTTTATATTTAATATTTTTATAAAAGTCACAAGAACTTATTAGTTTTTGGTAAAAATCGGTCAATCGGAAGTTGATGTTTACTCTTGTCACATCCGTTATTTTGAAATATTTGCTTTAATATTTGATAAATTTAAAAATGTACTGGAATAAAAGTTGTAGGAAATTTTATTTTCTACAACCTTTGTTTGATACATTTTTCCATATAATGCATTGTTTAAGAGATATCTTATATTTTTAGCTGCCACCACCACGCCACCTATCGAGGGCTGTTAACAATTGACGCTTAGTTACGTTCTTTTCTTAATTGTCAACCGGAAGTAAATATTGACAACGATCCCAGAGCTAACAACATGTAATTTGCCATATAAATATGGAGAAAGTCATGTGTTGCCCACATCAGTTTATTTTATTTGTTGCGGCGATTATACATTTTTTTAACCCCTTAAGACCTGACTTTTTTCTTTGGAGAAAAAAATTTTCTTTTCGGTGAAATTATACCAATTGGATTCAAAAGGAACTTGGAAAAAATCTTTATTTTAAGGAAGTTTTAAAATTTTCTTTGCTAAGTGTTAAAACATCAAAAATAAACAAAAACGGTACAAAATTATTTTATTTATGAAGTAAGGTGGTTTCCTTATCTAAGTTCAAAGAAAATAATATCATAGTGTGATGTTTTGACGACAAAAACAAAAAAAAAAAGAAATTTGACCTATTTGGAGCAATTACTCTCAGTTCTTGCCATCTTGTATTTAATGTCATTTAACTTCAACTAGTCTGCAATAGATGGAAGTAAAAGTGCCAATAATGGATAAAATAGATGTCAGACTAAGTACTCAGCAAGTTTTCAATAAAATATAATGTGAAAGAATATTTAAAAAGTACGTTTGAAATTAATGTACATGATAATGTACACCAGGTCTGAAAGGGTTAAAACGTCCTATACTGCACATTAGATCTCCGAGCCATTTAGCGAATTCCTGGTGAATTTTTGGATTTTTACGATTTTTTTCTTGCATACAGATGAGTAGGGGGTGGTGGAGTAGTGGTTAGGACGCTGGCTGCTACTCGCCTGCTGCCTGAAAAGGCAGCGGGCACGAATCCTGCGCAAGTAGGATTTTTTTTCCCGAGGTCTCCCGGCCCCCTGTTGTTTAGCGTTCCGTCCATCGAAAGTGACGTTAAGCCGTTGGCCCCCCTGGTGTTCTTCGTAAGAGCAGGCAAATGCCGGCACCGGGTTTCCCTCCACCCTCCTCCTCCCTGTTATTCATTGCACTACATCTGAGATACCCATTTGTGCTATAAGAGAGGCGAATTGGCTGGGCAATCAAACAAACGAAAATGATAAATGAGTAGGAAATAGATTTTTAGGGTTAAAAATAAAAGGGGGGCAGTTATCGAGTTATAAAATTTTTAAACAAATCGGATGGAATCAGGGTTTAATAGAAGCAAAGTAATTACATTTTTAAAGAATTCGGGTTAAATCAGGTACAATAGAAACAAAATTTTCACCAGTACACGCATTATTATAAACGAATTATACACGTTATATATTTTTGGGCCTGAATTTATTACACATGTAAACTGGTAACACAACAATGTTTGAAAGTGTTGTTCATTGTTGCCACTATTCGATCAGCCTAAAAACTGCCAAGAATGCGATGTTGTGTCGTTTGGCGTGCGCTAAATGAAATTTCAAATCTGTGACATGCACAAACGATATGGTTTTATGCCTTAGAGAAACTTTTCGTCCGTCTTCTTCCCCGTAAGATGTAACGTCCACATGAATTAATTACCTCTCAATTTCTGTCCATATCTCTGAATTTTTTAAATAGTTATAAATAAGTGATAAACTCGAGATTTTAAATAAATTACAACCAAATCAATGAAGGTTATTTAAATCATATGTAGAAGTGAGCTGAAATTGTAAAGCGTTTGCATATTAAAATCGTGTCCGAAAGTTCGAAGCACCTGGTTTAATATTAACTATTTTATTACTAGTGGAGCATATTCGGGTTTATTCGGGGTTTGTTCGATTTTTTTTAAATCGAATCGGAAGCTAAAAAACGGGAAAAATTGGATTTAACCCGAAAAATATATTCCCTACATATAAGCCGCATCCTCATTCTGGAAAGAAAAAAATTGAAAAAAAGCGCGGCTTATATACGAGCAAATACGGTTTACTTTCAAAATTATTAAACCAATATTTACCAATTATTTACTTTGTTGTTTAAACCACTGATGAATCTTATGTCCTTATACAGACTAATTTGTTTTTACGAGTTAAAAATTTTTTAAACCTGAAAATGGCCTTATTGTTAAGGGTGCATACTATAGATAGATACTATAGATAGGTGCGTCTTATACACCGGAAAATACGGTAAATAGCAATTTAAATAGCCTACGGAATAATGCTTCTTATGGTATTCAAAGTTGCCTTGATTTAAAAATCATTAAATTTTCCATATCAAATTCTGCTGTTTTATATGCCAATGATTATAAAATATATGGCCAGTCAAGGTTGCAATGCATTTAATTATGGCAATGAAATTTTTAATGCTAAATTCTAATTGTTTGTTTTTGTCATTTTACCTTGGTAAATATCCTAGATATTGATTCTCTTTAATATACAGAGAAAGAATGTTGTGAAATGCTTAAAATATAACAAATAATGGGGAAATCTTACTAAGGAATGTTTATGCACATTTCTCATAACTTATTCTTTTGTTGGTATGGGATTTTAAAATAAATAGTAGATGAGATTATGAAAAAGATAACATAACTTTTATATGGGTCAGGGCTAGAATTTCAAGTAACAATATATGTGCTTCGTTGAGTAAAAAAATTAATTAACTAGAAATATATTTATCTACTGTTTTTGACTTACTTAACCATTTGGTTTATAGAATCATCTAAGGTGAACAGGTGACAACAAACAGTTTAAGCAAGACACCTTGAAAAGGACCACACCACTTGTATTCTCCAAGATTAGAGTTTAAATAAGGCAAGAAAATATCAATAGGATGTGGTGAGTATGAAAACTTTTAATATTTGTACCTCTTAATAATATTTATTGTTACAGATGCTAACTTGTAATTTCTACCAAACATGATAACATCAAGTCTTTACGAATTTCAGGGAAGTAAATTTTCTAAGTTGTAAAACTCATGTACACAGTACCATAACTAGGGTATGGTGGAGGTGGCATTTGTCATAGGCGCCACTTGTAAAAGGTGCCAAACGCTCCTGCAAAAATACTAAAAGTTTGTTTTCCCATAAATAAGCATTAATTTAATACTCAAATGTTAAATTCATTGTTAATAAAAATGCTAATATTCTTTAGGAAAATGCAGCAAATATCATATTCTACATACACAAGGTGTTTCCTTAAAATTTTGCCATAGGCACCATATCTCCTAGTTATGCCTCTGCATGTATATATCTTTAACAAAAAGTATAGTGGTCTTCCTGGAGTGGGTGTAAATAGGGCAACTTTTACAGGAGCTGCACAGATGGAGGTATATGATGCGCCAGCTAAACTTCTCATGGTATCCAAATTATGTCACTATGAGAGTCACTGGACAAAATCCAGGCAGAAAAATACCAAGCCATGATATAAAAGAATATATTAGTATATCCATTCATAGTTTCAAAAATCCAGTAGAAAATAATTAAATTGTACTTGATAGTGTGTGTATTATTGGGGGTCAATAAGCCACTTTCAAAGAGCATACAGCACATTATGAACATGGCAGATTTGACAAAGCCAGCATAGCAGAACACATATGCAAGACACAACACGAAATAACACCCAATAACCTTGAGCTCCTTAAACATGTCTCGAACCATCTACTAGATATTGACGGAATCATTCCATCAATTTCTTGCTTGGTATTCTCACCATTTGAGAGAGGAAGGAGTTTTCTTCGATGTATCTCTTGATGGACATCGATTGGAGCTAGTTCATACTAGCTTGGCTAGCCTGAACCCAACTAAGAAAAACACCCGCATTCAGAAATGGGAAAAATAATCTACTACAATAGTTTAGTGGTAGAATATCCACCCAGCAATTGGAAGATCTGGGTTCGATTCCCGGTCATAGCAGAATTTTTTTCCGTTTCAAAATTATTCGCATATCTACTAGATGCATATGAAAGTTTATTTATTTCATGACACAAAAAAGATTTGATGAACAACCTAAGCAACCCCATCCCCTCTTTTCTCATTAACAGACAACATAGGGGGAAAAACTCCTAAATAATTCCACATCGTTTCTTTGTAGCTCTTTTTCCCAAACTCCTCCCCTCCCCCCTTTTTCTACCTTATGTCTGTCACTGCTAACTTTGACTGCAATGTCTTTCCAAACCAATCTCTCACAACTTTGTTTTCATCAGCTTTTTTATGTTCATCCCTTCCCCTTATTTCTTTAACAGTCATTCCTGATATATATACCTCTGATCTTGTCAGTTCATTATTTTTTCCTTCAGACGACACTGAAGAGGATCACCTGGTGATCAAAATACATATATGTTGATTAAATACTCTGTGTGTCTGTGAGTGCATCTTTGAGCGGGTCCCTGGAGAGGTTTAATAATCCCTAAATCAACGTGTGTTGAATGTGTGACTGGTATAGTCCCTGCTGTGAAGTAACATCCCGCAAACATTTGTGTGAGAAAACGGATGAATGGTGGTCACTGGCGGGGATTATTTTCCCACAAACCCATGTGTTGTGTATGTGAGGTGTGCATGGTGCATGACTATTGGGTCCCTGTAGAGGAGTAACATCCCATAAACCTACATGTGTGTCTAAAGTGGGTGTGTGAGTATTATTCCTTTTTTATGGTAATTATAGTCCTTTTTCAACACCTGCAATGTTGTACATGAAAATGGGGAAATGGTAGACTTTTAATTGCACGAATAAAATAATAAGAATAAATAAACAACAAATTTATCATAACAGCATAATTTACTTTTGGCAGTGGATACCTGACAGCTATACTGAGCTGCATATATGCTGTTTTCATCGTTACCTTAGGCGTTGTCATTTACATCAGTGATCTCATTTCTGGTGAATCTATTATGGCAGAGGTATATGTTCGATTTTTTTTATTATTCTAAGGTATGCTTAATTTTTTGCATACATTGTGCAGATAAAATTTTGCTTAAAATTCATTTGCTATTTAAAAGTGAAGATTTAAATTTACAATAATGATCCTGCAATTTTTTTAAATTCTAAGATGATTTAATTGTGTTATAAAAGATGCTGAATGTGACAAAGTTATATATTACTGAAAATTTCAGAGGAAATGCCACTACTATGCTGTGTAATAACCAAATAAAAAGATAACACTGTTAAAATACTTCAACGTGTCATCTATGAAAGTTAAAATAAATTCAATGAAAAAATTCATAAAGATATTTTTATAATATAATAAACAGCTTGAAAAGTTTTCTGATATCAGAAGAGAATCAATACTAAAATCAAAATTTTCTAAACAACTTACTCTATTTTACAGACATTTAGTATCTACCTGATGACTCTTGGTTTGATATGGCTAATTTATATATACATTGACATAAAGCGTCAAATAAATAGAAGAGAAATTGCTACTATATCAGCAGCTTATGCCTATGGAAAAGAAGGTGAGTTTATAATCATTACATCACAGAATATTTGCCCCAGTTCATCATTACAATTGTATAATTGTTCATTGGACCAATAAAAATCTATTCTAATCTAATTATAAAACCAAAGCTCAATATATTTTAAAGGACAGAATTTTCTGCTAATTTTTTCCACAATAAATCAGAAATGAAAAAGTCATATAAAGATTTGTTCAAGATTTAAATAAAAAATAGTACTTACTGAAAAGGTGATATGATTAAGTTTACATATCAACTTTTGGTAACATTTTAATGAATAATTTCCTCAAAGGAGGCCTCCCTAAGAATTAATAGGCATTATTTCAAGTTTCATCGAAATACAAAAAAGTTTATCCAACTGATTTCATTTTTTAATAATACAAGTACAATACTGTATTTTCCGGTGTGTAATATTCACTTTTTGTTGCAAATCATGCCAAAAATTATGCTGCATCTTATACAGTAAAAATCTTAAATACCCTAAGATGGTTATTTGTGAAGGTAATTCACAGTTTTGTTATTAATTAAAATGTTCTCATTAATATTAAACATTTCAACTTTTCAACCAATAATTAACTTACTTAGTTTTTTTTTAACCATTGATGAATGTTATGTTACTATGCAAACAAATCTGTTTTGTGAGCAAATAGTTTTAAAAATATTTTAATTAATTATTAAAAGTCATTTTTGTAGAAATTAAATATTTCCTTTTAAAAATATAAATGCATTTTATAACTATATTAAAATGAGCAATGAAGCATCATGAAAAGTTTCTTACAAGAGTAATTTACACTGTGGTTCAATGAAATATGTAGTAAAAATTAAGAAAGGTAAATTAAAATTACGAGACAATATACAGTAAAACTTCGCCGAATGCGGCTTCCCGCAACGCGGTTTAAAATTGACGCGGTACTCAAATGCGTGATGAGCTTCACCGACCGCGGGAAGTGATTCACTTTTACGCGATTTCCTTGAATGACCATTTTCAATAAAAGGTTTGCCCTGAAAAGATCATTAGTAAGAAAAAATCATACTACGATTATAGTGTTTTGTTAAACCTGTCGGCACCCAATAAAAAATCATTCAGCGTTTTTAACTGCTTTTTTATCTTCAACTCCAACCTGGAGATGAGGTTCCTTTTTTCTGAGGACCGATCATTGGATTCGCTGTCGATATTAATCAACAAGTTTTTAATATGTATTGTTTCAGTTCTGTGAACATTAAGTTTAAATATTTCAAAACATATTTCTAAATATTTATCACTGCAAGCGATGAAAGTGTCGTATTTAAGCAAGCATTTCCAGGTATAAAGGGAAAACTATAAAAGTGAATGTCTGCCTAGTGTAAAATTACGCGAGAATTTAATTTTAATTTTTTAATAAATATTTTTTTAAACGCAATACTACTGTATATAATTAGTTGATGCGATGTTTATAATCTTTTTTCAAGGAAATATAAGCAAACTATGTCATTATTATTGAAAAAAACGCCTTCAAGGAGTACATTTTTCCGAACTCGAAACGGAACCCTTTTATTCCCATAAGACTAATGATTCCTCCAACGCGGATTCGCACAATGCGACACCCTTGTAGAACCTAACCCCCGCGTTCGGTGAAGTTTTACTGTAGTCATGAAATGTTTAAATATATAACTAGCATAATCTAAGGCACTTCACATTCTTCCTCCTTTTCCCTCTTCCTGTCTCCAATTCTCCTTCCTCCTATTCTCCCTCCCTATTCCCCTCTCTCCTTCTCTGAAAAATAGACTTCCTAGTCTCAATCTTGCCCTAATAAAGACCATTATCTATCTCTCCCTCCTCTTTTCCTTTATCTCTGTCTTCCTTACTATCTCTCTCTCTCCCTCCCTCCCTCTCTCTCCTTCTCTGGAAAAATATACTTCCTAGACTCAATCTCACTCTAACAAAGAACATTATCTGTCTATCTCTCCCCTCTCCCTCCTTCAGTCTCCCTCCCTCTTTCTCCTTCTCTCTTATTCCCTCTCTCTCCCTCTCTGTATAACTTGAACAATTTCGAATTCTAGACAAAATGTGATGGTAATAATAAGAACATTATTTATTTTTCTTTAAAATGGCCCAGGTCCAATGATCATAGGTCAATTCTTGAAAAAGTTGAAAAATATATTTTTACGTGTTATCTTATGGGTGTTTAGAATTGGATATTGAGGTCAAAAACACCCTTTAAATATAAGTTCTTATGGATTTTCGGATTTTTTTCAGAGGTTGTACCCCATTACCGATCTTCCTGCTAAATTTCAGCTCTGTAGCACTTATAGAAGTACCTTAGGTTTTATACAGTGTATTTTGAAGCATTACGTGACAAAAAATTTTAAAAATTATTATATAGATAACATTACCTGGAATAAGACTTCTCAGCCATCAAGCTCTAATTGCAATGTATGGCCAAGAGGCTATGGAGATTGATAGATATAGATATAGCTTTAACTCACAATGAAATACTATCCTGTTGTTTCTGTTATTCTAAAAATAAAATGAATGCAAAATGGTGAATAGCAGTTGGCCAGTTTGATATATTGTATGCATTCCATGAGCTGAAAAAAATTTATTGTAATATCTCTGCAAAAATCTATAATTTTTAAATTGGAAAGAGTTTCTCATTTTTTACAGTTAGGACTAAGGTAGCTTAAATAATTGGTCAAAACTGAGTGCAAATTTCATATCAAAATATATTGCATTTCTGTGTGTTCTGCAACAAAGAATTATACACTGGAAGAGTGTAACTAAATTAAATATTTGAAAAGCAAAACATAGAAAATACCATGGCTTTCTGACATTTTGCAGCTAAAACACAAGATTAAAATTCTGGTGTTTATAGAAATTTACACTTATAAAGAGTGGATAAATGGTATTTGAAAGTGCAAATCAATGTGTATGATATGGTTTGGTATTATGTATTGTTCTATTGTGTAATTAATGTACAGGTACTACAACTAGAGATAGCATGCATTCTAGACAAAACAACGAAAGAGAACTTCAATTATCAGTTCATATGCCATGGACATCTATTCCTGTAACATCAAGAGACATTCCCTGTAGCATGCATGGGAGCAGTCAGACTTTTATCAATGTTTCCAATGCAATTCATGGTTATTGCTTCTGCCAAGGACGGCATTCTGGAAGTTTCTATCTGAAAGTAGGAGCAGCAGGTAAATGAAGTTAAAAAATTAATGGTTCTGGCATATATTACGAAATTGACTGCTATTTTAAATAATATAACTATTAATATGTATAAATATATGAGTATAAAATACTTACTTTAAGCCTTTTCTTTAAAAATTAGGTCTAAACAAAAAATATTTTTGTTGAAAAATCACTTTTGTCCTTCTTTGTTATGATTCATAAATTTATAAACTGAAATACCATTAAAAGTTGATTATTCTTTGTATAGGCTTCTGCTTTGGACACCTTATTCACAGCGGACTGCTACTTGGTCACCAAGTAGTTTTCTTCACATCAGATTCTAAAGAGTTAGCTGATTGTGCCAATGTTGCCACCCTTATCCTCGACATCATATATCCAACTTATTCATTTTTTCAACTATTTTTCATTTTCAAATATTCAAACGTAAGTATTTTCACTGGCTATACAAGGATATGAGCATTTCTTTTAAGAATATTGCTATTAATGTGCCCTCGTTTCTCTTTTTTTCTAGGTTATTATCAACAGGTGCCAAGAATTGGCTCGTTTTGCCTTGATGCACTGTATAGCTTCCAGTTTGTGCTTTTGGATTTGGACGATCCTGAGAGAGACAATGGACTCCCTCCACCACTCTGCTGCTTCACATGAGCACAAAGATTCAAATAAAAGTTCTTCCCATGCCAATACCAATGATGATGGGGTGTCATATGAATCCCAATCTACATCCACATTCTGGGGAGAATCAGATGAAGATTCCATATCTACAACTCCTTTAGAGCCAGAGACCTTAAGCATTCTCCCACCCCTTCCACTAACCAGTTACCGAGAGGGTAAGCATTTGTCAGCAAACATTTCTATTTGTTTTTACTATGTTGAGCAAGAATATCATTTATTTGATTCTTTCTAAGTCACTTTTTAAAAAGGAGGATTTTCAAATGATGATTTTTTTTACTTTACACCTTTTACGTGTGATTTTGAAATTTAAAAAAATGAAACAAAATGTAAGTAACTGTTCCTGATTTTATTTATTTGAGGTGGAGCGAGGGACCTTCTCAATTTTCTGAATGGCAGCTCCTACATGTCAAACTACTGCCGTGGTTCCAGCCACTTGTCCTCAATATTTGACAACTTCTCTCCTTATCTCTACCCATTCACCATTGAATACAGCATATTGGTAGGTAAGTTTGTTTGGTCAATGCAGATAAAATATAAAACAGTCAACAATTAACCATGCTAAAAAGTTAATACATATGTAAATAAAGTTTGCTGGAAAATTTAAAATAACTGTATAAGCTTCCATTCCCATACAAATCATTGAAGATGTAGACTTAAGTTATGCTAAAGTCCAAATAATATCCTAAACATTCAAATCAATTATGCCAGTAAGAGATTGAATTCCTTTGAATCAGGTTAATTTCTCATTCAAAAGTTGATGATTCATAACTATAATAACTAAGTAGCATCCAAATAAATAAAACATCATACATCATACAAAATTTGATGTTATGAAATGAATAAAACATTTCTGGCAAGTAAAAACCTTAATAATAAATCAGGGAAATGAAAGAATAACATATTGATCCACATATAAAAAGTTTCAATTTCAACCGGCTTCATTACAAGGTAACATCCTGATTTATAATTATGGAATCATTCCACAAAGTTACGTTTAAGACTATCAATTTCATTTTAAGTGAAAACCTTTTATAATCATCATGTATGATTATAATTTACATGTTATCACTTTCACTGCACATATGCATATAACCAGTGCTTGAATTGGAAAATTTTAACCTGAATGCTAGTAACAGAACATTTTGAACTGATTTTTTAACAACAAGAAAACTATGGGCTTCATTTTATATCAAGTGGAATGGCATTCCCATGCATTCCTGCCAATACAAGTGCTGTTTAGCACTATAACAACTTTTGACTTGTTTCACTAAACCAGCAAATTATATATGAGTCATCACGAATATAGTCGCTTGTACATGAGGCATACGAGTGAGAGAGATTCAATTGCCATCACATCCACTTTAACCCTGCTAACAATGAACATTATTTAGTAAAATGACAAAGATTTTAATAAGTGAATTTTATCTTGTTCATAAATTATGTTCTTTTCAATTTATTTCTTTATAATATTTTAACAACCGGAATGCTTCCAGCTTATTTTTTGAACAACCGGAACAGTTCCAGTCCAATTTGAGCCTTGCATATAGCCAATGGATTAATAAATTTATATCACTATAAATTATTGCTTACATAGCTGTTTGTATGTACTTTTACCACCTTCACACTCAGTGGTCAAGAGTGAATTCCTCATTAGGATTTTACAGCATTCTTTCATCCATCATTCATTCATCTTCAGAACATATATGGCTGTGTTCATTCCTATTTCTATCATTTCTATCCTTTCACATGCAAATGATAAGAGAAAGAGAACATTATTTTTTTAGTCTATGAAGATTGCAGGGTGTTGTTAGCTCCCGTGTCTACCAATTAAAGAATATTTCAAATGCAAATAAAATAAAATAACTAAGCACAAAATCGAAACATTTAATGCTACTTTTTACCATTTAATCAACCTAAAATTAATTGACCGTTATGTCAAGATATTATATACAATTGACTCTAATCATAGCACAAACGGCTACATTCAATGTAATTCGTCAATACATTACCCCAGCGATTCTTAAGCTGGCGGTTACAACCTCAATAGATGTCACAAAAGGTTTTTAGGGATGTCACAAAGGTGAAACAGTTTATAGGCAACATTTTAAATGTTTTATTTTTAACAAATTTTTATTGCATAATTTTATTCCAGTAATAATATTAACAAAAATCTTGATTTTTCTAAATATTCCAATCATATTGTATATATATTGGTAGATGGATGGTTTAAGGCAGTGGTTCCCAAACTCTGGTCATGACCCAAATCAGGGTCATGGAGGTTCATCAGAAGAAAGCTTTCCTGACAGTTAGTTTGTATCTATATATTATTATATTGTTATTATATTATTAGAACACTGCCTAATATTTATCAGGCAAGGGACACACTTTGCAGCCGAAGCATGTCATCCTGGCCTTTCGAAGCTTTTAGAAATTATGTGCAAAAATGGAGGTGAAAAAGTGGAAATATATGAGTAAACAAATAATTTACCTTCACACACCTGCTAACATGGGCTTTACTCTATATTTATACCCTTATTTCAAAAATGGTCATGACCGAGACTGATGAAAATTTCAGTGCAGTAGCATTACAATAAAAGTGCCCACTGGCAGTGGTGTATTTACTGCTTTCTCTCCGGTTCATATATTGTATTTTGCTCAATTAAAAGTATGGGTCACAAAATACAGGTACAGGTCATGAGGTCCTATTGTTCGCCAGTTTCGGGTCGCAGGATAAAAAGGTTGGAAACCACTGTTTTAAGGGGGTCGCGATAAGGTCAGCTGCCATAATTGGTGATCACGATAAGATCAGCTGCTATAATAGGGGGTCACAACAAGATAGGCTGCCATAAAAGGGGGTCACTGATATAAAGTTACCCTCATACCTATGTATCGATGTAGAGGCGTTTCATTGATAAAAACTAAAAACTGCATGAATTTCTTCATTTATGAGTGTTTATATGTTGCAGTGGGTATACTCTTCATAATCTGGCAAAACATAGGAGGTTGCAAAAGATATAATGCATCTATCAATTGCTGCGGAGCCCAAATTGGCAGTATGAACTCAAGGTTTAGTATGGAAGAAAGGAGAAGTAGCAGCAATAGCACCGGAGAGTGGTTTCCACAAGGAGGAAGTGTAGCTTCAACAAGTGTTGGTGTATGGTGTTCCCGAGGAGCAGGAAATGTGAATCAGTGCAAGAGAGAAGAATGCGTTTGGGGCCATTCTACAACTCATGGTCCAGAGAGTGTTTTCTCTAGCAATTTGGTGATACATGCAGATTGCCATTCTGCAAACAAGGTATTTAAATAAAATTTGTTAATAACAAAAACACATGAAAATTAAGTAGGCGCTAATCAGTTATTTTTTTGTTCTTTGTACAAAACTCTTAAATTTGCTACCATAAAACCTCATCAATCTGCTAAGAAAGGATAATCAAGTACATTTATAAATTAACTTTCTAATTTGCATATTTTGATAAACAACAACAAGAACAGTCAAGTTTGCATTGTTATACACTATACGATTTCCTGAATAGAAAATAGCATGCCATAATTATCAGGCAGCAAAAAATTAAACATATTATGTCAACACAACTGCCTTTTAGCAATGCAAGTAACCTGAAATAAATTTTTCTTCTTCGTATTTTACCATTAATATTAATTTTTTATCAAATGACTCATGAAAAATACCTACCTATTAAATTGTAATTATTGCCAAACTGCAATGCTCTCATTCACCTATCAATAAATTTTCAAAACTTACATTTAACTGTAATGCTCAATAGAACTTAAATTATTGATTGGACAATTGTAAATTACAAATAGATATCTACCATTTATACATTTCATTTATTTTATGTGAAAAATAAACCCTATTTCATATTATATAGGTAGTACATTGTCTCTCTCAATATTTTTCTTAATTTCTGAATATGCTCATTTCACTCTGTGAAAGCTTAAAAACAAATTAAATTCCAAATGCATTTTATAAACCCCGCTCTGTTTGAATAGTTACCAATTAAAATGGACCACAAATAGAAAATGCTATTTTTACTTACATGCTTTAACTTCTTTTGCCATACTCTCTCTGGTTAAGTTTGAAATGCTTCATTTAACATTAATAATTGCTTATTTTTTAGAATAGCATAAAAATGAAATTTTGGATTATTTTTTAGAAATTATTATTACATATAGTATGAATGAGTTAAGCTAACAATAACATATCTATATAACGGTCTCTCATTATATATAATTTACTATCATTCTAGGGGCTGTTTGCTGGACTTATAGTTCTTGTAGGATCTGTAGTTAGTATTATCCTCTTCTTCGTGGCAATGGCAGACAAAGACTACATAGAAATGGGGCTTGTGGTAAACTCTGTAACTGAGTTGACTTTGTTGGTTATGATGACACTGGCTTCAGGAATAGCTTACCATCAACTAAGCCGCCTGGATGTAAATCACCACCCTGTCTCATTCTTGGATGACTTGCTTTTATTTTTGTGTATTCCAGCATTTTTTCTCTATGCTATTTTCAGCATTGTTCCTGCTGTTGAAAAGACAAGCTATTTGTCTATTACCAACACAGTTTTACAGGTAATAATAATAATATTTATAAATCTAGAGATCATTACAATGATATAGAGGCCATTAACATTCTAGAAATAACACAATAGTCTATTTTTTTTAATTATCACCAAATATTTTTTAGATTTTGAAATTATAACAAAAAGGGTTGCCAACTCTCCTAATAATTTTTTTAAATCTACATATTAAGTAAGTTTTATCGGTGTGTCAGAAAAGAACAATGACACTTTACATCTATCATATGCAAAGGTCACGGGTCACCCCACCGTGACAATATACCTTTAATTTGATTTTGAGTTCAGTCAATTTGCCTCTTGCCTACATGCGATGAGTATCTAAGAGGTAGTGCAATAAATAGCTGGATTTGAAGGGAGAAGAGAAACCTGGTGCCAGCTTTTAGCCTGCTCTTAACGAAGAGCACCAAGAAGGCCAACGGCTTAATGTCCCTTCCGAAGGACGGAGTGTTGATTTGAGCGCACTTCTCATTTCTCTTTTTATCTTTTCTCAATGGCTTGTCCTTGTCTCTTTAGTTCCAACATGCACAAATAGGGGGTTGGACATCCCTGGAAAAAATCCTACAGGATTCGAACCAGGTGTCACTTTAACTGGCACAGCAACACTCTAACCACTACACCACCAGCTTCCCCTAGACAATATACCAATATCTTTTGTCCCTGAATGGTTACTGAACAAAAATGATCCATGGCCTGTTAACTACATTATTTAAATTTCATTAAAAGTATTTATAGTTCCTTTTTTGGTTCCAAATATTGCCTAAAACATTAAAATTAAAAAGTACGAGTATCTAATATAAGCAACTGTTGGAAAATCTAATTTGAAAAGAAGATTTTCATAGAAAATATTAATGTCATGCAATTTTACCATACTACCATTTCTTGGCCATAGAAGGAATTGGTATAACCTTAAATGTGGGACTGTCAGAGATAGTTTAAGTGTTCCCCACCAGGAGGCACTGTAGTATTTTGACATGCTTTCCTAATAAGTATACCCATGTGCATTCTTGATTTCCATTGCATTACATTAATGTCATAAAAAATATTAAAATAAAAAAGTACGAATATCTAATAGCAGAATTTGCCGCAAAGCATAATTTGAAAAGAAAAATTTGATAGAAAATATTTATGTATTGCATTTTTGTATTATTGCCATCTCTTTGCTCTATAAGGAACTGGTACAACCTTAAATGCGGGACCGCTGAAGGTACAGTAAACCCTGGATTTAATAGACCCCGATTTAACGGACTCATGGCCAATGGCCATCCGGTCGCTGAGAATCCACTCCCTATCGTCGCTTTTTCCATGATTTCAGACCACCCACCACCCGTCAATGCCGAGGGCAGCCCATTTGCAAAGAGCATTATTACCTGACATTTGGTTCCTGTCTGAATTTTTTCCATACCTCTCAGTTTTTGCCATATTTTTGCCACTTTTGAACTTCCCACCCGGACCATCAATGAAGCTTCTAGGGGAAAGTATGTTTGGTGAGGATGTCGAGTGCCGAGCAATAAAATTAAAAGCAAGCAAAGTGAGGCAGTGGAAATATGAATTCATTTGTTATGCTGCACTAAGGGATATAGTGGTTCGATTCTTGGTATCACAGGATTTCCCGCAGGAGTTCGTACTTGCCATGGCGATGTTTTTCATGTCTGTGCATTAGTAACTTAAGAGACGGAAACATTTTGGAGTGGTATGTTGAATGAAACAAAAGGTGTGCTAATTTAAATTTCAAGGGGTGAAAGCATAATCACTAGTTGAATCCAATGATTGTTCCGAGAAAGGAGGAACTAAAAAAAATTTCCAGACAATTTTGGATTGCCATGTTTATGTTTCAAATCTTCAGACTGCTAACTGTTCCAGTCTATTAGTTTTTGCACTTTTAGGTTAAAAAAAACGTGGTGATGTTTATAGGGTATTTACGTATATAGAAAAAACCACATCAATCGGAAGTAAAGCGGCAAGAGTGGGAGACCGTGGATGAGACGCGCACGGAAATTTCAAAATCGTAATTTTAAATTTTCTTTGAATTCGAAATAACATTTTTAGCACATTAGATAAACATATTATTCTTGTTTAACAGTGTCCCTAATGTACTGCATTTGGCATTATAAGATGCGGCCATTTAGGTGCATTTTGGTTCATCATATGATGAACTTTCGGATTTAACGGACTATCGGCAATAACAGACACCCCATCGCCCCAATTAGTCCATTAAATCGAGGATACACTGTAGTTGAAATGTTCTCTGCCAGGAGGCTTTGTAGTATTTTGGAATACATTTCTAAAATAAACCCATCCATATTTGTGATTTCCATTGCATTAATTTACCATGCTGGGTGGAAGTACGTGCATATTTTATTGATGCTGCAAGCAATGCTCCAATAAGGAGCTAGTATTGAGTTAATGTAGCATTAAATTTATGAATAATACTCTAATATTTAATTTTTCAAAATCCTTTTCAGGTTATTCAAGTTTTGCTACAGACGCCCTTCATAATTGATGGTTTGCGAAGATGCTCAAATTCCCATTTCCTTCAGAGACTAAAACCTGGTCGAGAATTGGTGACATTTTTAGTTGTTTGCAATGTTGCAATGTGGTTTATAGAAACATTTGAGATCAAATCGCAGGCCGTGCATGATGACAGAAATGAATTCTATGGTAAGGTGCTTTGGACAATGCTAAGCCATATGACCCTGCCACTCACCATGTTTTACCGCTTTCATTCCTCAGTATGTCTGGTTGACATATGGAAGTCAGCATACGAGCCAGGAGGATGACAAACGATCGATTGCTGTCAAAAACAACACAAAACAGGTGTAATAATTTGAAAGCTTTCATGAGAACTTTGTTATCTGTTCAATGAAGTGCCAAAATTGAATTATTAGGCAAAGATACGATTTGGAAAAAATATGCAAAAGGCTTAAGAAAAAGCCTTGAATCATTCTCTTTCACATATCAAAAGATAAATTATGGCAGTCTTTCAAATATTTTTAAACATTTCTTACGGCAACCAATTATTTATGCAAAAAAGAAAGAACGTAATAATAACTTCAAAACCAATAAAAGAAACACATTAATCTTCAATAAAAACATGTGGGGATTATGGTCAGTAGTGTCGTAGAGCTAAATGAATACTGTGCACTTTACTATATAACATTAAAAATTTTCTGCCATAATGCACTGATAAATATATAAATGATCACAATGCTTTCTTAAAACAACTCAGCACAAATGCTAATACCACCTTGATTACTTTGTTGAAATGTTTGTTACTATTTATGAATTTTACATTGTTTTTTCTATTTATTTTATTTGTTAGTTAAAGTAAATTGTAAAGATAATAAATTTTGTACAAAAGCATGATTGATCTTTTGAATTTTAATCTAAGCACCTTTATCTAAACAATGGTAAATTAAATTTACAATTTTGTATTTTTTTATTTAAACCACATGAACAAAAACAATTGTTACATATATTTCTTGGCAATATGAGATTGCCAAAAGTGAATTTTTAAACTATAATGCATACTATTGACACAAATGTTAGTCTTTTGTACTAAGAATTTTTCTTCCTATTATTTCGTTTTATTCTTCTATTATTTGATTACTAAAATTTAAATCTTAAACACCTAGATACAATAAAATATCAGATATAGCTGCTCTGCAGTAGCGGGCTTGAAATAATAAATAAAATAAAAATTTTAAGTTAATAACTTTTATAAAGCACACAAAAAGTGACAAAATAAAAATTTAAGTTTTTTATTAATAATTTATATAAAATGCACAGAAATGAAAAAAAAATTAAATAAAAAAGTTTTTCAGTTAACTTTTATAAAACTGAAATTTTAAAAATAATTTAAATTATCGAATTAATAGAGATACTGTATATATAAAAGTTATGTTGCAATTCTAACAATTAGTTCGAATGTCTTAAAGAATGCAGGTAACTGTTTAGGGATAATTTCTTTGGGCTTAATAGTGCTTCTGAAAAGTTTCTGTCAACATAAAGCATCACCAAGTTGTCAAGCAGATAAACATAGCAACTAAAAACATCAAGTCGTCGAAGATCTTAAACATCGGTACAATAGGTTTATATGTCTTAGGCTATTAAACAAGCGGAAAACAGAACTAAACACAAATGTAAACAGCTAGGATCATGCACTATCACCAAAAACAACAGATCAGAACAGCATATACAGGGTGTTTCACGACCAGTCTGCCATACTTTGGGAGGTGATTCAGGAGGTAAGTTCGAGTAAAAAAAGTTAATACAACATTGGTCCTATTTCTAACCATTAAGTAGCTACGGATGATTGTAAGTGCGTGCAGGAGAAAATATACAAGAGTATTAATCAGATGAATTTATTGGTACGTTTCGAGATACACTTTGTTAACTTTTCAAAATGTCCACCACAGTTTTCAATGCACAGTCTTGCTCATTCCAAACAAGAGTATACTATCCGTTGGATCATTTCAGGATGGTCTCGTATGTATGCAGCGGCATCCATAATGCAATGCAATAGTTCCTATCTCATCTGTACTTTGGTCTTGTGGACCATCTCTTTTGTAAGACCCCACAAAAAGAAATCAAGTGGGGTTAGATCCAGAGATCTCGGCGGCCAACGTATTGGACCACCATGACCAATACACTGATTCCCGTAATGCTGATTCAAGTAATCTGTAACTTGATGACCAAAATGTGGAGGTGTGCCATCCTGCTGAAAGAACATCTTGCGCCTTGTCTCCAGAGGAACGTCCTCCATTAAAAGTGGCAATTCATTCGTCAGGAAGTTTAGGTAATTAGCAGCATTTAAATGTTGTTCCAAACAGAATGGTCCAATCAACAAATCTCCAATCAGAGCACATCAAACATTAACTGAGAATCGATATTGGAAGTTGTCTTCAACAATCTTGTGAGGATTATTGTTGGACCACAGGTGGGAATTTCGTGTATTGTTAATTCCATCCTGATTAAATTCGGCGGTTTGAAAAACGTCGGAGATATTTTTCAACTGCCGCCCTGCTGTTATCATCACAGAATCCATAAATGCAGGGCCATGCAAAGGTACTTGGGGGCCTGGATGCAAAAGGGGTTAAGGGGCCTCGTTTATTTATGTTGAGACAAAAAATATTAAGTGGAGCATTTATTTATGAAGTATTAATTATTACAATTATTTTAATATAATTAAAATATAATAGATAGTAGCTCAATAACTTTGGCCAAGACTAACAAAGGTTTGTTTCTTGTTTCTCGGTCGTCTTCTTAATACTTTCCGTTTCAAACCTTGCAGTTGGCTCCCAGTCACTGTTGAAACAGGTCTTACCCCTGACGATGCCCACCTTGTGGGCGAAATGCATTGGGTTTTGTAGCCCTCTAGTTGTTTTGGCTAAAGGAGTATTTCACCTTTATTATTAAAATATAATTATTACAATATTGTTATGTTTTGATAAAGAGTCAAAACAAAACAATCACCTATAATAGACATTATTAAATGTTATCATCAACTTGACACACATAGGGAATTTACACAAATATGTTTTATGTATTTTAATATTATTATATTTTGATAAATATTCAAAATAAACAATTTTTTTTAAACATTTCAAATTCTATGCTCCCTCGATTGGGGCCCACTAGATCGGGGGTCCTGGTGTGGCGCATCCAATGCACCCCCCATTTGCACTGCCCTGCATAAATGTAATGGATATTAGCATATTCATTGGGAATGAACTGTTGATTGTTGTAACACTGAGCATGGATCAGAAGCATGTGTGGCAAGAAACAACTGAGAATCAGTGGTGATTACAATGCAACTCAAAGCATCACCAGTGTTGCCATTACAGCATTGCACATCTTAAAATGTCTGTAGTTCCTCAACGGTTGGGAATAGGACCAATGTTGTAATAAGTTTTTTTTCTCGAACTTACCTCCCAAATCACCTCCTGAAGTATGGCAGACTGGTCGTGAAACACCCTGTATACATCGACTTGTGATGTTTTGGATATAATCAACACTGAAAAATGCCAGAAAATCATTGTTTTCATGTTGTTCTGATAGCATCAAAATGTGGACTTTTGTTGTTTTGCAATTCATGACTTCAATTTCTATTTCACATAAGAAAACATGTAAAAATCAATTTAGTGGCATGCAAGCTTTCATTCTTTTGCTCATAAAAATTAGAAAAATTGACACTAGATCTTCAATTGAGACTGTTTTAAAGGAAAATAAACAAAGTTTTCTATTATTATTGTCGATTGTCTCCCTCAGTCTGCAAACGCTCGAATTAAACTTTTAAATGACTTTTTTTTGGCAAAATTAAGCGATTTCATGAGGATTTGCCCTGACAACCAAGCATTGTTGAAATCGATACCCCATTATTCTCTCAATTGTCATATGAGTAATATATGTGTAAGTATTGAGTGCCTTAATATGAGCCATTAACTGTTTAATGTGTCATCCAGAGTCTTAAATAATGTACAACGGGTTTTCTATGACAAAGCATTAATGTTGAGGAACTTTTCCTTTTTTACTTTCTCCATATACGTAGTATAGGGGAAAGTATTGTGTTCATGAAAAAAATTGACTTTGAGATTTCAATGGAAATACACGTGTTGAGATCCCCTGAACAGGTTTTGACCATTTTCTCGATGATGTGTATGCGTGCGTGCATGTGATAGCTTTTTTGTGGGTGCTCTAACTCAAAAGCTATTAATCAGTTCAATGCAAAATTTCATATTTAACATTTTTATAAAAGTCAGAAGAAATGGTTAGTTTTTGGTAAAAATCAACCAACCAGAAGTGGGTGTTTACTCTTGTCACTTATCCGTTATTTTGAAATATTTGCTTTAATATTTGATAAATGCAAAAATGTACTGGAATAAAAGTTGTAGAAAATTTAATTTTCTACAACATTTGATTGATACATTTTTCCATATAATGCATTGTTTAAGAGATATCTTATATTTTTAGCTGCCACCACCACATCACCTGAAATTGAAATTGACGTTAAAATTTTATGATTAAGGAGTTAAACTTTTTATTTTAACAAGAATTTAGTGATTATCTTTGACATGTGTGACAGTAGACTTACTGCTCTGTTGTCTTTACACTGCAATGCCTTCAGCTTCTTCTGTAGAGGGTTCCTTGTCACTTCAAGAAAACCTTGAGGCCACTCTCCTGTGTTGTAAACTTGTTAATTGACTCTGTCATCTCCTTTTGTCCAGTCGATTCCATGACTATGTTTACCTTGGCTGATATCCCATCACTGCTTGCTGCTTTTCCTTTCCCTAACATCATTATCATTTTCTACCTCCCTATCTTTTTCATCTGTTGTATTTCTTCACATTTTTTCTTTATCCAGTTTTCTCTGGCCTTATCTGTCACTCTTTCTAACTCATTATTTATTTGTCTGTAGTTAATGCTATCATCTACCCCAGGCATGTCAAACTCGAAGAGATGTCCAGGCTGCATTAAAGCAATGAATGTTAGAGAAGGGCTGCATTAAAGCAATGAATATTATAGAAGGGCCACAGTTGTTTAATGAGAGCCAAAGCTGGAATGATAGACTTTAGCTAAAAAATTAGATGCCTGTTTTGCAATTAAAAACAATGATTTGTATGATGCATTATATTGTAATTCGGTAACTATGACAAAATATCGCCTCCTTTTTGCTAAAATAGAGTATTTATATGAAATTCTAAATGATTCACTTGAGACAAAAATTAGCTATCGAGCCACAGTAAGGCACAGAAAGGACCGAATGCAGCCTGCAGGCCGCCAGTATGACATGCCTGGTCTACACTTAACATTTTCCACTTCCTCCTTGCCTCAATTTTTTTGATTTCTTTTGTTATTCATGGTTTTCTTATTTACGTATATCTTAATTCTTAGTTTTTTTACACTGCCTTTAATTTTCTTCCATTCTTTATCAACAGTTTTTGGTTTGGAAGATTTGGTGCTTTCCTGGCGTATTTGATGGGTGAAGCTTTCTCGGGTGGCGAGCCAGGTCGTATCGACGATCTCTGCCGACGTTTCGACGACTAACTCTGTCGTCATGCAGGCACCTGACACACCGGCAGGTATATAAACCCCCAAAATACGTTCACGGCACTGAGGTTCCCTGATGATGACGACAGAGTTAGTCGTCGAAACGTCGGCAGAGATCGTCGATACAACCCGGCTTGCCACCCGAGAAAGCTTCACCCAGTTTTTGGTTTGTTTTTCAACTTTCTAAGACTTGTCCAACTCCATGCTGAATGCATCCAACTTTTTTTTTCAGTTAGTCAAGATGCTATGTTTCTCTCCTCGTTTTCAATATTTTTTTTAGTTTTATGGCTGCATCTACTACTATTAAATTGTGATCCGAATCTATCTGCTCCTAGTCATGCCATTTTATTGTTCACGCTTACCCTGCATATTTTTCGTAGTAGTATGTAATCTTTAAACTATCTTATTCTATTTCCTGGGCTCATCCAGGTATACAGTCTTAGTTTTTGAGTCATGTACACTGTAGACCCGATATAATGCAAACGTTGGGGTCCAAGATATTTGATCGCGTTATAAGTGAATCCGCGTTATATTACATTTACCCATTTATAATTGCATGCAGTGACAGTCAATGACATAAACCTACCAGTCAGAAATGACATTGCAGTAACCATTATCCGCGCACAAAGAGAGAAAGTAATACAGCAGTTAAAAATATTTTGTTTTAAAAATATGAAATAAATATTTTATTTTTTATTGTGTTCCACGCTTTTCTTTTTCTTCTTTTTGGCATTTTCTATAATCGATAATGGGTGGTGTAAATATGTGACGCGACGCTAGACTTGTATATTTTGTTGTATCTGTTATGCGCTAATACGTGATCATTTAGGATAGACTTTATGTCTATAACCAAAGATGTTTTTGGAGAATTTGAGTGAAAACTATGTAATTACAAAAGAAAATAAACTGACGTGGGCAACACATGACTTTCTCCATATTTATATGGCAAATTACATGTTGTTAGCTCTGGGATCGTTGTCAATATTTACTTCTGGGTGACAATTAAGAAAAGAAAAAGGAGCGTTACTAAGACGTAACTAAGCATCAATTGTTAACAATAGTCTTCGGTAGGTGGCGTGGTGGTGGCAACTAAAATATAAGATATTTCTTAAACAATGCATTATATGGAAAAATGTATCAAAGGTTGTAGAAAATTAAATTTCCTATAACGTTTATTCCAGTACATTTTTACATTTATCAAATATTAAAGCAAAAATTTCAAAATATCAGATAAGTGACAAGAGTAAACACCCACTTCTGGTAGACCGATTTTTACCAAAAACTAATCAGATCTTCTAACTTTTATAAAAATGTTAAATATGAAATTTTGCAATGACCTGATTAATAGTTTTTGAGTTAGAGCGCCCACAAAAATCTATCACATACAGAGACAGACAGACACACAGACATCATCAAGAAAATAGTCAAAACGTGTTCAGGGGACCTTAAAACATGTATTTCCATTGAAATCTAAAATTCGATTTTTTTCATGAAAACAATACATTCTCTATACTTTGTATATGGAGAAAGTAAAACCATTGCCCGCATTATAAGCGATCTCGCATTATATCGGTTCTACAGTGTATTAGCTATTACTCAATCATTGTTAACACAGAATTCTGCCATTCTTCTTCTCCTCAGTTTCTTTTTCCCTAGCCCATATTGAGTGACATCATTTTCTTCTTTAACTATACTGTTCCAATCTCCCATTATTATGCAGCTTATCTTTTGTCTTCCATCTTCTTCATAAATGTTGTTAATTTGCTCATATGTCTCCTCGATTAATTCTGTTTAAGTGGACATTGGCATATATATATATATATATATATATATATATATATATATATATATATATATATATATATATGTATATCCACTGGAACTGGATCTCCTTTTAGCTTTATTGCCATCAACCTGTCGTTTGTTACTAATATCCTTCTCGTCAAGGCCGTAGATACAGTTTAGTAAAGGGGGGGTTTAATGAAAAATAATTTCAAAGTTTTAATATTTTAATACATTACTATAAGTATAATAAAAATAAATTTTATTTAAATAAAAAAATTTAAAATAAAAATTATTCTCTAAATTACAAATTCTTACTTTCTATTTTTTAAAGCAAATTTGGATATAATAACATCTACATTTAAAGGCACACTGCGATGCACACTCCTCAATGCCAAACCCATTAGACGTTCATCTCCTGTTGAATTCCTAAGCCAGGTTTCAAGGCATCTTAAAGAAGAAAAACATCTTTCAAGGGTTGCTGTAAAGCAGGGCAACGTAGCAAGAATCTTTACTGGTCTTTTTATACTAGGAAAAAGCATATCATCGCAAACTTTGAACGCCTCTAACGCGGTTTTTGGCAAATCATTTTCTGACAGCAAATTCCATTTACACTGCCATATTTGAAATTCTACTTTAAGTTGTCCAAAGTCTTCACCATAAATTTTACATGTCTGTTGGAAAATTTCTGGCTTTTCATTTTTACATTTAGTAGGATGCAGTAGCTGCAGTTTAGCTATTAGTTTATTATGTTTTGAGAAGCGATTCTTTAACTCAGCTAAAAAGTGATCACGAAAAGGTATAAATAAATTATGCCGGTAATATTCATTTGCATCATTTGAAGGGGCATTTTGACGCTTTGATTGTCTTCCATTTACTCTGGGTTTGATCATTTCGCTCCCAATGTTGTGCAACATGCTTTCTGCTGACAGATACATTTCATTGAATGAGTCTTCACTGTTTATACACATTGATTGTATCACATTAATGATTAAATCAATGTGCATACAACATTCTACTACATTCTACTTTTACATAAATTTACACTATAAGAAAATATATTGTTTAATGTCAATAATGCAACTACAAATTCTGCACTAGTTATAGAGAATAATAATTGATATGCCTGATCAGAGGTTTCTTTTGTTACAGATTCTTCAAGTTGCTGCAGAACTTCTACTATTGTAGAATACAATTCCACAAAACGGGATACAGAGTTATTTTTCTCAGACCAACTCATTTCGCATAAACCTAGAACTGTTTTATGAGTTATCCTTTTATTTTCTTTTGCTATTTTCTCTAGAATATTGTTTCTCTGAGAAGACAGACGAAAGTAATTCACAGCTGTTTTAATAACGCCAATACAATTTCTAATGACTGACAAATCGCAAGAATATGCAATAAATAAATTTAAGGCATGGGCACTGCAATGCACAAATTGTGCTTTTGGGTATTTTTCTGATATTAATGTATGCACACCTCTGTACTTGCCACTCATGACAGCAGCCCCATCATAGCCTTGACCAATCATGTTGTACAGATTTACTCCAAGCTGCGTTAATGTGGACAGGAGGATAGTAGCCAAACCCGAGGTAGTCACATCAGTTACAGGAATGAAACAAAAAATCTTCTCGAATCAAGATTTCTTTACTATCAATATATCGAACACAAATTGCTAGCTGTTCTGTCTTGGATGTCTTGTGTCTCATCTGCCAATAATGAAAAATATTTAGCATCGTTTATTTGAGAAACAATTGCATTTTGTATTATTTCTCCACAAATTTCAACAATTTCATTCTGAATGGTTGGACTAGTATACATACTTTGGGAGCCAGAGGATGTAGAAAGATGATTTAAAAGTGCGATTTCTCCTGATTTAGCACGGTATCGTAAAAGAGCTCTAAAGTTACCGTCATTTTAGTCTGGTTCATGGAGAGAAATGGGACCTGAATCTTTCATGCCTCTCAGAGCAAGTTCTTGGCGACCATATAAAATTATGGTTTCTACTACAGAATGTAACTTTGCTCTGTTTTCCTATATCTGGCACTTTCTTTCGGAATCTAGCATACACACTATATCAACTTGCTTTTCACTTATAACATTTAGAAAATTATCTGCATTCATACTAGCCTCAATATATTTTGTTTTCTCATGTTTTCCAAAATATTCTTTCGCATTCTTCCAGTTTAGATAGGCTGTTGTTACTAATGCTCCTAATGCTTGATCTCCTCTGCCTCCAACTTGACGATCAAACAATACACATATTTTACAGAATGCTTCACCTGCTCTTATGCCTCCCGCATAAACGAATGATAAACATTCTGATATAGAAGAATGTGCTCTTCAATTCAATTTATTTTAGCATTCATGTGGCTCCAAAAACGTAAATTCCACTTAATAAATTATAAAAGTATTCCTACTATTCAACGAATTGATGGAAATGTGCAACTTTGGGCGATTTTGCGGAGTTATCATCTGGCAACCCATCTAGGCTGATGAAGTAGGTTCACTTCCTTCACCCTATGAGTCACCCTTAAATGTTCCCCTCTCCAATGGTCAAACATAGTGACCTTTCTAGGTCACTAAGTAGCGCCTCATGTGCCTAAGCATAAATCCGCCCGTCTGAGTTGCAGTTAAAAACTTAACATTTTGTGTTTTCCTCAGTCATTATTTCTTTAGGTTCTTAAGAAAGAAGAATCCGTAAGGGGGGGGTTTGAACCCCTCAAACCCTCCCCATATATACGGCCCTGCTTCTCGTTCTTCCCACCATATCACAGCTACTCCTGTTGTCAGAGCTAGCTAAGGAAATCGTGAGGCCTGATGCAAAGTGTATGTCTCAAAATTTTTTCATAATAAATTTGAACAAATAAAGCAACCTCTCTCACTATGAGTTATTAATTTTGTTTGATTTTTATTTTCTCCATTTATAGGAGAAAGTGTTGTTTTCATGAAAAAAATTGAATTTGAGATTCAACTTAAATATACATTTTGAGGTCCCTCAAATATGTTTGACCATTTTCTTGATGATGTCTGTGTGTATGTGGTAGGAATTTTTGGGTGCTCTAACTCAAAAACTGTTAATAAAACCATCGCAATTTTATATTTGACACTTTTATGAAAGTGACAAGAGTTGATTAGTTTTTGGCTAAAATTAGTCAACTGGAAGTGGGTGTTTACTCTTGTCACATCTCTTTTTTACTATCTCCATATATGAAGCACATATACAGAAAGTATTGTTTTCATGAAAAAAATCTAATTCGAGATTTCAACGGAAATACATGTTTTAAGGTCCCCTGAACTCGTTTTGACTATTTTCTCAATGTCTGTATGTGTGTGTGAGTCTGTGACCAGAATTATGTGGGTGCTCTAACTCATGGTTATATCCAATATCTGAAGGCTATGGTACGAGTTTATATCTTTGTAAGGTCTTTTGAATTTTTCTTGCAGTTCCATCTTTATTATCGTTTAATCTATTTGGAATTTTCAGAAATATTACAGGTGTGGGGAAAGTCATGTGGTGGCCACATCAGATTTTTTATATACTATGTACTTTATAATTATAACAAATAGTTTTTCGAGAGAACAGGATCTCTGTAAGCACAGGGCCCTTAGTAGTTGCACTGTTGGTACCATCATCACCAGCCCTGCCTCTTGTGCTGTTATTTCCTCTCGTGTAAACTACCATGAAATCTTCTGAGTCAAACTATGTTTCTCCTTCCCGTCTTCATTCACTCCACCCTATGATGCCAATTCTGTTTTCTCTCATTTCTTCTTTCAGGTTTTCTAGCTTCCCTGCCAGATCTGAATTGGGAGCTATTTTACCTACAGAATGTTTTACCTTGAATTAACTCACATTGTCTAACCATGTAATCCTATTCACAGTACTGTAGCCTTTCAAATGCCTATGTTATGGGCAAATCCCGAAATTGGTCTGGGACAGGTGTTTGGGCAGATCTAGATATGCCTGGGCAAATCTGGATTTGCCCAAATGTCAAATCCCGAACTAGATGTCAGATTTGGAGTTTGCCCAGACATATAGCAAAACACCCACAGGTCTAAACCTCAAAGTGTATAGTATATTCAGGTATAGGACAGTTCGGCATGACTGTATTGGCTCGGGATGATTTGGGGATGAAAGAGTTTGACACCAGCAGGATTACGCTCAGCACAGTAACAGCATGATTTGACGGGAATGGTGTGATAATAAAAGGATATTGCAACTATAAAGTGAATTTGGCTGTCTAACTACTGGGACGGTAATATTTAAATGAAATGGCAGTACACCACCTTTTTGAACTTCACATGCTTGCGGTTCGTGAATTTGGACTTCGCAACAAAATTTTTTTGACCATTACTTGCATTTTGCATCATGCGGTTATGATGCCAACAAGTGTGAACTCTCTCTACTTTTTTCTTTCTAAGTTCATTTAAACTCTAGCACCCTAGAAATGGTAATTATTATATTATATTTATAATGCTCGTTATTAAGTTTTCAAAGTAAACAAACGTGATAACCATCGACTTAATTCTTTTGTAGCTGTTTAAAACTAACTGCCAACGGCGCTATTTTTTATAACATCTATGGCATCTAGCGGCCAAATTAGAAATTATCGACTAATGGAAAAGCATACTGCACATTTAGTTTTTCACAACTTTTACAAGTATGACATTGAAATTATTCGTTCTTCGCATATGAGGCTGCTGGTTTTTTACCAAAATATTTATTGCTATTATCATTGTATTTTGAATGTAATTTAAGGAACTGTCATTTTGTTAGGTTTTCATTGTTTATTACAAATTTTTAATGTAAATCTAAGAATTGCTATCTTGTAACGTAAGATTTTCTGCCGCGTATTTTGAATGTGATTATCGAAAGAAATGTTATCTTCATTATGCTAGGTTTTGATTTTCTGTTATGCATTTCTAAAGTAATTAGTAAAAGAAATGAAACCACTTTTTAATGGATTTTTTGCGGCTTGGAAATGTTTGTTGCAGAATCCAGGAAAACATTTGTGCATGATGTGCTCAACATTCCATTTCAGTAGTTTAATTTAAATTAAACCATTTCCTTAGAATGAACCAAAGAAGATTGAAAATCACATGCGAAATTTTGTGAAGGTAAACTGTACAAATGCGGAAAGAAGTGTAATCACTTTGTTATGTTGGGTTTTCATTTGTTATTACGCATTTTGAAGGTAATTAAAAGTACTTTTTTCTTTATAATGCTAGGTTTTTCATTTGCAGTAACATTTTATATTATTTTCTGTAAAACTGCATTATTTATGAATTTTTTTGGTTGACTGGGAACCACTCTCTCATAATAACATGGCCTCTTATGAGAAAATAGGACTTGCACTTCGCGAATTTGCATTTCGCGTCAGTTTTCTGGAACCAATTATTCCCGAAGTTCAAGAAGGTGGTATATTTTAAAAACAACTTTTAAATTAAAATGCACGAAAATTTTTAAACACAATGGTACTCTCCCAACCACTTAACCCAACCCAGGGGAGGAAAATGTAATGAACCAAACTTCCAACCACATAACCCAACCCGGGAGAGGAAAATGGAATGAATCAAACCCCCAACCATAACCCAACATGGGGGAGAAAATGGAATGAACTAAACCCCCAACCACATAATCCAACATTGGGGAGGAAAATGGAATGAACTAAACCCCCAACCACATAACACAACTCGGGGAGGAAAATGGAACTAACCAAATCCCCAAGCACTTAACCCAACCTGGGGTGCCAAATTGTATCACGCTGAACTGTCTCATTTCAGTAGATTCAGGATTGGGTTTGCTTTGGATGGATTGGTTACTCTATCCTTGTATTGATTCGTATTTGGTAGATCGAGTTTTATCTTCAAATGACTTAATACAAACTGAAGATGGAGAGAACTGCTGCATAATTCATTACAATTGACAAAATCGGTAATTAAACATACCAAAAAAGATGTTTGAGATACTGGGACAGAACACTGAAAACCGGAACAAATTCGGGATGGATATAGGATGTGAACCCCGCCACATCTAGATTCGCCCAAAACGATTTGGTCACATCGCAAATTTCCCAGACAAATCCTGAAAAAAATCTTTTCTAAAAATATTTCAGGATTTGCCTAAAATACCTGACCATATCTAGATTTGTCTGAGCAAATCTAGATGTGCCTGCATTTTGGGATTTGCCCATAATACCTACATCTCTATTGGATATAGACCCATCCAACATAATTTGTGTTCAATTCTATACCAAACCAAAACTACTGCTTCCCACTGCTGGCACAAGAGAGTTGGTATATTTTTGTAGACCACCAGGAAGGGAAATAAAATGACAACTTATTTAATGATATAACATTAACATTTATTAAAATTCTAATGAAACCATCAGTAAACTTGAATAATAAAATTAAACAATAAATAATATTAAATAAAAATTTGAGAAATTTAACAATAAATTAAACAAATATATTTACTGAATAAACATATTTGGATTAATTTTTTATATTAAAACCAACTAATTAGACATGAATCGCATTGTAATCTTAATTAACTACAGATATTTAAAAGGAAAGCAACACCTGATACAAACAAGTTAACAACATCCTGTTACTGAAAGGTGATCCATAATGAGTCTCATATGCATTAAAATAATTGCATATAATTCAACACAATCTATACAAAAAATAATATTAACAACACCAAACAGCAATTGAGTTTAAACATAACGATTTTAATCTTCAACCATTTCAAACATTTCATCTAAATCAAGTCCTGTATTTCTTCCACAATCTTTATATGGTTTTTTTGTTCTTAAAAACTGTTTTAGACTACTGCAATCTCGTTTTTTCATATTTTTCATTTCATCAAAATCATCTTGTTTATTCAATCTAGCCTACAATAAAAATTAAGCAAATAAGTGATAAAAGAGGAAATTTTTATATTAAAGTTATAAACTTGACCCTTGATAAGAAAATATAAATAAATTATTCAACTCATTGAAAATAGAATTCTTAACAGTGATATTTTTCTTTAATAAGCTTGGATCTTAAGTAAATTTTCTAAATTTTGCAAAATGTATCTACCTAACTTTTAATTAACAAATACAAACAAAAAATTTAATACATCCAGCTCATATCTCAAATTGAGAGATAAACATTTTTTTAATTCATTGAATCTAAAGTTTTCAAAGTATACAGTAGTACCTTGTGCAAGCCAGGCGTTATGTTCTTGGAAAAGGCCCCTTTGGGCAAAGCCACATTTTGAAAATTTAGTACTTTATGCAAGAAAATTGTGTATTCTGTAGGCTACAAGATTTTTCACACCACATACGTACGTGAAATGCAATGCAAGCCCAATTCAGGACTGTGTACAATGCATATTGTGTAAATACATGTTATATTTATTTAACTGCATACGATCAAATCCAAATATGTCTCTTCCGTATTCTTAACAGAACTCGTATAAATGGCCCAAAGAGCATGAGGAAAAGCTGTTATCGCACAAAGATTTATTGAAAAGATAGATTTTACTTAAAAACATTAACATCACATGTACCTCTCATTGCTTTAAGATTCAAAATCATCAATAAAACAAAACATAAAAATAAACTTATGACAAACCTCTGTCTTAAGATGTTTCTTTTAAGTTATGAAAGTCCTTTAAATATAGATTATATTAATGCTTTGGTTTGAAAATATATGCTCCAGCCAAATATATGTACACCACCTTTTTGAAAATTTGCAAATAATTGAGTCCAAAAAAACTGACGCAAAATGAAAATTCGCGAAGTGCAAGTCCTATTTTCCCATAAGATGCAATGTTATTATGGGAGTACAGTTCCTAGTGAACCTAAAAAATTCACTTTTTTATCATAAATAATGCAGTTTTACAGAAAATAAAACAAAACGTTACAGCAACGTAAGAGCAAATTAAAACCTAGCATCATAAAGGGAAAATATTCTTTTAACTATCTTCAATACGCATAATAGCAAATGAAAAGCCAGCATTACAAAACGATAACAGTTCTTCTGTCACTTGTGCAATTTACCTGCAATGCATTTTCCCATGAGATTTTTGAACTTCTTTTGTTCATTCCAAGGAAATCCTTTAATTTAAATTGATGAGGTACTGAAATGAAATGTGGAGTATGTGATGCACAGATGTATTCTTGGTTTCTGCAACAACATTTTGCAGCAGCAAAAGACTCGAGCACAAGATTGGAAAGGTTTACTCCATGTCGGATTACACAGTTTCCAAATGCATTCTTTGAGATTTCACAATGTTTTCAATATTTTTCGCTCAGATGAGAATTTATGGATAAGCAAGCGAGGTGTTATAAAATACATGTAGGTCTTCATGCAAAGTAGTCATAATTAGTGTCCGATTTTAACCACAATTGGAATGTCAATTAATTTTAACAAAACTCCCAAATAGCTAATTTCATCAAAATAGATAAAGCGGTTCCCGAGTTGAAACAATGGAACATTGTCAACTATTTGTAGGTCATGTTAAGTGGTCGTAATTGTTGTCCGATTTGAACCAAAATTGAAATCGGTCGACCAATTTTAGCAAAACTTCCCAATAACAAATTTTATCAAAATACATAAAGCGGTTCCTGAGCTGAGACAAAGGAACATTGTCAACTAAATGTAGATAATCATGTAAAGCGGTCGTAATTGTTGTCCGATTTTAACCAAAATTAGCAAAACTCCCAAATAGCTAATTTCATCAAAGTAGATAAAGCTGTTCCCGAGTTGAAACAATGGAACACTGTCAACTATTTGTAGGTCATGTTAAGTGGTCGTAATTGTTGTCCAATTTTAACCAAAATTGGAATCGGTCAACCAATTTTAGCAAAACTCTCCGATACCAAATTTCATCAAAATACATTAAGCAGTTTCCGAATTGAAACAAAAGAACATTGTAGGTCTTCATGTAAAGTGGTCATCATTGTTGTCCGATTTTGACCAAACTTGAAATCGGTCGACCAATTTTAGCAAAACTTCCCAATACCGAATTTCAAACCTAACATATGAATGTGATAACATTTCTTTTATTTGTTCAAAATATGTCACAAAAATAAAAACAAAGCATTAAAGTAAGTACACGGCAGAAAATCTTGTTACAAGATGATAGAACTTCTTAGATTTGCATTAAAAATTCCTAATAAAAAAACGAAAACCTAACAAAACAAAATAAATTTCTCTAAATTATATTCAAAATACAAACATAATAGTAAATGAAAAAATTACATTCCAAAATGATGGCATTTCTTTAAATTTTAAACTAAAGTTTCTAATCGAAAATAACGTCAATTGCGGTGAAGTTCAAATTGAGCTACAAAATAATTAAGTGTGTGTGTGTGTATTTTTGGCTAATCAACCTCTTGAATTATTATAGCTATAACTCCTTCCATATGGAACATGATCACAAGGGAGGAGGGAAACCTGATGTCGGCATTGGCCTACTCTTAACAAAGAGCACCAAGGGAGCCGACAGCATACCGTCCCTTCCAAAGGACAGAATGCTGACTTTGCATGGTCTTCTCAAACCACACAAACAGAGGGCCTTGGAAAAAACCATCTTTCAGAGGATTCATGCTCGCTGCCCTTTTGAGCAGAAGGCAAGTAGCAGCCAGCGTCCTAACCACTACACCACCGGCACACCCCTTGAAATCTGTGCATTCCATTTATGGAGAATACTTTTCCATCTTGTTAGCTAACTAATGGCTTAACATCCCTTCTGAAGGATGGAATGCTGACTTTGTGCAATCTCCTCAAACCACACAAACAAGGGGCTAGGTGACCTTAGAAAAAATCCTACTTTTGCAGGATTTGTACCGTCTGCCCTTTCAAGCAACAGGCGAGTAGCAGCCAGCGTCCTAACCACTACACCACCGGCATCTCCAATTAAGTCAAGAGTTATCACATTTGTTTACCTCTAAAACTGGTAATAATGAGCATTATAAATATAATAATAATAAGCCCTTTTCTAGGGTGCCAAAGTTTAAACTGAACTTCAAAACAAAAAATTAGAGGAAGTTCCACTTGTTGGCACCGCAAACGGATGACGCGAAATGCAAATAATCGATGCAAAACAAGTAATGGTCAAAAAAAATTTTGTCTAGAAGTGCAAATTCGAACTGCAAATTTCAAAAAGGTGGTGTATTCATATCTATAAATGATACAGATATGCTTAAAGAATAATTGAAAAGTTCATGCCTTTTTGAACATGAAATCTGAACTGTTATCAAGGTCCTTTAAATGCATCTCCATTTTCTTCTGCTCGGACTTTCTTCGGTTTTTTGGAGATGGGTGTACTCGTATAGGGGTCATCATCTTAACACCTCTTTCCAGTGCTTCAAATCTGGTGAGCAAGTCATTGTTCTAAAATGTCAAGAGATTAAATTGTAATTAAAAATTTGAAGAAATTCAAATAAAATGTTTTCCAAAAATTCTCATGATTATTTTAAGATTACTTACTAATTTAGCAATGCACAAGAAATACTCAACAGTGTTTAGTGTAATAGTGACTTGATACAAGAATTTATCAAATGTTGATCATAGGAAGAAAACTATTATAATTACAATAACATTTCACATACCTACTCTTACAAAAACCAATTAAGTTCTGTACATTTTTTTGTTATTCTGAATATTATCATGAAGAATAATTGTAAGTATATAATATTATTGTTTTATTTCAATGAAAACCAAATTAACATTTTCTCACATCCAATATCATTGCATCTACACTTGAAGCATCTGTGTCACTTGTATCTTCTTGAAAAGTGACTTGTTTCTTATTTCCTCCAGGAGTGTGTGGCTCCTTTAGAATGCTTCCAAGTTGGCTAGGGGTTCGGGTCAACTTCAGTTGCAAAATCAATGCAATTGGAAGAATAAATGAAAAAGGAAATTGAATGTTTATTTAATTATTACATAATAAAATTAAAAATATAAGATTGTAAAACAAAGATGCAACTGCTTTCAATCACATAATTGCATCTAACAAATGACTTTGAAATATATTCACAGAGTAATTCCTATAAATCATCTGATTTCTCTTGCTTTCAAAGTCAGTAACACTTTTATAATCAAATCTATCAATGCAAAGAAGTCCATTATCTGTTGTCACTCTTTCTGAATTTAATCTTTAGAATATATTTGTGTAGTAAAATACCTTGGTAGGAGCTGGTGACATATTTATTTTGGGAGTTTGAGGGTATACTTTTCCCTCATCCTCTTTTGGAGACTTCATTTTGGATGGTGCATTAAAAACCTTATCAGGACGGGGAGACATATTTGCATCACTTTTTAACAAAGCGACATCTCTCTCTGCAATCTCTTTGTCTTTTGAAGTAAGTTGGAGCTCAAGGTCCATCATTTTAACTTGAAAAGTTTTTTCAGAGATTTCCTGAAATCATACGACAACATGCACTTCAGATTTCTAAACATTTGAAAGTGTAATTTTAAAATAAAAAGTATAAAGATGTTTAAATTAAATAGGAGCAGATGTAGCACATCAGATTTTTTAATATACATCAAATTAACATAAAGTACAATAAGCATATAACCTTATCCCTTTCCAGATCCATGATTTGTCGTTGATATGTATAATTTTCCTTCTTAAGAGTGGTAAGCGTTTCTTCTAAACTGCCTTTCTCTTTTTGCATATCCCCTATATCTGATAACAATGATGATATCCTAGCTTCTTTTTGGTTTACTATTTCATCACATTCTCGTTTGTATTTTTCTAATACAGCTACCATTTCCTGTAACACAGAAATGTTGCTCATGAAGACTATTTAAAATGAGTGTAACAATTTACAAGATAAAGTTTCGGAATATTATAGGAAAATACTTTTTCTCCATATGCAGGCAAGGTCTGTATACAAATCACTATGGAAAATCCATGTGCCATTAGCTGCTGTTTATGAAAGTTATTTATTGATATTGAAAAAGTAATTCTTAAATGGCCAACTCAATCCAGCTTAAAAAAACATGTCTGGCATACAATATTTATACCAATTACTGATTGATGCCACAAGTTCAAGTTTACATCAAATCAATAATTCTTCATTTTTGCATATAAAATAACATGGATGTCACCTAAAGACTTATATCATATACATATCATAATTTATTTGTCCAAAGATCATACAGCATAAAACACTGTTGGTATAGGATATAAAAAATATTAAGAAATATACCTTGATTTCTGAATCAGATTTTGCCTGAATTGCTTGCTTTCCTTTTTCAGCTTCTGAATATTTTGCTTGGTAATCATTCTTTTCTTCGGAAACTTGCAAAAGTTCTTTATTCAGTTGATCTAATTTTTCCCCAAGTGATTTTTTTTCATCATTTAAATTTTGTTTCATATTCAAATTGACATTCAGTTCACTTTGTAAGTTTTCCAAATCATTTTTGAGTTTTTCATTTAGCTCACATTCAGATTTCACTTTATCATTTAAAATTTCGGTTTTTTCCATTTCATTACTAAGTGATTTCCTCACTGAGTCTCTCTAATGTGATAAAACAATAACTTTTTATCAATCACATAAAATATCAAAGAAAATATTCAGCTTATGCATCTTGTAAAATTTCAATAGAACAATAATTACTGAAGCACTTCAACTAAAATCAAACATCCTCCTCACAAGGAAGGCATCACTTTCTAAAGAACCTGATGTAATATTAAATAACATATTAAAGAAGGTCAGTACAATATCCTTGAAAGTTTTAGAGCATCCTTATATAAGTGCCAGAAATGGGGAACTTTGATCATTCCACCAGCAGAATTTGACAAAATTAAACTGTGATTTACCATACCATATTTTCAGAACCAAACCGGTGAAGTAAACAATGCTTTCACATTTTTATAAACATATAATTTGTCACAATAATAATTTTGAGATATTTCTTAAAAAACAGCAGTTTTCTGTAACACCTGGAAGAAATTATAATAAGATCTGCAAATCCTTATCACAGCAATGAACCTAACATGGGCATCTGCTGGAACTACTCCAGATGGAGGGCAAGGGGATAGGCAAACTCCCACAGGTTGGGCGGGCTTAATATTTTAGTGGTTTGTTTCAAGTACATTCCAACATGATTGCCTGACCTCATAAAAATGACTGCATTACTCCCCTGATCTAACCAGATACCAATGGTTGTTTTCCCTTGACACAGGCCTGATCCAGAGGGGGCAACAGCCCCCCCCCCCCCTTTGCCCCTCCTCTCCCCCACACATGCCATTATGACTTTTTTTTCGAAGCTTCAAAACGATAACAATAAAACATTTTTTCAGAGAAAAAAGCCAAAAGAAAATATTAATAGCGAATTGAAAAAAACACAAGTAGTTAGGATATAGGAATAAGTTAAAAGCAAGATGGGTAAAAAAAGTAGGTTGATAACCAAATCTGATGATAATCAAGTCTTTTAAAATTAAGATTTTGGTCTATTAAATCACTGTTTAAAGGTAAAGGATGATAAGAAGTTTGGGAAAAAAAGAAAAAACTCAAAAAACCAGTGTAATATACATTGCACAAACTATCTCATATCTGTATGCTTATAGTTTGTACAATAATGTCAGTGGTAACATTTCTTTTAGTAATCGCGTTTAATACAGGTACGTGGCAGAAAATCTTATGTTACAAGATGATAGGAATTCGTAGATTTACATTAAAAATTCATAATAAAAAATGAAAACCTAACAAAACAAATTAAATGTCTCTAAATTACGTTCAAAATACAAACATAATAGGAAATGAAAACCTTAAATTCCAAAATGATGGCTTTTCTTTAAATTTTAAACTAAAGTTTCACGTCAAAAGTGAAGTTCAAACTGAGCTACAAAATAACTAAGTTGAGAGTTATCATGTTTGTTTACTTCTAAAACTGCTAATAAAGAGCAATATAAATATAATAATAATAAGCCCTTTTCTAGGGTGCCAAAGTTTAAACTGAACTTTGAAACAAAAAATTAGAGGAAGTTCCGCTTGTTGGCACCGCAAACGGATGACGCGAAATGCAAATAGTCGACGCAAACCGGAAGTAATGGTCATAAAAAATTTTGTCGCGAAGTTCAAATTCGCGAACCGCAAGCACTCGAAGTTCAAACATATATTGGCAAAAATTTATTTGTGTTCAATGTTTTATAACTAGAGATTTTAGTGTAAATATGAACAGAAATAAGTTACTCTGACCACGGAAATTCTTTGTAGCGGAATGGATTATTTTCATATTTCTCTATTTTCTATGTTGAAGCCTTTATGTTACCAGATTCAAAGTGAAAATAAAAATGGTAACCTTACTATAACAAGGGGAGATTTTGTCAGATTTTGGGTTAATCTTGAGCCCTTATAGTTGCAAACAGGCAACAGAAAAACCTTTCGAGAATTTTTAGGATAATAGACTGAAAGAAGGGTCAAATTTTCAAAATTGTGCAACAGGAATTCATCAGTCAATGTAATATCTATCTTCAAACATATTTCTGCACAGTAATATCTCCAGTAATGAAGTTTTGTGATTACAATAAAACCTCCATATAACGAAATTGGCGGGAATGAAAAAGGGCATGTTCATTGTACGGAGGTCACATACCCACAGAGGCAGACCAGGCATGCGTGGGTACGTCAGGCTTAACCCCTCAGAAACGGGCTAGATTTAATTACCCCTCTACCGTAAATCCGGCATATATTTAATTGAAATGGCCAATTTTGATGCAGTTCATTATAAACATTTATAACGTTTTACCTAATAATCGGATTTACGTGAACATTTCACAATATCTATGCCATAGTACATTTTATATAGCTTATTTTTTTACATAATTCTATTTCAATAAGTTTATGCGTTATCGCATGATGACGTAATAACGGTTTATACCACACAAATGTTTTACTCTTAATCACTGTTTTTAGTGCTAGAATAGTTTCCATGAACTTCAACTCCATTCAAATAATGCAGCCGAGTTCTGTGTGAATATTCAGCTTGCCGCTACATTATCTAACATAAACATTTTTTAAATCAGCGGTATTCAACAATTGCAACAATTTAAAAATAAATTAAATTTGTAGTTGTTTTACAGCTGCCTTAGGTTTCTTCTCTTCCACCACTTGTACAGAAAAAATCATGAATCATAAGTTATATACATTTTCTCATAAGGACATTTTTATGAAACTAATTTATGTAGATATAGGATGGCTATGGCTATCAAATTAAAATATTTCAAACAGTTGAAACAAGGGGTTTAAAATAGTAGAATAAAAAAATTCAGAGAGGAAATGGATAAGGGAGGAATACAAGACCAAATAGGAAAAGAAATATAATAATTTTAAAAGTTTATGGCTTACATTGCTGAAATTATAAAAAGACGAGATATGGACTATTACATTACATTAAAATAAATATACATTAAGATCACAAGATAAGACATAAAAGTATAGAATAAACAATTTTTCATAGTCACAGTGAAAAACAAGATGATCTAAAAAGAACACATGATATAGTTAATGGTTTCAGGCGTCACTTGGTGGAATTTCATTATAATGTAAAATAAAGAGACTTCTTGTAATTCCACATAAATTTATTTAAAAATGACCTAGGTTTCATTGCAATGCAATGCAAATATACGGTACCATCCCTGTTGACGATTTGAAACCATGTCGAAGACTATCATTTCTTGGCAATATATCCCTTAAAATTAACAGATTAATTCCCAAAAATAAAATTAGAGCAGCTTTATATGATAGATCGAATTTAAAAACCCTTTTATGCCGTACTAAAGACAAAATTAAAAATTTGGAAAAAAGTGGAATTTACAAATTACACTGTGGAGATTGTACTGCCGTTTATATAGGACAAATGGGACGAAAATTCAAAGAAAGAATCAAAGAACATCATTCCTGCTTCATAAACAGTAAAATGACCTCTATCTTTGACAAACATCTATTAGAACATGGACACAACAGCAACTTTATTCCCAAACTCCTGCATTATGAAAGAAAGGGATCCAGGCTTGATATTCTGGAACAATTTGAAATTATACAGTGTGTGGCTTCAAAAAACTGTGAAGTTTTAAATGATATTTTGTATCCTTTTCATTCTCCACTTCTCGACCTCCCACTAATCTAAATTATTCCTACCAATTTTCCCCATTGTCTTCTCATTATCCAACTTACTGGCCATCACTAAGCTCAACCGTTTTCTCCCCCTCCCCTTCCCACGAACATATGTTCACTCCTTTCCTCCAATGGTGTTCGCTCCACAATTCCTTTCTTTATTCTCCCCAACTCACCCTCCCCCACCCACCCATTGTACCTATTACTATAAATTGCTGCAGGCTTTGAATTTATTCACCTGACGATGTTGCACTGCAACGAAACCTAGGTCGTTTTTAAATAAATTTATGTGGAATTACAAGAAGTCTCTTTATTTTACAGAATTTATGATGCCTCCTTTCCATTAAATAATTTTTGTAATACTTACATATATTGGCTTTAATAGATTTAAAATCACTGGGGATATGTTGCTTTTTGTGTTCCTAAATTTCATAATTTAGCATTATAAAATATTACAAACACATTCGAACCGAACATTAAATTGATCACATGTATTTGCGAGGCAAAAATAACGCACGTATGTATTAGAATATACTAAATCCAAGTCCAACAATAGTTGTTGCTATGGCAACACTCTCATAATGAGTGATAAATACTGAAAAAATGCTACTATTTAAATGAAATTCAAAGAAATATGATCTATAAAGCTTAATTCTACGATAGGAATTAGAATCTCCATTCCTTTTCTCAGAGAACAGTACAAATCCCGCACCAATATTACAATTTGTTATTTTAATGTGCAAGAGAAAATTACCCTGCATGATGGTTTTCAGATTTTCCATGTAAATCAAACGAGAAGGATAGTTCCTGGAATCGAACTCGAGATTTTCAATATTCGCAACAAAAACTATCCTCGGGAGCTTGGCTCCAATAGCAGGAGATTTCCACCAAGTGTCTATTGGTGCAAATGTTAACAGGGGGGATGGACAGACAGACAGAAAGTAGGCTAAAAAGAAAAAATGGTTAATAAAAATAGTTGATGATGGTAAGCATTGGAGAGATAATTCATGGCTAGAGACAGATATTGATAAGGAAATGGAAGAATAATGAACAAGACGTATGACCTAATAACAGAAAAGGAAAAACAAGAGGGAGGACACTCGGAATTGAAAAATAAAATGCCGAAGAAAGAAAAATAATAATGCAGAACGAGTGTGCTGAAGAGTGAATTCAGTCCAAAGCAAGTGTTTTTGTTGGAGAAAAACAATGAAAGAAGAAGAGAATAGTTTATTAAAGAAAATCCTTACTTTAAAAATAAACCAGTAAATTTCCGTCTGACAGTCATGTCATTTCTTGAAAGCAGCTGATATTACAATCAGAATTACTCTGCAGTAAAACACTTATATGTGCATTTAATCACTTTATGCCATTTGTCTTTTATTTGGTATCTATATATAGACTTAATTTAGGCAAAATAAATTTTAAAACAATTTTATGCTCTATTTAAAAAATAATTTTTGGCGTTACCATATGGTAACTAAATTTCAAATTTAAATTAGTGAAAATCAGTTTTACTGGAAATTTCTCAAGATAAAGGATAACAACAAGAATTAAATTTTTAAATAATATTTATATGATGACATATTATTTAGCATATACACCTCAATAGGGATAAAAATATTTGTTTTGAATACAGTTGCAGGATCCAGTGTTGTATTTCCCAAGTAGCATTTTCACATTCAGCCAAAAATTGAAGAGCTACTTGCAAGCTAAATTTACTTTGGCAAAATCTAGTAGAGCATCAGAAAAGTTTTAAAAATGTACGACATACATAATTAAATTTGAAAAAACATCTCAATAATGATATAGTAATTTTTCACATAAATTATATGTCAGGAAACACAAATTTTAGAAAAAAGTATGATGAAAACAGAGATGCACATACTATAATTACAAAAAAAATTACCTCTTCTTCCAAATTTCTTATCTGCTCAAGATGGGCTTCCTGCTGATCTTGAAGCTTACTAATTAATAGTTTTGTTTTGACAGCCTCTTGCTCAAGAGTTTTCATTTCCATTTCTTTCATGGCCGAATCAGACTGACTTTTTTCCAAAAGAGTCTTGATCTCAGAAGTATTTAACTCAAAGTTTGATTGAAGACACTGTAGTTGACCCCTGGTAAGCAAAACATGGAAGAATGGAAAAGGTGTCAGAGGCAAAAGGAACTGATGGGTTGGGTCATAATATTTTTGGTTTGTTGCAAACTGGAATTTGTATGGGAGATGTTTACTCTGTGAGGAGTAATGATTTGCCAGTAAAGGCTAGGAATATTAGCAATAGCTTCTAAGAATGAAAAACTTTCTGAAGACAAACTGTATTGCTTCCATTAATTTTCATTTGGGTGGAAAGTCGGATGCAAGGACATTACAGATAGTATACAACAGAAGGCTGAAACCTAGCTCTTCTCCTTGCTTCTCTTCAACCAGACAAGAAATATGAATTATCATAATTATTATTACGTTTTGTATTTTTACCAAAGAGAACAAGAAATAGGCATACCTTTCATTTTCAAGTACCTCATTCAGGAATTCTATTTTTTGTTTCATTTCATCTTCCAAGTTTTGAGAACTTCTTATTTTTTCATTTAGTATCTTTATGGTTTCTTCGAGGGAACGTACTTCCTCCTCTTTATTTTCCTTCTCTTTCTGATACTTGAGTACCATGTCTTCACTACTTTTTATGTTTTTCTCTAAAACTAAGATTTTTTCATGGGCATCACCTAACTCTTTTCTTATAGAATGGTTTTCCTCTGCAATAACTTTTTTATCCTCTTCCATAGTTTGTAATGTTATCTGCAACTCTTTCAGATTTTTAACCTCCTGAATAAGCTTATTCTTTTCTTCCAAAACTGAGGCATACTCCACAGATATTTTGTTCATTTCCTGTGACAGAGTGCAAGAAAACATTAAAACAAAATTTTCTAAATTTTTGCTACAATAAATTTATCTAACCTCATTATTTTTCTCATTCAGACACTTTAAATTTTCTAAAGTTTCTGTCAATGATTCATTTTCTGAGACAATATTGACTTTGATTTTTTCCATTTCCAAAATATTTTCCTGAGCTTTAGTATATTGCCCTTTTATAGTATCTAGTCTGAAACAGAAAAAGGAATTTAAGGAAATGCAATTTTTTGAAATATAAGAAAAACATTAACTTCATAACACAAAAGCGAAATTCATATGACACCTTATTTTTTCTTCTTTCAGTAACATAGATATTTCAGCCATATCCTTTTCAAACGTTTTTCTCTCAACTGACATTTGATTTTCCAAATCTCTAAATTGGCTTTTAGACTAAAGAGACAAGTTTTCATTAGAGAAATAGAAACAAATAATGTTAAAATATTTATAAACCAAGAAAATTAACCCACTTGAGTAAGTTCTGCGTTGATTTCTAAATTTTCATTTTTCAAAAGATTTATTTTTTCTAGACTCTGGATGAGCTGTTCATTAAGACTGGTTGCCTTTTCTGATTCTACGCGAATTTGTTTATCCATAAATTCCAATTTTTCATTTAAAATAGAATGCATTGCATTTGCTTCGTTAATGATTTTATTTCTCTGATTTCTTTCCTCAGTGACTGGAAAAATTAAAAGTTTATCCTCAATAAAAGATATTTATGAAAAAAATCATAAATTTCGAAAACTGTTTGGGGAAACTCACCCATTTCTTCTAACTGTTCAATCTCGGTTTTGAATTCTGCCTCAATAGAACTGACTTTATCAGAAAGATCTTCTATCTCTTTAATTTGGTCAGAATAAACAATTTTTAAGCTTTCTTTCTCCTCCACGCATAAATTTAGGGTACTCGTAAGTTGATTACAGTGATCTCTGACGATATTGCAAATTTTTCTCGTATTATCAATCCTGGAAAGATAGATATTTATTGGAAGTTAAAATGTTCAACTTAAAATTACAACTAAGATATATGGTTTTACGTACTTGGATGCAAGTTCTTCCCTATTTTTTAATTCTATCTGAAGACGATGGCTTAATTGTTCACTATGCATCTGAAGTTCAAACAGATTTTTTCTTTGTCTTTCCATTACTTCTTCAGTTTCTTTCAACTTTTTCTCTTTTTGGGCAATCTCCAACTCGGTAGATACTTTCCATTTTAAAATTCTATCAGTTTCAGAATTTAACTTAGCGTGAAGTAAATGCAAATGATTGTCATCTTCATTAGTTCTTTGACTAATTTTCTGTAAATACTGCTCATTTTGTTTTAATTGACTTTTCGAGGACTGTTGAACAGTTTTGGCCGAGTGAGATTGCTTCGTCTGAATTTGCTGATTTGAACTCGGCAAATTTTGGGCTTGACATACCGAATTAGAAGCGTAATACGAGGTTTCCTGCGATATTTCGGCGAGGTTCTGTTGGCGAACTGATTGCCTCTGCATTTTTGGTTTATAATTAAATCAAAAGCGCGATACTATCATTAACATAAACACCGCAAACATTCGATGCAATTTATAAAATTCAAACGAATCTTGCAAACATCCCATAGTTCAACTGGTTTTAAAATGTCACTGCGGATCAGCGTCTTCGTGACTACGTCATAATGGCGGCTATTCGAACTTGATTTCTTTGAACAATGGCCAACAACCTTTAAAAACTAATTATACATCAGTATACCCATTATAAATACCGGAAAATGCTTTACATAGTGGGTGAAAGTGCAAATAAAAATGCTTTTATTATAAAATTTTATATTTTTCTCATTATTCACATTCGAGGTGAATGTAAGATTTAAATTAATGAACACAATGTGCCCGAGTTCACAATGGTGAGCTTGAAGCAAGATGTCAACGATAACTTACTGTCGGAGGAATAATGCACGGAAAAGGTGTAACAATAAATACAATGAATTATTACACAAGACATGAAAACTCAACATTCAATTATCACTTAAAATAGTTTAATTCACAGGGGAAAAGAATGCTTAGCATTCAGTAAATGAACCATTTAGGCCCCCGATTCTATTGAACCATGTCTGTTTTGCCTTGGATTACATTTCCAGGAAGCACTATCGCTAAAATTTGGATATACTTCCCCATTACTACATTAACTTAAAGGTCAAACAAAGGTGTATTCAAGTAATGTACAAAAATGGCAACAGCAACAATTTTCTATTTCCAACATCAAGTTTCCCATTAAATGTACATCACTCACCAATGAAATATAATTGTTTAAGAAAACAAAGTTTTTGAAATAAATAATTTTTGAATTTATAGGATTCTTACTTATAACCAAATATTTTATAAAAAAACTTCAGAGAAAAAAGTTAATACCTTACTTGATGCTACATAAGGGCAAATAAAATATACATATTTTCAATAAAAGTCATTTAAAATAATAAAATGCATTGATTATATGCTCAGCATAAAACTTATGGACTTTCCATCCTTAACTGAACCACATGAGCCACATTAACAGCAATATTTGAATAAGGATGTTCACACCTGGCAGTGATAATACACTTTTGCATCATAATTAGGAAGTCACTGGTTTATCAACTAACAAAATATGCTTCATGGAAGCTATGATGATACAAAATAAGCCAGTCATGTTTTTAGCAAACTTAGTTTCACCCTCCACCAAAACTCTTCACTATATCATTCAGTTCACTTCAACATACCTGCTATTGAAGGATTGGAGGAAACTACCTAAATAAACGAACTAAATTTTGCAACTCCTGAAATTCAAAACTAGTAGAACCCATGAAAGACTCAGGCTTTCTTAAAAATTAACATTCTAAACGCAATGAAATGCATTTCAACCTTCTGCCAAAAAATGAAGGAGCTAACAGCAACATAACATTTTTTCCTAATAATACAGATGTGCCTATAGTAACAGCAAAATTATCAACTCCAAAGATAACTGAAATTTGTATTTTCTGATGGACACTGCCATCAAATATAAGAATCAGTCTTTTAAGTTCTAAAAAAAATATACAAATTTATTTTTATTAATATTACTCGACACTGGAAAAACAATTTGTGTGGTACTAAAACAAAAATATGATACACCTGACTTTAATAATGCTTTTTGCGCTTCAAAGGTTTTTTAAATATCATTAGTAGTTGATTTAAAGAAAACCTGATTTTGGTTGATTGAGCAAATTTTATCTTCTGATACCAAATCCAATTCGCAACAGGTCAGGGTAAAACGTTCACTCCACATGCTGCATCATTAATTCTGATGAAACCAAATATGTACCTAGTATATGAAACATCACAATAATAGAGACATTGAAACATTCGAGTCAAACAAATATAAACAAACATCAAATTTGAGAATAGGTGAAAATGGATATAAATTTGACATTTTAAAAGCTATTATATCACAGGATAAACCTATCAAATCACAATTATCCCAAAAGCAAACTGCCTTCAAAAGTACCCCAATACAAGTGACTAGAAACCAAAGTTTCCCCCCATTTCTAAAAAGAGAAATATTCGGAAAATAAAGCATACTAAACGTACAATGGAAATGGGTTTCAATGTGTGGTCTGTATTTGAAAATATGAACAGTAAGAAAGATATGCGAAGGAACATCTATTATGCAAGATTTTAGCATGAAACCAATAAGTTAAGCAATAAATTTTTCAGTAGTTAGCAATATAAAAGACAATTTACAATCGGAGAACTTCAAAATACCAGAATTATGAGTTTAAAATACTAACGTTTAGTAGAATATTCTTTAAGGATGAAATAATTTTGGATATAAAACTTATATAATGAAAACTTTTAGATATTGCATCTTTTCCACATCAGAAATGTTGCTTGCTTAATAAACAGCAAACATTGATAAGTTTTGACCTTAACTCCATGAAAATAATTCGCTAACAAACGAAAAAGGAAAATCAAGATTCCACATTAAATGAAAAAGGAATTCATGAAATAATAAGAAATATGAAACAAACGAAAAAGGAAAATCAAGATTCCACATTAAATGAAAAATGAATTCATGAAATAATAAGAAATATGAACTAAAAATTTTCAGAAGGTGAAATGTTTTCAACTTCTCTTAAGTTTTTCGAAAATGCATTGAAACGGTTGATAGTTGAATTTTGTCTAGCAATTCTTCACTAATCCAAAAACTAATATAATAATACTCATGAAAACATGGACAAAAGTTTAGTGAAACAAGAGGCAAAGAAGACCAGCTTGATTGGGAATCATTCTACCCATCACTCTCATGAAGGCCGCTATTGAAATATCAACCATTAGATTATTTGTAAGGTCATGCAAATGTACAATGCATACACACAATTATAAACACGCATTCTTCATAAATACTTATACAATAGTTTAAGGTACAATAACACTGACTCAAACTGCTATAAACGAATTCACAAATGGCCCACTGTTCAAAACAATATGGAAAAAACTTTCAACAAAAATCAATAATAGTACTATTACCTTCTATTTACAGAACTTCACACCATGCAGTCTGAGGTATTTACACAACAGCGATCAACCTATCACTTTAGATATAATCAATTCGACCTAGCATTCTCCATCAAAGGTGTAGGTATGTCAATTGTATGAGACTCGTTTCCAAATATGAGTCTCAATCGCTTCATTGGGGGTCGCATAACAACCGATGGTTCCTTTCCGTAAGAAAAGCACTGCATACCCCCTTCGCGGCTTTCCATCCCCGAGTTTTCCAAACCACTTCCACCAGATCCTGGCACCCCGTAGGGTCGCGAGGACACCGATTCGTGACCTGTTCTTCTCCGTCTCTTATCTTTGTGCCTCTTTTTTCGACGGACACCACTCCTACCCATCCTATGACTGCTGCTGTCGTCTTCGTCTTCTACGCCTTCGTAGTTTTCATTCCCCACACCCTCTACACGTAACACTTCATACTCGGGTTCTTGTACAAGGCTACCATCTTCACTCAGACTGTTACCAGATTCTATCACTTCGTCCAATACGGGACTCCTTTTCATCCGAAGAGTTAACTTTACCCCCCTCACACCATTTCTCTTCTCAGGAGTCACGCAAGCACAACCATTCACAACTGGATGAGATGCTACTTCTATTCTCGGGGATGATTTTGTAGGCGAAACCGACGTCTTATCCACAAACCTATCCCAACTAGGTACATTATTGTTACTTACCGCACTATCTTCAACCTTAACTATTCCTCGAGAGCGACGCATGAGTTTTGGTTCGTCCAATTCCATTCCATCTTCCTCTTCGAACTCGTAAACATCCTTTGGACCAGAAGCAGTACGCTCTGAACCTACCACCGAAATCTTTTGTTCTCTACTCTCGGTAACGCTATCACGACATTCTGCGCTATCTACACCACTCAAACCCTTACGAAGCAAAACTCCTCTTGCTCTACGGGAGCTGGCCCTCCTCAAATGATTATCCCAACGCTTCTGAAGCTTACCATTAACCGTCACTCTCGATGAAAAATTATTCACCACTACTTTTTCTGGAGGCACTACAAAGGGTTTTGACTTTCTCACTCCTAGTCTCGGTGTGGCAAATGTTTCCCGTAAACACTCAGTTTCTCTCTCCACTTCCCGCATCTTTTCACCAGATACCCTTCCATTGGAATCCACTCGGCATTGCACCAATGATACACACACATCAATTAACCTTTCCTCTCCACTTTCCGTTGATCCCGATTTACTTGTCATAGACCGGCATTCCGAGACACTCTCCTCGTGACTTCCACTTTGTAACAACTTATTATCTTTACATAAATCCACCACCGGTTCGATAAGCTGCCTATGGCTACGTAAAGTAATACCACTACTGTTGCACACCAATCCCGACGAGGCTCCCAAGTTGCTATTAGCACTTTCGAAAGTCCCACTGACATTCGCAACTAATGAGCCTCCGCCCCTACTACCAGGCTCAGTCGCCTCACCTGCTCCACCTTTTCCGGACGCTTCGCTCACAGATTCCCGATCACTCGCACTGCTCCTGGAGTCATCAGAGACGACTCCTTTCGAAACCGAAACATCCTCCGGCAAAGATGATGTCTCCGGAACAACAGACGCCGATAGCGGCGTAACATCGCTGCAAGGCACCGCCCTCTCTTCCCTCGGTCGGAGACCTCGGAGAAACCTCGCCGGCCGGTTACCTTCCAAAGCTTCGCCCCGCCGCCTCGAGGAAACCCTGTCCTTTGGTGAAGGAGGTCCTTTTTGTGAATCTCCACTCTTATCACAAACCTTCGGCGAGGAGCTATCTCGAAACTCTGGAAACTTGCAGCCTTGCGCGATCAACAATTCAGCATCGTATTTGGTGAGGCCCTTTTGCCGGAGTTCCTTGACGCTTAGGGCAGTTGAAGAACTCTCACTTTCAGCTACTTTGTCCACCCTATCATCCACCTTTTGATTGCCGCGATGTTTGGTTCTATTCAGTCTGTTGTCTGTCTCTCGCAGTTTGTAACCCGAGCTCTGCTCTTCATTTTTCGCTTTATCCTTCGCGTATGCACCTGTGCCTCTCCTGAAGAAATGAATATTATATCAATAAAATCAATTCCAATTTTAAATCAAGTGGTAAAAACAAAATCATGATTTGGGCATGATATAAGATACGTATATAATGATGTTAGTAGCGCACAAACGAAGCAACATTTATTCACAAGAATTCTAAACAAATAACTTATTCAACGTCACATTTTGCTTACCTTTCACATGTTTCACATTCGCAGTAACCATTTCCATCTCCGAAGAAATCTTCGCCGTAAAAACACGTTATTTCCTCTCCGACCTCAATGTCTCTCAAAACTTTGACGCAAGCTGTGTCTCTTCCGGTAGCAACGAACTACATTCAAAGAAACTAAAATTATTAAAAATTACACGAAGGCATCCGATTAGTTATTATAACGCCACAGTATTACTTGTATGGCGATGATCAAGTAATTTACCTTGCAGTTTGCTCTACAATCGTGGTTTATATACGCAGCCGGACCCAACCACAACTGAGCACAATTCTTTCTGCAACTAAACATTACGGAAAAGTCATTTTTCCCAGGATGTAAAAGGGCGGCTTCTTCTTCCTCTGTCAATTCCGCAATACATCCAACTAGAAACGATATCTTCTCATTCTTATACCTATAACAAGGCACACGTTTTAAAGCATATATTTCACACGTTTAAAAGCATATATTTACAAAAAATGCCTTTGAGTCAATGCATGTAAAAAAAACTCACCATTTTCTAGTAGCACAAATCTTAGCTCCCTTTTGGCCCTCTAATGAATATCGGTAACAAGGTTCAATCATAAAGCCCGAATCTTTGTCAAATACTCGCAAGTACCTATATATCTGAAAAAGAATTGACCCGCTATAACACAGCCCGGAAGAAAATGGAAAACAACGGAGCTTCTTCTACTTACATGCTCTTTGAAACTTTGCTGTTGCTGTTTGCTCTTCGTTAAATAAAATGTCCACATCCACTCTCCTGAAGTATATTGCTTAAAAGTTTTCTCATAGTTTTGGTATTTTATGAAATCCTCAACGATAGCTTTAAGTTCGTCTTTGTTAGCCTTAAGAGGTCTAAATCTGTAAAATAAATTATTTCAAATAAGCACAGACATAAAACACAACAATAAAATGTTGAAAGTGTTACGAAATATTCAAAGAAAGTTACTTACCGAATGTTCATTTTGTGAGTGACGAACCCTAAATACGGGTCCAAGACTAGAGATGTGGCAAGATCGTCATTTTCTGACAGCTCTTTCGGAGTCATGCCAGTAGGCTGCATTTTGTTAATAAGGTGACGAGGCACCGACTCCACCACCATCCTGCCACTGTTTTACTAGAAAACATTAATTAGAAAGTTATGAATTAGAAATTAAACATACCAGTATTTTAATAAACTTTCCGATCTAACATGAAAGACAATCAAACAAGATTTACAAAATCTGCAATTTACATTTAAGCATTCCGCAAATGGCAACAACAATCATTCACCAAGTCAATTAATAACCATGTCCTGGATAAGAGAAGTACGCGTAGGACCAGAGCAACATGGCGACTGGCCCTACCCACAATATTCCCCAATACCCTGATTACAGACACTGCGATCTAACGATGTTGTCAACCGAACCTTACGACATACATAGTTATTACGATTAGTAATATCCCATAAATTAAGTTTAACAATTACCAAGAATAAACGAAGAACCTTATTCGTAACGATGCCCAAGCTACGACATAACCAAGGGCACTGCGATCTGTTTCATCTACATGCCTGCAGATAGCCTATATTCGGGAGATAAGTCACCTGAATAACCTCTTATTCTTACCAATTATCCTACGTGACAAAATTATTGAATTCTATACAGCAATCAGCTCCCCATTGGTACAGCTTACGGATAATAATTCAAGAACATCATTCTATTTTCTTCCTAATTCCTTCTACTTTCATCTGACGCTCCGAGTCAATCAAGGCAAGTGACCGCATCACCAAGTAACGGTATATCAGCTGATTTTAAAATGAGCTTTTAGAGTAGAAATGTGACTATAATCAAGTAAATATGTGTTTTAAAATAGTGATTAAGATTATAGAATCGTTATAAACGTTAATTTGTGGGCTTTAAAAATCAATCACTGTACGCATTACCAGATCTAGTTCTTTTTCCGCGGAAGAATACCTACGTGAAGCGTACCTAAAGTGACCAAAGCCCCAAAGCCGCTCACTCGAGAATAGTCAAAGAGCTTCTTTAGAATGAGGGGATTCCAAAAATGAACGTTTTAGTGATCCTTAAATAGACCAGCAATGTATTCAACGAAAAGTTTTAGAATTGCTGTTTCTATGAACTTTCAAGCAGCTTTTGTTGGTGTAGAGAATAGTTGAAGTTTAAAATTTTTAACTTTTTGTAATACTTTTATTTTTGAAAAATCTGAATTCGAAACAAACATTACTAATTAGAAGAGGCATAATAAAATAGCGACAATAGCAGTTTCAAAAGATCAATATGGGTCCTTTTGCGTGAAGTCATGTATTTTCTACTAGGAAGGACAGCTCATAATTTTCGTTGTGTTCTTTATATCTTGCCTTTAAGAGATATTCTCTGGCCAAATCGCTTTGTACCAGCGCGTAACTGGATGCCAGAAATTGACTGGATAAAAGCATTTCTGCTGCCTTTTCATACAACTCCATTCGGTAGTCGTGAAACACTTCATTATTCGAGTGACATTCTTCCTTTTTAAGCGATAAGCGCTTGCTTGAATCTTTAATTCGACAATCCTCTTCGGAAACTGCGGTAAAATATGTCTTTAGTTCAGGGGCAGCCTTCTCTATCCAAGACGACCGATCGTTCTTTATCACTTGAGGTGCAGCAGGCGACTTTCTTTCATATTCTTTGTCTGTAAATTTATGTCTTTGATGAGATATTGATGGCCAAATTCTAAATGCTGACAGAAAACGAATCAATTTTGAATGGCAATTCGATGATACACTTCCTTCCCTCAGTTTGTTTGCCAAGGCAAAAGGTTCCGTAAGATCTTCCATTTCCTTTCTATGGTTCAAATTGTGTTTCCGCATTCGAATGTCTTGACAATCTGAAAATAAGACGAATGAGAACCAGATATGATTAACTATTGACTGATTTTATAAAATACACAAAAACTACAAATTCATTTCTTTTTGTTTACATTTATTGACCAATTTTTTTGTATTTATGGATGTAGCATCCAACCTTTCATTTGGAATTCGACCAAGAAGATATGCTATCAGAAAATTAATACAAGGGATGAAAGGCATTCTTTTCGAATATTTAGAAAAGTCGTCATGTTCTTGCAGTCTTGTTTTTTTATAAAATTTACAAAGATGTTCAAACACTCTGCAAGGCAACATTCATTAATGTAAATAAAGCTACTATTGAAATTATATTTTCTCTTAATGCAAAGAATGCATTAATAGTCATGCCTATAAATGTGTCAACAACAAAAACACAAATTCTCTTTTCTTACTCATATTTATTGGCATGTCTATGTCTAAGATGATGCCAAGTCTGCCGGAGTCTGTATATTGCAGGACTCTGCAATCCACAAATTATGCTGTGGCAGGATTGAAAGTTTCGCAACTGGTAGCATTTATTGGCAGCATTTATAAAACGAGCTATAAGTCTTGCTCGTACCTACAACATAAATCAATAAACAAAGAGATTCTCGATGTTAATAATTTTTAGTCCTATTTGAATATAACGAAATTATGAAGATTAGCAGATGATTTTCTTTTTTCCAAATACATGTTTGTAAATGAGTTCATTTTATAAGAAATCGGTAAAGAGCCTAATATTCTCTTATCATATGGACTTACCTTTACTGATTCACCCTTTAGTATCTCAGAGGAAATGAGACATGATATTCTATGTGAAAATGTGATGAAAGCAGCCATACAAGGTGTTCCTTTATGCCAAGAAGTAAGTGGGTATAAAAAACACTTCTCTATTACATATGATTTCCAGTTAACTAAAATTCCTAATTCTGAAACTGGAATCTGTAAATAAAAATGAATATTTTTCTGAATGCCAAATTTTGGGCTAACAGACAAGGCATTCATAATGTAATCATTCATTCAAAAAGACATTGATTCTAGTTAACAGGGTATCTCTCCTATTCTTCTGAGACTTAGTAATCTTAGACCTATCTCTTATCCCAAATTAGAGTTGTCTCTTTCTTGAATGGACTGTAATATAATAGGAAGCCTAGAATTTGTACCTCCAAAATTTTTGTTTTTCTCCACCTTCTTCATTACTACTTCATATACATATGTGTAAAATCATTTTAAAATTAAGCATATCAGTGATCCTGATATCAAGTTTAAATAATATTTTTTTTAAACCAATATCCAGGGGACTGACCAAGTTCAAAAAATTTCTCTCAATCTTTTCTGAATTTATAGACAATGTCGTCATGTTAAATTAATGAATCCATTCTGCATAATTGTTCCAAATGGAACCAACCATGTTATAATAGTATGTTGAAATGAATTGATTTGTCAACCCATGCGCATATTATTTTTTACATGGCAAAAATTTGACCAAGGTCAGTTATTCAAACTCATATTTATTGTAGGAACTGATAAAAAGGCATGTCTGACCATATAACGACTTTGCCATTGACTAAACAAAAAGTCTTGGCCAGGAATAATACAGGCTGGTTTTCCAACACTTAAATTTCATTTTAAATTTTATTCTATATTTATTTATTTCATTCTATATAATATTTGCAGTATAATGTTCCAAGCATGTTCCAAATTTGCAATTGCTGTGACTTTCCTTTCATTTTGCTTCATAATTTTACTGCATAAAGTACTATCAACAGTCCATGGCTGAAGTGTAGTTGAATGGAAAATAACCCATTTGTGCACTTGTCTATGCTCAATCCAAGTTCGACATTAATCACCTGTATGGTAACACTCCAGTAAAATGTGATTTAAGATGCCAAAATGCTATGGTTCACTAGAAAATCAAGGAAATATGATTGGGTCTCATACTGAGTTTCCTGAAAATTGTTGGTCCATTGATGCAAAAGTTGTTAGTGGAAGACTGACATATAGACATGACCCTCTCATGCAGCTAAGTTTTCTTTGTAAACCAGACTGAAAACCACCCTGTTGATGATAACAGACCTCTTTACCAACTCATCTAGCTCATGGTTAATTACAGGCTGGGCACTTATACTGAGGCCATCACAAACGCAGTTAATATTAAAAGAATATCAGTATTATTTTATAAATTATATGATACATCTATAGCTACTAGATTAATCTAAACATTATATCAGGGATTTGAAATTGTAGATTAACCCTTTAACTGATACATTGTTAGTTTCCTTTCCATGCTGCTGGTGCTATAGGCTAAGGCATTTAATACGCTCTCCACTGCTGAATACTTTTTTTTAAGCTTCCCACTTTTAACTAAAAGATTTGTATCTAAATTTTCATCAATTTTAAAGAAAAATAATTGTATAATCATTGATAATTTTACTGATTAGTTAATAATTATTTATTTAAAAATTAAAATATTGAATGTTTTATTGATTATAATCTAACATTTTTATCCTCAATATATTTGTAATATTATTTTTAGTTGGAGATAAAATAAATATAAATCTCATCAAAGAGTTTCCTGTCAAATGAAGTGCTTTTTAAATCAAAATACGATCGAAAAGGTACAAACAAACAAAGAATTCATTGTATTTACTTTACATTACATTGCATTTTGAAAGTAGATGCATATTTGGGAGCAAACCCTATTCATAGCTTCATCAAGTTATGGGAAAGTCTGCAAAATGCCTCCACTGCTTCAGGATTCAAAACGTGCATAGCAGTTACGAGAAAATTTAAGATATGTCTTTAGGCATGCATAGCAGTGGGGGCACAGCTCCAAACTTATATCTAAAGGCATGTATGGCAGTGGGAGCACGTTTCACACCTTACGTCTTTAGACATGCTTAGTAGTTAAAGAGTTAAAATGTGAAGGTTGATCAAAATCAAAAAATTCATAAATGAATGAGGTAACTTTCCACTTAAATCAAATACATGGTTTAACACTCAGATGCCGGACCTCAGTTCACAAAGTACCCTGTTCAAATAATTTTAATTTTCTTATGAGTAGAACGTGTATCTACTATTTAGCCTTTTCTTTTGCAAATTAACATGTGTCAAAATGAAGATATTTTCAATGAGAAGTATAAAAGTGTACTTTCTATCCAATGCCAATTCCTTCCTGGGTCCCGATTGACCCATCTCTATTGTTTGCGTACTATATAATGCATTGTGATACATTTTACCATTTTATCTTATGTACCAAAGCCATATCATTTTACTTTCTAGCATGCACCATTAACATGATATTTTAGATAAATCTTTTTTATAATACAACTAAAATAGGTGTAGACATCCTTGATAAATTAGTTTGAGAATATTCGTGCACGAGAGCGGTACAGCATTGGTCTCAGGCACTGTTTTTCATTTTTTTAGACATTTTGGCATATAATGTTTTTGTTATTTGGTGCACACACAATATATATTTCATTCCTGGTAATAATGCGATGGTCAAAAGAAAATTATTTTTAGAAGAATTAGGAATCATGTTGGTGTGTCCTAATATTGAAAGGAGTGCCATTCAGTTTGAAAAATTGAAGGGTAAATGCTACCAGAAATATGTTATACTATACATGCTATCACATCCACAGGTAGGAAAATCATTCAACAGCAACAGATTTCTTCAGTGGCAACTCATTAAACTGGAAGGAAGAAAAGATAGAGGTGTTTCAGGTGTGCAGGAAAAAATAAATATACTCCAAATGTGATGTGTGTAAAAATTTTGAATGCAATAGACATTCGGCTCGGGATTTGAAAATAATATGTAAAAATGTTGCACCGAATGATGATTCAATATAATTTCGTTGAAATTTTTATGCCACCATTATTATTTTTATGGATACACTTTCCACATATATCCTTGCATTACTTCTGACTGAGACCTATAGTTTAATAATTGGATTTTATAATTTTTTTACTTGCCATATTTCTCGGCATATAAGATGCACTTTTTTTCAGAAAAATGATTCCCAAATCAGCCTGCATCTTATACACCGAAGGTAAAATTATTACTGTTCCCAATACTGACACTAACGAGCACACTCATCTCCAAAATGGAATAATTGGCAGTTATTCGTCGAAAAAACAATAAAATATACATTAATTAATAGTGAAAAATTTGTTAATATATACAGTAATACCTTATGCAACGTGAATTCCGAGGATGCATTTTCATTATTATGCTTTAATACATTTCCGCTCACAGTGATTACAATTTTGGCGCGTTTGCAATGTTTTAGTTCATAATAGCATGATTAATGCCACAGAATAGTAGAATTCATGTAGATGTCATACACGATACACAACATGGCCCTTCGTAAATGTCTTGGTGAACCAAAATACTTTTTTCCAGAAGAATCTAAAAAAACCAGAGTGCGTCTTATACCCCAGTGCATCTTATATGTTGCAAAATACAGTATTTTAAATTCAATTAAACTTCCTTTTGAAATCTGGATAATTTATTTTTACCATTAGTAGTACTCCTTTGGTTTCATTATAAGATTTTTATCACAAACAATAAATTTGCTTTAGTTAAAATTAAATATGTGAACCTGTGATTGCTAAAAATATGTTGGGTCCTTTGGGACCCATCTCTGGTGTTCATTTTATGATGATTATGTCCGGCATCAGAGTGTTAAGCAACTCCATTAAACAAAAGGCATTAAATAAGTGCACACTGTGACTACAAAGTAACCATCTTTGGTAGTAATTCAATGTTCATCAATTCTAAACAGTTTAAGTTTAGAGTCAACAACTGATGAATTACTGCTGAAGATATTAACAGCAGTTGAAGCATACATGTGAGCTACTCAACCATTTTATGGCTAAGACAGTCACCAAATATATTTACTTCAATGTTAGATTTGAAGGGAGGAATATATACCACAGGAGCATTAAACAATGGTGAACATTGAGAAAAGAAGTTACAGCATTACTACAGACACCATTAGTTTCAAAAATGAAAACATAATAAAATATTGGTAATTGAGATATATAATTCCTCTCATCATGGTTCTGATTTATTAGTATGCTTTTTCAAGCAATGCATATTGTATGAACTAACTGTATAACCTGGAGGAAAAGATCTCTGTCTATCATTGTAATCTGATAAGCAATAGTTGTAGAATCAAAGTCCCAAGCTGTGAGTTTGATGTGAAGTCTAAGCATTCTCTTGAATTGAGCAGAACTAGAATTGGAACCATAATCCATCAGTCCAACTTCACTATATTTTAATCTTCTCTTTTTTCTTCCTCTACTGTTTTTCCTTTCCATTTCTAAGTTGGAGTTAATAGATAAAAAAGTCGTGCACATGTACATGCTATTAACTTAATCATTATTCATTGCAATTAGTAAAACATTGCTACAGGAATGTAAAATTATTATAAGCTTTAAACTTGGTTTAATACAGATGAAATATAGAATATGAGTTCATATAGAATTTTTACATTAATGATAGACACATTTATTGAAAAATAATGAAAAAACATACCTGCTTCATTTATCATTCCATCTTTTAAGTTAGAATGAATGTTTAAAGAATAACTTTTTTCATATGCATCACCAATTTCAAGATTCTTTCGATACATTTTATATTTAATTTCCTCAATGTTGTCATTCATGCAGTCACTAAATCTTTTGAAAATCTTCCTCTGTTTGTGATAAATCACTCGGCTAGACCGAGGCCAATATGATAAGTCTGTTGTCCAGAAAAATATAGGAGTTGAGGGAAGAGGTGTATAGAGATACTTGCTCATTACAAGCTCACATTTTTGTCTCTCATTAGACATCTCAATAGGCAATGTAAGAAATTCACAGGAAATTGTTGCTGAAAGTTGATGCTTAGAAAGTGGTAGAGCAAATTCTGATGAAGGAGCTTTATGGAGTTCAATGGCTGAAGCTGTACGCCTTAACTGGACTGAATACTTGTCTCCCTTGGTCAGAAACTCCCAAAATGGTCCTAATCCGTGGAAAAATTGAGGACACGGAGAAAGACCATAGCGACGTAGATGACGGGGTTTAGATTTTCTACCAGAACATATGCCATTCTCCCAAATATTCACTCCAGCATCCATCAGATCTATAAAATCTCTGGGTGAAAGGTGAAAACTCTGGTCCTTATCTAACTTGCTGTCTCTTAAGTCCCATGTGCTGCTTTTCAGAGGGAACAAATAAAGACCAATTCCACAATTTTCTTGAACACCAGAGCCAAATCGATGAACTAAATGTGATGTGCTTGACTCTCTTCTCCCTTGAGAATCATCTATTGGAATCATTATTTCGAATGAGTCTTCGTGTCTGCAAAAGAGTTAATTTTCCATAAATCATTTAAATGAGTATTCAATGTGTTAGGTTATGGATTTCTTAATCTTCTGATGCATAGTCTTTTAATACATCAAATAATGTAATCAAATATTTTTATTTATAAAAGGAATATTGTAGAGTTGATTTAAAATAACATTTAACACAATATTGGCAAGTAGAAACATTTTTTCTTGTGAGTGTTCCATTGATGAATAAAAGTAGACCCAAAATTATCATTACAATTTTTATAAATTTAATAAAGTTAAAACTGACAGACAAACATGCAGTTTTTAACATTATGTATCGAAACTTAAAGAACATTTTTTACAATTTTATTGTGTTTTTGAAGTAATTAGGGTTATACTGCTAAAAAAAGAAATAATTTTGGGAAAATCATTTGGAGATCGCATTGGTTTATTTACGAGTTTAGATCTTAGTATATGGTGATATTTTAGCGCTTGCAGTATGCAAGCACCGACAACTCCTATATATATATATATATATATATATATATATATATATATATATATACAGTCAAACTCGGCTATAACGAGCGCCACGGGACCGTTTAGTTTTGCTCGTTATAGCCGTTAAACTTAATATCCGTGAAGGCAAAAGCATGCATGCGTATGGTGAAATAAGACATAAGAAGTAAAAGTGAATATATAAACAGAAAGGTTATTTAGTAAATTTATGAAAAAAACTAAATATGAGAATAAACTAGAAAATTTAAAGTAAACATACGTACATAAAAAATTTACTCACAGCTGCATCCTTAATCACTCCCCTTTTCACAAAAATAACTTTGAATAGTAGCCTGTTTCATAGATTTCACTTTGAAGTCTCTTAAGTTTCCTCTTATTACACTTAGTGCACTAAAAACACCATCGGAAATGTCAATGTTTTAAAAAAAATCATTTAATGTTTCCACGGCATCCTGAGTAAGGATTGTGTCTTCGACACATTCAACATTGTCTTCATCACTGTCTGCTGTGCTTTATACTGTCTCTATTATTTCACTCTCCGTAGGAATTCCACTGGTAATCAAATCATCATCAACATGAACAAAATTGTCAATGTCATTTACATGGTCCAAATTCGCAATTCCATTTTCTTTAAGCCATTCGGATCTTCATCAACGTTATGGTTATCAAATCGAAAATTCTCCCGATATTAAACCAGACATTCGAAAACAGTTTATGATAGTTGTAGGTGAAACATGCATCTGTCATCAAATGAATCGCATCCAATACAGAGTCGTTGCCATCTAAACCTCTTTCCCTCCTTTCAATCAACTGTAGAACAAAAAATCGCTTGAAATGGCATTTAAAACTTTTAATTATCCCCATGTCCATTGGCTGCAAAATAGAAGTCGCATTTGGAGGCAAAACACCAGTTTTACATTGGATAACTCCTGCATATGTGGGTGCGCAGGACAGTTATCGACAAGGAGTAGAATGTTTCTATTTTTCCTTCGTAACTCGTTGTTCCACTGACTTACATATTTCTGAAAAATATTGGAAGTCATCCATGCCTTTTTATTAGCTGCATATTCAACGGGAAGCTTCTTTACATTTTTGAAACAACGTGACTTTTGTGACTTACCAATAACAAAAAGTTTTTTTTTGTCAGTCCCATTTATGTTTGCGCACATTAAAGCTGTTAAACGATTCTTAGGTCTTTTGCCACCAACACATTTGTCACCTTTGAATTTAAACGTTGTATCAGGCATCATGTTGTAAAACAGTCCAGTTTCGTCGGCATTGTAGATGTCTTCTTCTCTGTAACCTTTTCGACACTCCTCCCAAACACTTTTCACCCATTCACTTGCCGTTTTTGAATCTGCTGACAGGGCCTCTCCACTGACTTTCGCATAAACAATGTTATGCCGATTTTTAAAACGATCGAGCCACCCATTATTGCATGTGAAGTTTTCATGTCCTAACTGTTTTGCAAATTTATCTGCCTGTACCTTTAAAATGGGGGAACCAGCATTTCTCTGCGTCGTAAACCACTCCAGCAGTGCTTGATCAACAGTACCCAAGTCACACATCCTCATTTTCTTGTTCGTTGTTAGGTTGTTCTCTAGTGCAGATAAAATCGCTTCTTTGTTTTTCCATAAGGTTGAAACCGTAGACGACGATAAATTAAATTTTTTGCACACTTCAACATTTTTTTCACCACGTTCTAACTCTCGAATAATATCAACCTTTTCGCGAATAGACAGACACTTCCTTTTATGTACGGACATGTTACTCGTTCAAGGGCAAAATCTCAACTGATTTTTGTAATCAACGCTACGAACTTTCTTTGCAAACTGCGAGCATACCAATTCCAGGAAGAGTTAATGAGGAGACGGATTAAATCTGGGATTTCCCATCTTTACGTGGGAAAGGGTGTTTGGTGCATTCGGCTGAGCGACGGGGGCGGGCGCCATTGTACATGCCCTTAGCCCCTTACCCCCTTCCAAACACAACCTCCTGGCTGTAAAAGAGCTGGGGGTTGGGAGGAGAGGACAAAGGACCTCCGCGAGTGCCACTGTACCTGCAAGTTGGGAATTCTTGGTTTGGACGAAGGGATTATTTTTAACAACAACGCCGCGGTCTTTAACCTCCCCGAGGGATAGGGTGTAGAGGCTGGACTCAAGAACACAAGGTTACATATTTTGGGTCACTATGAGGATTGAAGGGGCTGACCGCCGCCGCGTTTGAGACAGTGAGAAGTGGTCAAAGTTTGCTCGATATATCCGTGAAGCGTGCTCGTTATATACGTGAAATATTTGTATGTAAATGCTCGTAAACTTATCTTGGAGGTAGGATTTGCTCACTAGAGCCGTGAACTCGTTACAACCGTGTTCGTTATAAACGAGTTTGACTGTATATATATATATATATATATATATATATATATATATATATATATATATATATAATATATGTATAACAGCTTACGGAAAAGGAAAGGTAAAATGGATATATGGATGTCAAGAAGGTGTTGGGATGAGGAAACCCAGTAAACACTCACCAATCAGACGACTTCAGGTTGGCGAGGCCCCGGGGATGTCGAAGCAACACACGTAAAAGAACACTAAAACACAGAAACATCACAAACGTAGAAGCTTTCGGAACTACTCCTTCTTCAGATACAGAGAGAGAACTGATGGCGGTGACACTGGGTGGAGGCATGGGGGTGGAAGGGTAGTGCGGAAAGGTCGAGGATTGGAGGATACGGAGGGGGTTGGGGATTGGTAGGGTGTTGGGAGAAGACAGAAAGGGAGTGAAAAGCTATCGAAGGTTGAGGCCAGGGGGAGTGAAGGAGTTTAGGAGATGGATATGCAAAAGCTCCCACTGACGGAGTTGGGGAGCCGAGGCAATGTCGGGGAGAGCGCGAATGACTCTCACTGTGAAGCAGTTGTTAAATTTTAAATTATGTTTGTTTGCATGAACGGCCACCGGCAGCGGTCGTTTGAGAATGACGCTGTTGCGGTGGCCATTCATGCGGATGTTGAGGGGATTGCTGGTGAGGCCAACATAAATGGCGGGACATTGGGTGCATCTCAGGAGGTAAATGATATTGCGGGTGGTGCAGTTGGTGGTGGAAGTTATGGGGTAGGTGATGTTGGTTGTGGGACTGGAGAAGGAGTTGCAGGGGGGGTTTATTGGGCATGTTAGACATCGGGGTCTACCGCATGGGTAAGATCCGGCAGGGTGTAAAGGCGTGGGTGCTGGGGGTTCTTTCTTCCATAGAATATTTGCCAGATTAGGGGGACGGCGGATGGAGAGCATCGGTGGTCTGGGAAATGGAATCTGGTGAGGGGAGGATGAGAGGATAAGGTGGGCGGCTTTCAGGATGTTTTTCAGAATGTCGTGGATGCCGGGGAAATACAGGGTGGTTAGGGTGAGTTGGAGGGTGGAATCGGTGGTGGTGTGGGTATTGGGGTGGGAGTTAGGGGTGGCGGGTGCGACTGCCCGCCGGATTTGGTCTCGGATCAGATCCGGCGGGTATCCGCGCTGTAAGAAGGCATGTTCGAGGGTGGAGCAGTACTCGGACAGGGAATCTTTGTCCGAGCAGATTCTCCGCCCTCGTCGGGCTAGGGCGTAGGGAATAGAGGTTTTGGTGTGGAGGGGATGGCAGCTGTCGAACTGGAGATATTGAAGGCGGTTGGAAGGCTTGAAGTGCACGCTGGTGTGGATTTTGTTTTCCCGGATGGAGAGATCGACATCCAGGAAGGTGGTGTTGGAGGCAGAGGAGTGGTGGGTGAAGGAAAGCGTGGGGTGGGATGAGAGGCGTTGTAAAAAGGATTGTAGGGAGTCGGGTCCATGTGTCCAGAGAAGAAAAATATCGTCAATATACCTCAGCCATAGGAGTGGTCTGGGGGAAACGTCAAGAAAGTGTTCCTCCCATTCACCTAAGAAGACATTGGCATAGGAGGGCGCCATGCGAGTGCCCATCGCGGTACCTTTTATTTGTAGGTAGTGGCGCCCTCCGAAAGAGAAGTTGTTTTTTTGGAGCACCATTTCAGCCAGCTTCGTTAGGAAATGGGAGGATGGTCTTGTGTCAGGTGGTCTGGAGTCCAGTAATTTTTTTCAGGGCGGACAGTCCTTGGTTGTGAGGGATGTTGGTGTAGAGGGAGCAGACGTCTATAGTGGACATAATTGTGTTAGGTGGGAGAGGGGAAGGGAGTGATTTTAGGCGTAATAGAAAGTGGTTTGTGTCTTTGATGAAGGATGGGATTTGACGGACGAGAGGTTGTAGGTGGGAGTCAACATAGGCAGAGATGCGTTCCGTGGGAGAATTAAAGCTGGCAACAATGGGGCAGCCGGGGATGTTGGGTTTGTGGATTTTTGGGAGTAGGTAGAAGGTTGGGGTCCGGGGTGTGTTGGGGATCATCAGGGAAATGGTCATCCCAACACCTTGTTGACATCCATATATATATATATATATGTATATATATATATATATATATATATATATATATATATATATATATATATATTAGGGTGGTCCTTATAATGGGGGAAAAACAAACATTTTATTTTGAATAGGGGCACCAGCCTATCTTGTTCCAATATTTAAAAAAATAATATTCCCAAAATTTGGTAAATTTTTAGATGAAATTTAGAGGTTGCTACCAAAGTTTGAAACATTAAGTTTTCTTTATTTTAAACAAACTGCAATACAGTACAAAGCATATAAAATTTAGAGTTGGTAATTTCCATGCTACATTGTCACATGATGAACATAACAATACTGACACAGTGGTATATTAATTGTTTGTGGCAAGTGTTCCCTTTGCAAAGTCTGGATATCTCCTCCGATGATCGCTGACAACCTGCAGAAGAAATTGCTTTTGCTGTTCACCCTGGCTGGATGTGTAATCGATTGTATTCCTCAATCAGGGCAACTCCGCGTTCTGCCGTATTGTTAATGCAATTGATGGACCTGATGCACTTTTCTGTGGCAATGTAGTTCCCATCAGAAGCTCAGAGTTCGGGATCCAATTCGGTGAATTTCGAGTCAAGACCAAGTATGTCGAAAAACCTCAGTGTTGGCTGACACAAAATAGTCCAAATTTTTCTCCAAGATGCTATCCAGATCGACAGTCACTCTCTTTGAGTGGTCCTCATTACCACCATTTTGGAGAGCTTGAGTCAATTTGGCTTTCGTATCTATTGATACTTTTTTATCAAAGAAAGCAAGGGCAACCAGCTCTTCACTGAGGTACCACAGATGACGAGCAAGCTTCTTCAGAGCAGCGTTGGCAACTATTGAGTTTGTAGTCTTGTACTGTTGGAGGTTCTTCAACAGCATCAGGTCATTTAAAGGCGCAGCAGTTGGAAGTGCAGCTTGAAACCACGCCTTCAAATAGAATCTCACAACAAAAATTGCTATGTGTTGGTCTGTAGCAAAAGTGATTATTTCGTCTTTAATATTGGCAACAGCACTGGCAGTGAACTCATCATCAAGTGCAGTTCTGTATTCGGACTTATCCAGTGACACCCAATGAGCTTGAAATCGCTTGAAGATTAGTATTTATGGGCTCACTGATGGACTTACGATGACAAAGAAGACAGCTTCCAGTACCAGCTCCAATATGTGGTGCCTGCAGGAAATGTAGAGAAGGTTCTTGTCTAATTTCTGTTCAATCCAAAGATATGCTCCATTTTTTCTTCCAGTATTTGACGCAGTAGTGTCAAAACACATTCCTTTCACTTTCTCTGCTAGATTCCACAGTTCCAAAATTTCAATAACAGCCTTGCCCATTTCCAATCCAGTTCCAGCAGCAATTTTTGGAACACTAAGCAGTTGTTCTACTCCATCACCTGTGACTAAAATAGGAAGACGATCAACTACTTCCTTTCCAGTAAGATCTGGCAGCAGCTTGCCATCACAATGCACAACTAGCAGAACTGTTGGATTAAATTGAGAGATTATTTGTTTAGCTGTTGCTTCCCTTTGCTGAATGCGACTTACACGAATTGAGGAACGATTTACAATTGTTTATGAAGGTTCTATAATGTTCTGGACAGTTCTAGATTGTTCCAAAAGACCTGATATGGACTATTACATAACACAAAGAGTACTCCTGCAAGTGGACTTATGCAGGATTTCTGAGGGGTACATCTGGAAGGTTATATCTATTGCAGTATTGCGTAACATTGTCCAATGGGTGCTGCATCACAATTTTCAATACTAAGTATCTACAATTCACAATTCAATTCAAATAAGTTTAAAATTTAAACTAATTTTAAAATGAGTGCACCTATGTTTAGCATTATGATATATAGCGATTTTTCAGATCTTGGTAGCGACCCCTAAATATTATTCAAAACTAACCTAATTTTACCAAAATTATTTTTTTTCTTAATGGAACAAATTCAAAACGTGCCCCCTCCAGTTTTCCAAAACTTAAAAATAAGGACCACCCTAATATATATATATATATATATATATATATATATATATATATATATATATATATATATATATATATATATATATATATATATCACTACCTTTTCTTTTCCTTTAGTTAATATATATACCGTCCTTTTTTCTCCTTTTTTGTCTATATCTTTACGTTTCTTTCCTGTCGTCTTTTCCTCTTATCTTTCTCTTCCACCATGGAACTGACCCGTCTCTGTTATCATCTCCGTAGACACATTACCCTCAACTGCCAGATTGAATTCCTCAACTCCTGCCTTGCACTTGGACTCACCCCCAAATGCCTCAACATCAGAATTCCTCTTTCAGGCCTTCCTCCCCCTATCCGCGCTTCCCTAGCCCTCACGTATCAACTCGCCTCTGAAGCGCTCCTATTTCTCGCACACTCCTGCCACCACCTCTTCATCTTGCCAACCAGATGAAGTCTTGAACCTTTCCTCCCTCGTACTTACCCCTGCCGAGAATGAACTCCTTTCACGCGGCCTTTCCTTTTGTCCCACCACCAAATTTGATCATTTTCGCCTCCTTTCCGACGTCCAGTCCTTTGCCCGCACACTACGTCTAAAAACTAATCCTCCCAAAGATGACTCTCTCACCTCTGCCAACCCAAAACTCCCTCCCGGCCACCCACCTACCTTTTCCATCTTCAAACCTCCTTCCCAATACATTCCACCCACCCTTCCTTCCCTGCACCCGGTCGAACAATACCTCAATTATATCCTTTCCAGAACCTCCCAACCTAACTTTTCCGATCTTATCGACCATACAGATAATCTTACCAGACGTGAAAGGCATGCCATTTCTACACTCAAACATCTTGACCATATCATCATCCTCCCTGCCGACAAGGGCACCACCACGGTTGTGATGGATCGCGCCAAATATAACGAGGAAGCCGAGCGCCAACTTTCTGACGAAACCTTTTACCATCACCTTACTTCCAACCCCACAGACCACCACTCCTACCAAATTTCGTCCTATCTTCATTCCTAAGGAAAACAGGAAGGCCTTTCCGATTCCGCCATTGCTCTAATGATCCCCAACAAACCCCGCACACCCACATTCTACCTTCTCCCTAAAATCCATAAACCCAACATCCCCGGCCGCCCCATTGTTGCCAGCTTTAATTCCCCTACAGAACGCATCTCCGCCTTCGTTGACTCCCACCTACAACCTCTTATTCGTCAATTCCCTTCCTTCATCCAAGACACTAACTCCTTTCTCAAACGCCTCAAACACCTCCCCTTTCCTCTCCCACCCAATACCATTTTGGCCACTAACGATGTCTGTTCCCTCTACACAAACATCCCCCACGATGATGGACTCTCTGCCCTTAGTAAACTCCTAGACTCAAGACCACCCGACGCAAGACCTTCCTCCCATTTCTTATTAGACTTGGCAGCAATGGTGCTCAAATTGAACAACTTCTCTTTCGATGGTCGTCACTACCTTCAAATTAGAGGCACTGCGATGGGCACCCAAATGGCGCCTTCATACGCCAATTGCTACCTTGGAGAATGGGAAAGACTCTTCCTCAACGTTCCACTCAGACCACTTTTGTGGCTGAGATACATAGACGATGTCTTCCTCATTTGGACGCATGGACCTGACTCTCTCCTTTCCTTTCTCTCGCGTCTCTCCTCCCATCCTTCACTGTCCTTCACCCACCAATCCTCTACCTCCCACATCACATTCCTGGATGTCGATCTTTACCTTCAAGACAGCAAAATCCGCACCTGTGTTCACATCAAACCCACCAACAGCCTCCAATACCTCCACTCTGATAGCTGCCATCCCCTTCATACCAAAACCTCTATCCCTTATGCCCTTGCTCGTCGAGGATGGAGGCTTTGTTCTGATAGAGCATCCCTTCTAGAGTATCACTCTGTCCTCGAGGATGCTCTTCTCAAACGTGGCTACCCTCCAGTCTTGTTCTGCGAACAGATCCATAGGGCGATGATGCCTACCCACAATGGATCCCATCCTCACACACCCACTATTCCTGCATCTACCCCTCCATTCACTCTTACGACACTTTTCCTTCCTGGTATCTAAGAAGCTCTCAAAACAATCCTTCATGCTGCCCACCCAATTCTTACCTCTTCCTCCCATCAGTCCCTCTTTATCCACCTTTTTGCCAATCCTCCGCTCCTCTCCTTCCGCCTGCCCCCAAATTTGGGAAATATCTTGTGGAGGAAGGAACTTCCCACTTCTACCACGCTTCTTGCAATAGGCTCCCACCCCTGCGGAAAACCTCGCTGCCTCACTTGCCCTATCCACCTACCCTCATCTTCTTTCTCGAGTCCCTCCGCCAACATCACCTACCCCATCACCTCCAGAAGCAACTGCACCACCTGTAACGTCATTTACCTCCTTACCTGCACCCTTTGTCCCGCGTTTTACGTAGGCCTCACCAGCAATCCGTTAAACATCAGCATGAATGGTCACCGGAATAGCGTTTCTCTCAGACGCCCCCTCCCAGTTGCATTACACGCCAATACCCACAATGTTCCCTTCAATACTTGCTACAATGTTAGGATTATTCGCGCTTTACCCTATGACACTCCTGCCCCCCTTCTCCAACACTGGGAACTAGCACATATCCATCTTCTCGACTCTTTCTCTCTGCCTGGCCTCAACCTCCGCTAACCCTATTAGCCCCCTTACATTGTCTCCTTGTTAACAGTGGCGCACACAGACTTTTTTCTAGGGGGGTCCGATCTATTTGGCAGGCATAAAAAAGTTTAAGGTTACCCTTTATTATTTATTTATTTACACAACTTGCGTTTAAAAATTAATTCCCTTTCTAAATAGTACATTATTACTGTAAAACACACAATTAGAATAAATATATTACAGTGTAATATCTCAAATTTTCCGAGTATATTATTACAGTGAAATATAGACTAAAGGTCCAGGGTTATCAGCAGAAGTAGACATATTTCAACGCCATATTTTAACTTCGAAAATATAAGCAAAAATAACATAAATAACAAACCAAATATACAATTTGATTTTATTTCAAAGTCCTATTTTGTTTCCCAAACAGCGAAATCCAATAGTCTAGGTCATGCGCTTAATTTTTTTAAAATGCCAGTATTTTCAGAGGAATACACAAAATATGATTCTTAGGAGCGGTTTCCATCGTTTTTCCCTTGTCATTTAAATTTACTGAATACTCTCGCAATTATTAACTGGGTTCACTGAGTTTGATAATATTCAAAATTACAAATGAAAGAAAACAGAAAAGTCATTTAATGGGACACAGTGGTCAGGTTAACTACTAGAATCTGCTGGTCTGGGAAGAGGGTGATCAGATTAGAGGGGACAGGTCAGAGTAGTCATCTCAGAGAAAATAATTGCACTCTTGAAAATGTTCCACTAAATAGGAGTCACTTTGAGAGGTGGTTCGCCTTTGGAGGCCTTACTGCACTTGATTAAAAATAACATTTCTTACCTCAAATGGTAAAATCCAATCGTCTCGGTTTCTTGCTTAATTCATCCAAAACATCTTCTGGAGACATCTGTAAACTGTTGGTATTTAATAATGCAAGACCATTAAGTCTATCACTTTTCATGGTGTTTCTTAGATAAGTTTTTAGCCTCCTCAAAGTAGAGAATGATCTTTCGCTGGTACAGGTGCTAATGGGAAGTGTACATAGTATTTGTAGGAGCAGTTTGATACGAGGATACAACTCTCTGTCACAATAAATGAACCCTTCAATAGCAGAAAATAATTCCTTGTTCCGTATAAAATTTTTCCATAGTTTAAGTTCACCAAGCATGCTTTCCTTATTGTCGCAAAAAAGATCATCACTGTTCGAATAAAATTCTGCTAACGTGAGAAAATCACTTTCCGTTTCATCATCGTAATTTTGAGTCAGTAAGCATCCAAATTTAGCTAAAATGTTATTATGTTTTTCAAGTCTTTGTTTTATTTGACTTATTACATTGTTTAGAAAGGGTAAGAATATAGCCCGTCTGTAGTACTCCTCAGGGGATTTAGCTGGAATATTGTTGCAGTACACTGATAGCTTCGTGGGACATCTTGGAATTTTAATTTCTTCCTCACCTCTTACAAATTCCAGAAGCTTTATGGCCATTTCAAAAATCTCTTTGAAAACTGATTCAGAATTAATGTTTAAACTTTCAAGTCCTTCAATGACTGAGTCAGCATAACTCATTGCCTTCTTCAAATCAATATTAACTGTTTGTAAATATTCACTCAACCTTTTAGTAAGAGCAAATACCTTATTTATAGTCAGCAAAGAAATGATGAAATCAGCTTTAGAAATCGATACATTTAAAAGAGAAGCTTGAACGGAAACATCGTTATCATTCCACTCGGTCATTTCATTCAGTGATGCTTGTATAGCATTAAATAATTCAACCATAACTAGTATCGAATCATGTCTTTCAATCCATCTCGTGCCACACATTTGAACTAATTTTCGTTTTCTAGAATGAGGACAGTGTTTTTCAATATTTCTTATTAAAACATTTTGCCTCAATGGAGTGTGAAAAAAATTATAGATTTTACCCACTATTCCCACACAGTTTCTGATATTGGGTAAATTAGAAGAATCTGAAATCGCTAGGTTTAAACTGTGTGAGCTACAATGCACATATAATGCAGAGGGGAAGTGTTTTTTAATATGAGCTTGAACTCCTTGGAGCTGTCCACTCATTGCACTAGCCCCATCATATCCTTGGCCTCTGAGAAATTTTAAATTAATTTTGAAATATTGCAAAGAATCTATCAAATGTGTGGCAAGACTTTGTCCTGTTCTACTGACAACCGGTATAAATTGTATAAACTGCTCTTGGACAGTATCATTTTCAATGAATCGAGCAGCAAGAGCAAACTGTTCTATCCCAGCAACATCAGTAGTTTCATCTGCTATTATACTGAAACACTTACTCTTATTGATGCGATTTGCAATATCCCTTAAAATTATATCATTTATGGAAGAAATGATTTCATTTTGTGTTCTCCAGCTAACGTAGGAATTTCTTCCACAACTTTTAAAATGATTCCTTAAAATTTCGTCTCCTGCTTCCACACACATTCTAAGTAATGCTCTAAAATTTCCCTCATTTTTTTCAGGGGTTTCTTCAACATTTAAGGGGCCATAATCTAAATGTCCTCGTAAGGGGATCCCCTGCTTCCCGCAAAATAGGACAGTTTTTATTATTGAGCCAAGTATTTCCCTGTTTTTTGCTATTTCCGCTGCTTTGTTTTTATCTAAAATCAAATCAATCGGGAGCACTTTTTTCTCATCAATTTTCTTTAAATTGTAAAATATTTCCAAGCTCCGTGCATGATATGACAATTTTCCATGCTTCTCAAAATATTCTAAGGCATGGTTCCATTTATTGAAAGCTTCTGAAACAAATTTACCCGGATTTTGCTCCCTATGCACTCCTACTCTAAATGGAGAAAATAGCACACAATATTTGCAGAAGAGACCATCCATTAATTCCGAATAACATGCCCAATGCCATTTTTCAAGCCAATGTGCTTGGCACCTTAAATTTTTGCCTTTAATATTCTTTACAGGAAATTTATATTTAGCATCTGGTGACCATAAACTATTAAAAACTTCCAGGAGTTTCTTACCAGAACAATATTCTTTTGATTTCAAAAAGTTTGCTATATCATTAGGGTTACCTTTATTGCCCGCATCTGTCTCCGTAGTACATCCAGTAACCAGTGCGAATGACAAACACGGCTCTTTTTCTTGCAATTCAAATTCAAATTTATTGGTCCGGGGATCATACATTCAGATGATATAGGACAATATACAGTAAAATAACGCTAAAAGTAAAAAAAGTAAAAAAAATGCAATAAAAAAAAGATAATATAAAGTTAGCTGTCATACATAATTACAATGACCTATCATTTAAATATTCATTAACAGAATAGTACATATTACCTTGTAAAAACCTTTTCACCTTTATCTTAAAGGAATCATAGTTTTGGATAAGTTTAAGTTGTGGAGGAAGTTTATTAAAAAGTCTGATTCCCATTTCTCTAGGTCCTAATTTTATGGTTTTGGTCCTTATTAAATTAAGATGCAAATCAGATTGTCCTCTTGTGAGGTAGTGATGATGGTCCGAATTAACTGTGAAATCATTTAAGTTATTTTTCACAAACAGTACTACTGACAGAATATAAATACATGGGAGGGGAAGAAGCTTCAAAGTCATAAAAATGGGCCTTGAAGGAGAGTCATATGGTTTCCATGAGATGATTCTAACTGCTCTTTTCTGGATCTTGAAAATTTTGATGGAATGAGATGAAGAACCCCAGAAGATAATATTGTGTGTGATATGGGAATAGAATGTGCCATAATATAGATTCAAGAGGACGTCTCTACTAACTGTTTCTCTCAGTTGCCTAATCAGGTAACATGTAGAGCTTAGCTTATGGGATAAAATGTCAATGTGTGATTCCCAAGAGATATTAGCATTTAGGTGAACACCAAGAAATTTGCTAGTAGAGACTTGTTGGATAGATTTTTGATCAATTTTTATTAACAGACTTTCTGTTGACTTTTTGCTATGTGAGAAATGGATCATTTGGGATTTTTGTACATTAAGATTTAGGAGGTTATCTTGACACCAGTTGCTAAGATGGAGACTAACTAGTTTTGAGTTGTGTACAAGGCTGTTGCGTGATGAGGCAGAAAGTATAATGTTGGTATCATCAGCATATAAAAGCAATTTTGCACCTTCTATTTCATTAAAAGTGAATGCAAGATCGTTAATGTATATTAAGAATAGGACAGGCCCCAAAATAGATCCTTGGGGAACACCTAATGAGTTAGTTTTATAGTTGGAGGAATATTTTATACCTTTCACGTTAAGAGTTACAGCTTGGGAATGGTTTTGTAGGTAGGATCTTATCCAATTATTGGGGACCCCTCTGACTCCAATTCTTTCTAGTTTAACCATGAGATGACTATGATTGACATGATCAAATGCTTTTGAAAAATCAAAAAATAAGCCTAGGGTTTCTTGCTTTCGATCAAGTGATGACAGAATATAGTCAATAGCATGATATATTGCTGATGTAGTTGATCTTCCTTGTCTGAAACCATGCTGACATGTGGACAGCAGGTGGTGTTTTTCCAGGAAGGAGATTAGTTGTTTATAAAAGACTTTTTCAATAACTTTGGAGAAAATATTCAGTATTGTTATGGGCCTGTAATTATTCATGTCATTTGTACATCCTTTGTTTTTATAAATGGGAACTATTTTAGAAACTTTTACAGAGGAGGGAAATATACCAAGTTTTAATGATTCATTTATCAGAAATAAAAGAGGAAGTTTTATGAAGTCATAGCAACGAAAGATAATTTTTCCTGGTATTTCATCAGGGCCAGCACTATTTTTTTGGTCTAATTTAGAAATAATTAATTTTAGTTCGGATTCTAGGCAGGGTCGAATAAAGAATGAGTTAAGAGTGTTTGGGAGAGAACCGGTATAAGTACTTAAAATTGGAGATGGTGTGGAATCTATTGTGAAAAATTGATTGAAATAATTGGCAAGTGTTGAATAATTTTGAAGGGAGTTATTTGAAGGGTCCTTAATTTTTGGTAGAGGATGAACTGGGGATTTTCCTTTGCTTGCATTAATAATTTCCCATGAGGCCTTGGACTTATTGTCCGCTGCAAGTATCCTGTTATTGTTGTAAGTTTTTTTTGTTGTTGCTAGGAGTTTCCGATATTGCTTTTTAAGAGTTTTGTATTGGTCCTGTAATTCAGCATCATTGGATAGTTTGACCGATACAGCAAGGTCTTTGAGGAAGGAGGAAAAGCTGCGTATTTCATTTGAGATCCATGGTTTACTCTTTGCTTTACATTGGGTTTTTGTAAGTGTTAAGGGAAAGACTAGATTAAAATAATATTGAAAGCAGCTGTGAAATTGTTGGAAGCTATCATCAAAAGAGACAGCATTATAAACATTTGACCAGGTTTCGGATTGGAGCATTGATTGAAGCTTACGCACATTTCTTTCTGAAAAAACACCTTTATAATAAGATTTGACTGCTGGTGTTAAGTCAGGTTTGATGGTAGATATTATAGGGAGATGGTCAGAAATATCAGAGCTAATGACTTTTGTGTTGATATTACTGATATTGGTAAGTATGTTGTCAATTAAAGTTTGGGATTTTGAGGAAATCCTTGTAGGCTCAAAGGCCGTTATTTTCACATTAAATGAGTTAATGAGGTCAATAAACTCATTTTTAGCATTAGAATTTTCAAGAAGATTACAGTTAAAATCACCAGTAATAATAATATTTGGACTGTGTATTGAGTTATGAATTAATTCCAAAAGGCAGGTAAGTCTGTCTAGGAACACCTTGAAATCACCGAGTGGGGAGCGGTATATGGATAGGACTAGAAAAGATAAGTGAGTGACAGTGACACTAGTAACACAAGATTCAAACACTTTATCTTCATTTAGGAATTTGTATGAGAAGTTGATGGGATCATGACTTAAGTTACAACTAAAAAAAATTACAACACCACCATTCTTAAACTTAGAGCGAAAAAATATTTCAGCAATATGATAACCTGGAAGACATATTGAATTTAGTTCTACGGGCTTTAACCAATGTTCATTTACACACAAAATATCAGGCTTATAAAAATTCGTTAACAGTTCTAATTCTAGTATCTTATTTCTTAAACATTGGATATTAATATGTAAAATAGTTAAGTCAGAGTATGTGGTAGGAATAGACCCACCCTTCACTTCACTCGATTCAGTGCAGTTTCCTAGTCACTTCGTTTTAGGTTTCGTAACACCAGTTTTCGAGTGTGTAGTGATTTCACTATACGATAATTGGTCATCACAAGAGGGTGTGGGGGAGTTATTGCACAGGGTGTTTGGGTTAACACTGGTTGTGGGAGATTGAGGGGTAGTTTGCGAGATAATTTCGATAGGTGTGCGATCCTGTGGAACATCAACATTGGGAGCAGCAATAACATTTACAGGTGCAGAGGGAGGGAGACACTCAGGAATGGGGGATGTGCACTGGGGTGGCAAGTTGGGGTCAGAAAATGGGTGGGGAATAACTTTAGATTTCATCTTTCTGGGTGGATAGAACTTCCCCACACAAACACCATTGGGCCAATTTTTACTATCCATTAATTCGTCTAGTAGAGAAAATGGAGCACTAATTTTGAAGGAACAGCTCTTATCACTACACAGGAAACTTTCACACGTAAAATTTTCATCACTGAATTTACTTGTGATATATTTAATAATATCATCACAAGTCGTGCTAGGATTTACTCGTCCAACATACAGCGGAATGTGACGAGGGATGCCAAAGAAGTGATGCGAATTTTCAGAAGGCGAGTTTGATCCGTAGATAATGGTACGATGTTTACGTCTTGAATTTTTCCGCCTGACGGTTTTGAATCCATCCTCATCTACCATTGATGATGTGTTTACTGACTAAATTGATGCACTATTGATGAGGTCACTATGTTCGCTGATATTAATTTTCTCACCATATTTTTGTTCACTATGCACATTTCCACGCGACTTCTTCACAAATGATAATATTGATATTTGTTTTCTTTTACTACTCATATTTATCTATGTAAGGGGTAAACCAAAGAGTTTTGAAAGGACAGTTTCTCACTTTTTCATTTGCACTAGAATGCGAGTATACGTAAGATAGGCTACTCGCATTCTAGTGCAAATGAAAAAGTGAGAAACTGTCCTTTCAAAACTCTTTGGTTTACCCCTTACATAGATAAATATGAGTAGTAAAAGAAAACAAATATCAATATTATCATTTGTGAAGAAGTCGCGTGGAAATGTGCATAGTGAACAAAAATATGGTGAGAAAATTAATATCAGCGAACATAGTGACCTCATCGATAGTGCATCATTGCAAGAAAAAGAGCCGTGTTCGTCATTCGCACTGGTTACTGGATGTACTACGGAGACAGATGCGGGCAATAAAGGTAACCCTAATGATATAGCAAACTTTTTGAAATCAAAAGAATATTGTTCTGGTAAGAAACTCCTGGAAGTTTTTAATAGTTTATGGTCACCAGATGCTAAATATAAATTTCCTGTAAAGAATATTAAAGGCAAAAATTTAAGGTGCCAAGCACATTGGCTTGAAAAATGGCATTGGGCATGTTATTCGGAATTAATGGATGGTCTCTTCTGCAAATATTGTGTGCTATTTTCTCCATTTAGAGTAGGAGTGCATAGGGAGCAAAATCCGGGTAAATTTGTTTCAGAAGCTTTCAATAAATGGAACCATGCCTTAGAATATTTTGAGAAGCATGGAAAATTGTCATATCATGCACGAAGCTTGGAAATATTTTACAATTTAAAGAAAATTGATGAGAAAAAAGTGCTCCCGATTGATTTGATTTTAGATAAAAACAAAGCAGCGGAAATAGCAAAAAACAGGGAAATACTTGGCTCAATAATAAAAACTGTCCTATTTTGCGGGAAGCAGGGGATCCCCTTACGAGGACATTTAGATTATGGCCCCTTAAATGTTGAAGAAACCCCTGAAAAAAATGAGGGAAATTTTAGAGCATTACTTAGAATGTGTGTGGAAGCAGGAGACGAAATTTTAAGGAATCATTTTAAAAGTTGTGGAAGAAATTCCTACGTTAGCTGGAGAACACAAAATGAAATCATTTCTTCCATAAATGATATAATTTTAAGGGATATTGCAAATCGCATCAATAAGAGTAAGTGTTTCAGTATAATAGCAGATGAAACTACTGATGTTGCTGGGATAGAACAGTTTGCTCTTGCTGCTCGATTCATTGAAAATGATACTGTCCAAGAGCAGTTTATACAATTTATACCGGTTGTCAGTAGAACAGGACAAAGTCTTGCCACACATTTGATAGATTCTTTGCAATATTTCAAAATTAATTTAAAATTTCTCAGAGGCCAAGGATATGATGGGGCTAGTGCAATGAGTGGACAGCTCCAAGGAGTTCAAGCTCATATTAAAAAACACTTCCCCTCTGCATTATATGTGCATTGTAGCTCACACAGTTTAAACCTAGCGATTTCAGATTCTTCTAATTTACCCAATATCAGAAACTGTGTGGGAATAGTGGGTAAAATCTATAATTTTTTTCACACTCCATTGAGGCAAAATGTTTTAATAAGAAATATTGAAAAACACTGTCCTCATTCTAGAAAACGAAAATTAGTTCAAATGTGTGGCACGAGATGGATTGAAAGACATGATTCGATACTAGTTATGGTTGAATTATTTAATGCTATACAAGCATCACTGAATGAAATGACCGAGTGGAATGATAACGATGTTTCCGTTCAAGCTTCTCTTTTAAATGTATCGATTTCTAAAGCTGATTTCATCATTTCTTTGCTGACTATAAATAAGGTATTTGCTCTTACTAAAAGGTTGAGTGAATATTTACAAACAGTTAATATTGATTTGAAGAAGGCAATGAGTTATGCTGACTCAGTCATTGAAGGACTTGAAAGTTTAAACATTAATTCTGAATCAGTTTTCAAAGAGATTTTTGAAATGGCCATAAAGCTTCTGGAATTTGTAAGAGGTGAGGAAGAAATTAAAATTCCAAGATGTCCCACGAAGCTATCAGTGTACTGCAACAATATTCCAGCTAAATCCCCTGAGGAGTACTACAGACGGGCTATATTCTTACCCTTTCTAAACAATGTAATAAGTCAAATAAAACAAAGACTTGAAAAACATAATAACATTTTAGCTAAATTTGGATGCTTACTGACTCAAAATTACGATGATGAAACGGAAAGTGATTTTCTCACGTTAGCAGAATTTTATTCGAACAGTGATGATCTTTTTTGCGACAATAAGGAAAGCATGCTTGGTGAACTTAAACTATGGAAAAATTTTATACGGAACAAGGAATTATTTTCTGCTATTGAAGGGTTCATTTATTGTGACAGAGAGTTGTATCCTCGTATCAAACTGCTCCTACAAATACTATGTACACTTCCCATTAGCACCTGTACCAGCGAAAGATCATTCTCTACTTTGAGGAGGCTAAAAACTTATCTAAGAAACACCATGAAAAGTGATAGACTTAATGGTCTTGCATTATTAAATACCAACAGTTTACAGATGTCTCCAGAAGATGTTTTGGATGAATTAAGCAAGAAACCGAGACGATTGGATTTTACCATTTGAGGTAAGAAATGTTATTTTTAATCAAGTGCAGTAAGGCCTCCAAAGGCGAACCACCTCTCAAAGTGACTCCTATTTAGTGGAACATTTTCAAGAGTGCAATTATTTTCTCTGAGATGACTACTCTGACCTGTCCCCTCTAATCTGATCACCCTCTTCCCAGACCAGCAGATTCTAGTAGTTAACCTGACCACTGTGTCCCATTAAATGACTTTTCTGTTTTCTTTCATTTGTAATTTTGAATATTATCAAACTCAGTGAACCCAGTTAATAATTGCGAGAGTATTCAGTAAATTTAAATGACAAGGGAAAAACGATGGAAACCACTCCTAAGAATCATATTTTGTGTATTCCTCTGAAAATACTGGCATTTTAAAAAAATTAAGCGCATGACCTAGACTATTGGATTTCGCTGTTTGGGAAACAAAATAGGACTTTGAAATAAAATCAAATTGTATATTTGGTTTGTTATTTATGTTATTTTTGCTTATATTTTCGAAGTTAAAATATGGCGTTGAAATATGTCTACTTCTGCTGATAACCCTGGACCTTTAGTCTATATTTCACTGTAATAATATACTCGGAAAATTTGAGATATTACACTGTAATATATTTATTCTAATTGTGTGTTTTACAGTAATAATTTACTATTTAGAAAGGGAATTAATTTTTAAACGCAAGTTGTGTAAATAAATAAATAATAAAGGGTAACCTTAAACTTTTTTATGCCTGCCAAATAGATCGGACCCCCCTAGAAAAAAGTCTGTGTGCGCCACTGTTAACAAGGAGACAATGTAAGGGGGCTAATAGGGTTAGCGGAGGTTGAGGCCAGGCGGAGAGAAAGAGTCGAGAAGATGGATATTTGCTAGTTCCCAGTGTTGGAGAAGGGGGGCAGGAGTGTCATAGGGTAAAGCGCGAATAATCCTAACATTGTAGCAAGTATTGAAGGGAACATTGTGGGTATTGGCGTGTAATGCAACTGGGAGGGGGCGTCTGAGAGAAACGCTATTCCGGTGACCATTCATGCTGATGTTTAACGGATTGCTGGTGAGGCCTACGTAAAACGCGGGACAAAGGGTGCAGGTAAGGAGGTAAATGACGTTACAGGTGGTGCAGTTGCTTCTGGAGGTGATGGGGTAGGTGATGTTGGCGGAGGGACTCGAGAAAGAAGATGAGGGTAGGTGGATAGGGCAAGTGAGGCAGCGAGGTTTTCCGCAGGGGTGGGAGCCTATTGCAAGAAGCGTGGTAGAAGTGGGAAGTTCCTTCCTCCACAAGATATTTCCCAAATTTGGGGGCCGGCGGAAGGAGAGGAGCGGAGGATTGGCAAAAAGGTGGATAAAGAGGGACTGATGGGAGGAAGAGGTAAGAATTGGGTGGGCAGCATGAAGGATTGTTTTGAGAGCTTCTTAGATACCAGGAAGGAAAAGTGTCGTAAGAGTGAATGGAGGGGTAGATGCAGGAATAGTGGGTGTGTGAGGATGGGATCCATTGTGGGTAGGCATCATCGCCCTATGGATCTGTTCGCGGAACAAGACTGGAGGGTAGCCACGTTTGAGAAGAGCATCCTCGAGGACAGAGTGATACTCTAGAAGGGATGCTCTATCAGAACAAAGCCTCCATCCTCGACGAGCAAGGGCATAAGGGATAGAGGTTTTGGTATGAAGGGGATGGCAGCTATCAGAGTGGAGGTATTGGAGGCTGTTGGTGGGTTTGATGTGAACACAGGTGCGGATTTTGCTGTCTTGAAGGTAAAGATCGACATCCAGGAATGTGATGTGGGAGGTAGAGGATTGGTGGGTGAAGGACAGTGAAGGATGGGAGGAGAGACGCGAGAGAAAGGAAAGGAGAGAGTCAGGTCCATGCGTCCAAATGAGGAAGACATCGTCTATGTATCTCAGCCACAAAAGTGGTCTGAGTGGAACGTTGAGGAAGAGTCTTTCCCATTCTCCAAGGTAGCAATTGGCGTATGAAGGCGCCATTCGGGTGCCCATCGCAGTGCCTCTAATTTGAAGGTAGTGACGACCATCGAAAGAGAAGTTGTTCAATTTGAGCACCATTGCTGCCAAGTCTAATAAGAAATGGGAGGAAGGTCTTGCGTCGGGTGGTCTTGAGTCTAGGAGTTTACTAAGGGCAGAGAGTCCATCATCGTGGGGGATGTTTGTGTAGAGGGAACAGACATCGTTAGTGGCCAAAATGGTATTGGGTGGGAGAGGAAAGGGGAGGTGTTTGAGGCGTTTGAGAAAGGAGTTAGTGTCTTGGATGAAGGAAGGGAATTGACGAATAAGAGGTTGTAGGTGGGAGTCAACGAAGGCGGAGATGCGTTCTGTAGGGGAATTAAAGCTGGCAACAATGGGGCGGCCGGGGATGTTGGGTTTATGGATTTTAGGGAGAAGGTAGAATGTGGGTGTGCGGGGTTTGTTGGGGATCATTAGAGCAATGGCGGAATCGGAAAGGCCTTCCTGTTTTCCTTAGGAATGAAGATAGGACGAAATTTGGTAGGAGTGGTGGTCTGTGGGGTTGGAAGTAAGGTGATGGTAAAAGGTTTCGTCAGAAAGTTGGCGCTCGGCTTCCTCGTTATATTTGGCGCGATCCATCACAACCGTGGTGGTGCCCTTGTCGGCAGGGAGGATGATGATATGGTCAAGATGTTTGAGTGTAGAAATGGCATGCATTTCACGTCAGGTAAGATTATCTGTATGGTCGATAAGATCGGAAAAGTTAGGTTGGGAGGTTCTGGAAAGGATATAATTGAGGTATTGTTCGACCGGGTGTAGGGAAGGAAGGGTGGGTGGAATGTATTGGGAAGGAGGTTTGAAGATGGAAAAGGTAGGTGGGAGGCCGGGAGGTAGTTTTGGGTTGGCAGAGGTGAGAGAGTCATCTTTGGGAGGGTTAGTTTTTAGACGTAGTGTGCGGGCAAAGGACTGGACGTCGGAAAGGAGGCGAAAATGATCAAATTTGGTGGTGGGACAAAAGGAAAGGCCGCGTGAAAGGAGTTCATTCTCGGCAGGGGTAAGTACGAGGGAGGAAAGGTTCAAGACTTCATCTGGTTGGCAAGATGAAGAGGTGGTGGCAGGAGTGTGCGAGAAATAGGAGCGCTTCAGAGGCGAGTTGATACGTGAGGGCTAGGGAAGCGCGGATAGGGGGAGGAAGGCCTGAAAGAGGAATTCTGATGTTGAGGCATTTGGGGGTGAGTCCAAGTGCAAGGCAGGAGTTGAGGAATTCAATCTGGCAGTTGAGGGTAATGTGTCTACGGAGATGATAACAGAGACGGGTCAGTTCCATGGTGGAAGAGAAAGATAAGAGGAAAAGACGACAGGAAAGAAACGTAAAGATATAGACAAAAAAGGAGAAAAAAGGACGGTATATATATTAACATCTCCACCTAGAGCTCGCCTCCGTTATGTCTCACGAAGACTGGGACCAGATTGACCATATCACCGCCAGTTCCTCAACAAAAACCCAGCGGTCTTTCACGGATAAGCAGGTTAAGAAATTCGAACATCTCCGTAAGAAACAACATCCAGATCCGACGCCGAGCCACGGCAAGACGATTTACAACCTAACAGACATCATTTTCTCCGATGCAGCAAAATCAGTCTTAGCGAAAGGTCTGAACTTCGCCATCACTCCCAACAAAATACCTAAGGAAGAAATTGTCGTGGGAGTGGAAGCGGCCATCCGAAATCTGAATTCGAACCAAGCAGAAGAAATACGCCAAGAGGTGGCGCATATTATTCGTAAAGCAAGACCACCATCCTCCAACATCTCCACAGCCGAAAGACAGGCCATCAATGATTTGAAAAACAACAAAAGCATCGTGATTTTACCGGCTGATAAGGGAAACGCCACCGTAATTATCTCCAAGGAGGACTACGACGAGAAGATCCGCAATCTGCTGGACGATCCAACTTACTCCACACTCAAAGGCGACCCGACGATGAAAACCGAAAGGAAAATCCGAGAACTGATTAAGAAATCCTCCATACCTATTGAAGACCAACGGAACCTACTGCCGTCATCATCCAGGCCTCTACGACTGTATGGGTTACCAAAAATACACAAGAACGACGTTCCCCTGAGACCCATCGTCAGCGCCATCGGCTCCCCAACATATCGGCTGTCAAAATACCTCGCACGCACCTTACAGACGTACGTAGGCGGAACGGAGTCGCACGTGAAGAATTCAGCACATTTCATAGAAAGGCTAAACGACATGAAAGTATCGGAGAACGATATTCTAGTAAGCTTTGACGTGACCTCACTCTTCACTAAGGTTGCCATAAAGGACTCCATCGAGATCTTGAAGGAGCTTATACATCATGGACTTCCGGCAGACTATCCGGATTTAACAGAATTCTGCCTCACCAACAACTACTTCCTGTGGAACGGACAGTTTTACGAGCAGAAGGAAGGAGCAGCTATGGGCTGCCCTCTCTCCCCCGTCATAGCCAATCTGTACATGGAGCGTTTCGAGTCTAAGGCGCTATCATCATGTGGTCCTCGTCCTTCATGCTGGCTGTGTTACGTGGATGACACATTCGTCATTTGGCCCCATGGGACAAATAAACTTCACGAGTTCCACCGTCTACTCAACCAAGTCCACCCGGCCATCCAGTTCACCATGGAAGTCGAAGAGAACGGCACCCTACCATTTCTCGACGTCATGGTGAAGAAGAGACCTGACGGAAGCCTTGGACACAGCGTATTTCGGAAAAAGACGCACACTGATCGTTACCTGCATGCTGCCTCTCATCACCATCCTCAACAGAAGGCATCAATAATCAAGACCCTGATGCACCGAGCAAAGACGATTTCCGATCCCAAGTCCCTAAAAGACGAAGAAGAGCATATAAGAAGGGCACTCATGAATAATGGCTACAGTCACCCATTCATCCGGCGGAATATAAAACCGAAACAAAAACCTTCGGTGGAACGACCAAAACCCACAGCCTACGCAAAAATTCCCTTCATCGCCGGGACATCAGAACGCATAGCCAGGATTCTACAAAAAGAAAATATCGTCGTCCGTTTTAACACGCTAAGGAAAATAAAAGAAGAACTTCCGTCTGCGAAAGATGCACTCGACCCGCTAACATCTGAAGGAGTCTACAGGATTCCATGCAGCTGCGGACACGTATACGTCGGACAAACAGGACGATCCATTCGCTGTCGCTTAGCCGAACATAAACGGGCCATGATGAACAAAAAATGGAGGGAGTCGGCCATAGCGGAGCACTTCACCTCCGGCCCGGGACATAAAATCACGCTCGAAGAAACGAAATTGCTCGCGAAAGAAGATCGATATTTTCCGAGGTTAATTCGCGAAGCTATTGAGATCGAAAAGCATCCGGTCAATTTCAACCGGGACGACGGGTTGCGCATCAGCGCAACATGGAAGCGACTCTTCCAACGGAAAAGTGAAAGGGAGGAAAAATACGTTGGAGCAACCTCCAAAGATAAAGGGACAGCAACTCGAACGAGCCAATCAGCGATGAACAACGGTTAAACTAGGAAGGCACGAGTGAATATAAAAGTCAGATCCCTACCATCGGATCTCACTTCATCTCCTGAAGATGCAGACTGCAACGTCTGCGAAACGTCGAGAGCCAGAAATGCCGCCAACGCAGCGAAACCCGAAAACCTCCACCAGCATTCAGCAACGCTGCGAAAGCCTTCAACTCAAATTGAATCGTAACTCATTATTATGGAAAATCACAAAATTAGTATAATTTTCTAGTGTAATTGCCTGTTAAAATGAAATGGGGAACTTAGAAATTAATAATAACAGCTGTAATTATTGAGTAAGAGTGGTATAACATTTGCCAAAATAGAGATTCAGGAGAATTTCTTTCTCATTCTTGTTTTCTCCAATTTATTTATTAGCACAACTTCAGAAATTGCACTAGGCCTATTACACAATGTAATAACACACAAAAAATAATAACCTAAAATAAATATAAATAAAACATTAAAATATAGAAAAAATAATTACAAAAGGAAGATTAAATAAATAAATGCAAAAGATTACAATAGCATGAAAAACAGAGTAATTATTTTAAATGAGGGATGACTGATGAAAAAAATCTATTTCTACTCTGAAATATGTCAATATCATAGCCGCCAGGTAATTGATTGTACATATTTGGAAGTGGAAAGAATAGAGAGCGTTGAATAATGGAAAGTCGAGGTTTAGGTATATGGAAGAGTGTAGAAAGCCTGGTAGTTCTGGAGGGAATTCTTAAAGAGAAGGAGGAGAGAAGAAGGGAGGAGCGTAGGTTGCCATTCATAACACTGTACAGAAAGGACATGTCAGATTTACTTCTACAAAAGGAAATAGTTGGGAGGTTTAGGGAAGCTCTGATATCAACCTTGGACAATTGATGCAAGTGTGGGAAGCGATAACAGACTATGGCCAAAAAGAAAGACATTATGCGCTCCAAGTTGTTGAGGTGAGTTTTGGAGGCCATGTTCCAAATGGGTGAGCAATATGTAGTAATAGGTAGTATACACCCAACAAAAAAAGAACGAAAGAATACCACATGATTAAGACTGGTATTCCTATAAATAATACCTAAGAGAGACATGCATTTTTTTACAGTGTAGTCAATGTGATTACAGAAAGAAAGTTTGCAATCAAATATAACACCGAGATCTTTCTGCTGTGATACCCTTTTTATGTTTTTGCCCATAATGGAGTAAGTATAGTTAATGGGGGATTTATGCAGAGTAATTGAAACCTGAGAGCATTTTAACGGATTGGGTTTCAGTCCCCACAATGAGCACCATTCAGAAAATTTATCAAGAAATCTTTGAAGTGTTAATGCGCCATTCAAACAATTAATTTTCCCAAAGATCTTGCAATCGTCAGCAAACAATAAACTGGATTTATAATAGTGTCAGTAAAGCTGCACATGTCATCAAGATATAAACAAAATAGCAAAGATCCAATAACACTGCTTTGAGGAACACCTGAGAGAACAGGGAGAGAAGAAAACCAGAGATAGTCACACATTGCCAACAATCAGACAGAAAACTAGACAAGAGAGAAAGAAAATTTCTGTGAATGTTAAATCTGTTTGATAATTTATGGAGGAGAAGTTTGTGGGGGACGGTATCGAAAGCTTTAGCTAAGTCTATGTAAATCGCATCATGCTGTGATTTATTGCTGATGGCATCCAAAGCGGATATCTGAAGTTCAGCCAAATTACTAAGACATGAACTTCCAGGTAGGAAGCCATGCTGTTGAAGAGACAAATATGGAAGAGTAAAGGCAGAAAGTCTTTGATAAATTATTCTTTCACAAATGGTCAAAAGTATAGGAAGAAGAGAAATAGGTCTATATGACTCAATACATTTTCTATTGCCGGATTTAAAAAGGGAAGTTTTGTTAGCTCTTTTCCATTCTGAAGGAAAATAGCCAGCTTTGAAATATTTATTGAACAGATTATATAGTGGAGTAGCCAAAGAAGAAGAGATGTTTTTCAATAACATGGCAGAAATCTGATCAGAGCCTGTGGCTCGGGTGGCTGAAAGAAAATTAAGGATTTGATAGCATTCATCGGGGCAAGTAGAGAGAGATACAAGAGACTGAGAACAAACACTCTCCATAGGAGTGCTCAAGGCCAGGTTAAAATCCTTGTTTCTGTTAAAGTTAGCAAAGAAATAATCATTAAATAAATCACACTTGGCGCTACCAGAAACGATTTTGTCTAAGTAAACTTCATCAGGCACAGATCCGGTTCTCCTCCTAGAGTTTAAAAGTGTCTGAAGTCGCTTTGTCTTGACGGAGGCTTCAGAAGACACCGCTGAAATATAATTATTATAATCAGTTTTTTGTAAATATTTCGCATGTCGCCTCAGATATTTAAAAGAGTTAAGAGTAAGTAATGAGACCCTTGTCAAAAATGAAGTAATTATAATAAATAAATAATAATATTCCCTCCCTCCCGCCTGCTGTCCCTCACTCCGTCTGTCTCCCTTCCCTTCCTCTCTCTTCCTTTTCCTGTTGATATTTTTACATGTTTATTTTATTCAATGATCTATTCGTGTTGTACCAATTTTTTTTCTTTATCTCTTTATGATTTTAACATTTAACATTATGTGATGTCTTTAGTGAATCTCAGTAGGTTTCGCAGGTTTTTCACACCCCCCTTCTTGTGTGGGTGTTTTCCTGCAGTGCGTTTTTTTTACATGGATTCCATTACCCAGCAGTTCATAATTTTTCTCACAAAATCACATCTTTTCTTCTCAAATACTTGTATTTTTATTGTTACCTGTATTTACATTGTTAATGTTTTATGTATTACTCTATGTATCACGACGAGGGGTTAGGTAGGAGATGGGACTTCCTATTCTCAATCTCGCCCCAAATAAAGACCAAATCAATCAATCAATCTCTTCCTCCCTCTTTCTGCCTCTCTTTTCTCCCACCTCCCCCTCTCTCATTCCCTCCTGTCCCAATACATGTCTCTTCCTCTTTTTCTATGTTTCCCTCTTTATCCCTTTCCTCCCGTCCTTTTCTAATTCTATACCTCCCTTACTCTCTATGCAGTACCTTCCATTCTATATGCCTTCCTTCCTATCTCCCTCCCCACATCCCTCTCTCTCATACTCTGCATCTATATAGTCGTTTAGATAAGCAAAAGAATCCAAACTTAACCCCAGTCCCATTAGGATTATGTAATTTCGCGAAAAATCCTACGATAATTTAAGGCAATCTATGCACTCGTATATAATGCACGTATGCAGATTGAGACAACAATTCATTCTCAAAGTTCAACAATGATGTGGTCAGCAAGGCAACATCCCGATTAAAAGCCGATATTTTCCAAAAATATGTGATTTTAATGTTTAATGTGGGAGATTTCAAACGATAGGCAGAAAAAGATGAATAGAATAAGAAACTTCATTAATTTTCCTAAAACATAGCTCAAATTTGAAGATCGTACGTCAATTCTTTCTAATTTTCATTTCAAAAAGAATAAAAGTCCGCACTTTAAAAAGTCGCTTTTTACGTGTTAGGGGCCGTCCATAAATAACGTCACGCAATTTTGGCGGATTTTTGACCGTCCCTCCCCCCTCGTCATATTTCTTCACAAAAACTCAGACCCCCATATATGACGTCACAATGCTTTGACCCCCACCCCTCTCCCTAAATACAAAATTTGCAAAAGATATAATTGGTTTGAAATAACTTTTTATTTATAAAAACACACAACAATATAACATTGCGTTCTGAATTACACAATACTTTCGGTCAAGTAAATATCTTTGAATGGGCTTGTTTGTGCAGTGATGTCAGATAAGTGTTTCTCTCCCTCAATCTCATTAAATTGTTCTGAAGAAATGCTGAACCAAGCACTAGCCCATACCCGAAGACCCTTTCTCCTCCCTTTCCTTATAGCTCTCAAGTGTTGAGGCATAAAAAAATAATCATCCCAAGAGTAAGAGACGTCAGCACGTCAGTGCCTACATCACTTTCCACTACACAGTAGCTTTAGTACACAGGTCTCAGGATTCAATAAGGGTTTTTAGAAGCCACAGTTCGCGTAACTACGCGAAAATTCAACCGCCAAATTTAACGTATAATAAACGTCAAAAGAAATACATTAACAATTGCAAAATTAAGCACAATATGAAGGCCCAAGGTTACTTTTTTTACTCTCTCAAGTTTTTCAGAATTAAGAAAATGTGTCACGTCAAAAAAAAAGAATCTAGCGATCTCCGCGGCGTACTCAGTACGCAGGATGACCGCATATGAAGTTTTCGTCCAAGTTCGCAGGACGACGTTGAGGGATTTAGAATGCAACTAAGATTGTAAACAAGGTGAAATAATGTAAACTTCGTATATACGGGCAGCTAAAAATATGAAACTTAACAAAGCTGGTTTTTGTGTTCTACCGCCTTGCTCTAAAAAGCAGTTTTGAAACCTCAAAAAAAATACCCCGAAGATGTGATACGCAGAAAATAATTTTTAAAATCCACCCTCGACCTTCCAACCTGTGAAGAAAGAGGCTTCCTAGTGAAAATTAGATCCCGTAAATTAACTGACACCACTGTAAAACCACTAGTTTTACAGGACAGCAGCAGCTGTTATATTTATAGGCATTTTTTTCTGGGGAAGATAGTCTAAAACTTACATTTTTAATTAAAAATTTATGGTCGTCTTACATGCAGGTCGCTTTATAGGCCACAATTTATGGTAATCATAAGATGGAAGTTCTGTTCAAAATGATTCATGGGTGGCATGTAGGGGTGGCACTATATAGAGGGGTGCTAAATCCAGATCTGACTGTAGTCTAATGGGTGTACACCCATAAATGTATTAAAATAAAATATAGTCTTCACCATGGCCTTCTAGAAGGAAAAAAATCAATTATATTTTGGCTAAAGATTAAATATAAATGAAATGTTTCCTAAATGTAAGGCCAGGAAGTGACTTAGCATTCAAGGATAACAGAAAGGTTCAGAGCTACAATATCGAATTTGTTAATGGGAAATGACTTTTACAAACTGTAAGATGATTGTTGTAGTTCTAAAGCGGGGATGTGCAGCCTTTTTATTCAAGGGTCGACGTTTGTAGTTGGAAATGCTTTGATAGACTGTATTATAATTAGAGTATAAATAAACTTGCCTACTACATATATTCATCAAGGAATGTGTTAGCACTATGATGTATGCTGTTTGTATATAGGTATATTGATATGTATATTGTAAAATTTGACTAAATTTATTTTTTATTTCCTGTCAGTCTCTAAAATAACCATGCAGTTAAAATACAACTAATTTCTATAATACCTATCAATTTTATGTTTTAAATTTCAATTATTCCCTGATACGAAAGTTAATTTTTCAAATTCAGTTATCAATTAATGTTTATTTTAATTTGATTTTATGCATAAATCAAGTATTTGTTAATCAAATAAATTCCTGTTTGACATTACATACCTGTCATTTATTGGATTTATTTCCACTTCTTTGCTAAGGCTCCATTTAAGTCTAGTGCCATCATCATCCGAGTCTACCGAATAATTTTCCTTTACTTCATCCATCACAATGAGATTTTTAGGGTACCTTTCACCCATAATAGAGTCATATTCTGTAAATGATAACTTTTCAGGTTCTGGCTCATCATATACATCACTAAGGTCAGTGGGAAATAGATTTCGGTCAGTCCAGCGCCGTCTAATTGGTGGAGAATCATGGAAGTTCCCAGCCCCTTGCAATGATTTTTGGATTGCTGCATCCTCAGATTGTTTGCCATACAAATTCCATATCTAGAAGGAGATATTCTAACATCAGTAAAGCAAAATTTTTAGCAATCATTAGAACCATTATAGAATATTAGTGATATTCTTCATTCACACTTCCATACATAGAATCAAGGATATAAAGATAGTATAAAGGGATGTTGCATATAGGAATTTCCATTTTGGAATCATCAATTATCTGAACATCTTGTGAATGCAGGTATGCAAAAAATTCATGTCATATGGTAACACAAACATAGCTCTGTCATTCATGCCAACATAGACAAAATGGGACTATCCACTCTGAGGTATAACTATTTTAATTATTATTATTATTTTTATTCATTCTGTTGGTCTACATGAGAAAACATGGAATGAGTATGGACAAATAAGATTCATGCATTAAATTACATATCCATTATCAAAATAGGTACTGATAATCCAGTTTTACTTAAATGTAATAACCATAGCAGATAAATTTAAAAAATAAATAACAGCACTAAAATTACATTACATTTCCAGATATTCACAGACACTGTAGAATGTTTTACTCAATAGAAATTGTTTTAAGTTTTTTGAAAATTGACCTATCAGAGATATTGCCACTATCTGATGTGGAAGATTGTTATAAGTAATTGATGCAGCACAATGGGGGCCTCTTTGGCATAGGGACAGACTGTAATCCTTCAAAAAGATATTGTGCAAAATGTGGTAGGGGTATGTGTCATGGTTTGTTGTGAAAATGTGGGGATTCTGTTTTGCAAATAAGGAACATATGAGGATATAAATGGATGGTAGTGTGAGTATGCCTAAGGAGTAGAAGAGTTGATATGGTTGCGAGAAGATAAAAGGAACACTATGTATATAATTATGCTTAGATAATTGCAAGAATAAGTAGCAAAAGACATTCCACAACTTTAAAGGTAACTAAATTATATTATTTTGTATATCTATTCACAACTTCAGGCTGCATGAGCTTATTTCTTTGGCTTATTTACTTGTTTGTCACTGTAATTAAATAAATGCATTCTCTAAAATTTATCATTGCACATGCAGTTTATTAATTAGTCCTTTAGGATTTTCTAAATTATAAAGAAACCACACAAGGCATTCAATTTAGTTCAAATGTGCAATGCTCTTATTTAGTCAAAATGTTACCTTTACTTTAGAAGGCAATGATACATTTTGTATGCTATTTGTTGAATGAGAAAGAACGACAATGAACCAATCTTCTCAGGTAGAGACAGGAATTAACAGAAAAGAAAATAATGCAGTAATAGTAATTAAACAATCACACATAAATGGCAGTCACAAAATTTTTAATTTCCAAGACTAAAAGCCTCCTTGTAATATTTAATCATACCAACAAGATATCTGTGGAGCAAGCACAGGATCTAACTTAGTTTGATTTAGCCACTATGATGGTATATCCTTAACATTAATTTAGCTAATCCAAGATATTCATTATTCAAAGTTGAAAGCTCACATTTTATATGTTGACAGACCTGAGAGGAGCCCCATTTACTTCTTGCACAGCTAAGGGTAGATGCCATAATGTTGCATCTTATTCTAATTTGGCATATAAATAGCTCAAATTTCTTAATGAACAAATTTACACTCTAACCACTGACCCAATGATCCACATGTTTTCTTATTTAGCCTACCAAGAGTCTCTTATTTCATTATCTGAACTAACCTTTGATCAGGTGGAATTGTTAATAATCTATGCAAACAGGCAAATAAAATCAAATGAAAATCATTCTTGAAAAAATATTTCTTTTTAAATAACTTGAGAGAAATTATTGTAATTTTTTATGAAAATATTTTATCATCAGATAATGTGAATATAGCATTAAAATGATGTACTGTACAACTCACTTATAGCAGTTTTGTTTAATATGACCACTTGAATATAACAACATATTTTACAACTCCCATCCACATTTCCATAATAATGCATTGACCAATTTGGTTATAACAACAATAAAAGTTGGTAAGTACAATCATTTTCCATATATATAATACATTTTTTAACAAAAATCAATCAGAAAGTTATTGTGCATATTGTACAAGGTATGATTCGGTCTAATCAACAGAAAATTTGCTGTGCTGTGGTAGTTTGAGCCTAAGTGCTAAAAGGATCTTGCAACCTGTGCAGTGTGATCTAGATGAGGCTTTCATTAAATAAATGGTTTATGCAGCAAGTCAACTTAAGCATAACGATAAGTGGACCTATGTTAAAGTTAAAAACTGAAGAGTTGGTCTGTTTGTTTGGAATTGAGAATTTCAGTTATTCGAATGATTAGATAGACATTAACATTAACGTTGACAAAGTAAGCAGTGAAGTGAATGATGTAAACCTAACATTAACTAGTGACTGCTTAAAAATGGTTGGTGAGGGTTATAGTGACAGTAACATTTTAATGGAGAAAAGATTGGGTTGTTCTTTAAGCTTACACCAGACAAGAAAATAAAATTTAAAGGTTAAAAGTGAATAGGAGGAAAATTATTCGAGGATAGAATTACAGTTTTTGATTGTGCCAATATGGAGAGGAGTGACAAAAATAAGTTGTTTGTGATTGGCAAAATGAAAACCTATAGAAGTTTTTAAAATGTGAAAACCTTAGCTTGAATGACATCAACTATTTTTAAAGAAGTTATAATAAGTTACAATAGTGAACTCAAAACAAAAAGATTCTGTCATTAATTGATAATTATCCAGCCCATCCTAAACTTGGATCAAAGTTAAGCAACATTAAGCTTATTTTTCTGCCTTCTTACACTACAAGTGTTCTTCAGTCAATGGACCAATGAATAATTAGAAGACTAAAGTGTCATTTTCGAAAATTAACTTTCCTTCAAATGATTGAATGTGATGAGAATAAAGAAGACCACATAATTTCATTATTGAACACCATTAGAACATTAGACAAAGCATAGAGGAGTGGTGGTGGCAGAGTAGTTAGAGCATTGGTCCCAGGTTTGAATCTGACAGAGGTAGTATTTTTCAACCTAGGATTGTCCTGTTTCCCACTTGTGTGCTTTGAGGAGGCTGTGCAGGTTAGCACTCCATCCTTTGGAAGGGGTGTTAATCAGTTGGCCCCCTTGGTGCTCTTTGTTAAGAGTAGGCTAATACCAGAAATACACACAAACAAACAAACATAGAGATTAGTGGGACTGGAAACAATTAACCCTCGAGTATGATCGCCTGGGTGTTTAACACCCGGAGTGTTTTAGAAATGCAATATTTTTCAACTCCTCCACATTGTTATATCCAAATCTATAGTAGCTGCGTTTTTAGGCATTTAGAGTATATTGAAAGGAATATTAGCATGATTTAATTTTTTCTGTAGGGAAAAAATACATTTTTTGGAGCTCTGGGTGTCGGACACCCACCGACCGTACTGGTGTGACAAACTTTGTCTCTCCATTAGCCGTGCTCTCAGAGTCCCCTGCGAGAGTCTAAGTCTATGTGTTCATTCTGTGATATTCACATATGTCAGGAACATTCAAATATTTATTGTGATAATTACCAGAACAAAATATCTGCCCGAATGGAAATTTTAGAGAGTTCAGATGATTGACGTGGATGCATCACATATTTTTTACACAGTTTAATAAAATTTAAAAAAATAATAATTTCATGTGTTTAATATAAATATTAAAATTAGACATTAAGTAAAATTTAGTTAAAAATAAGAGTTACGCTCATTAAAAACAAAGAAAAAATATGCTGGGTGTCCGACACTCAGCAACCTGAATCTTGTTTGTAAAGTAGATGACCGTACTGGAGGGTTAATAACTGTGAGTCGGTCCAAGTCTGTAGACATCAATTTTAATGAACCAACAAGATGAACATAGAAAAATTTATGAGTTGTGAAGACATCAAGTCATATCTGTAAATCAACCGCGATATGATAATAAAAGAAGCTTAAACGGACCTAGATATCATGAGCAAAGTCATGATAGGCCATCAGGAAAAGTGTGATGATGAAGAAGAAGGCAAAGAAATTGGAGAGCATCCAGATGAACTAGTTCCCACTGTTAATTAAACTTTGCAAGCAATATAACTGATGTCACAATTTTATGAATCAAAAGAGGCCAATTAAAAACTTTAAACATTATTCAATATATTGAGGATGACCTTGAAAAATATTTCAAGTTGGCATAGACAACACAGAAAAACTATCAGATTATTTACTAAGCATTAAAATATTTATTGTTTTATATAATTACTTTGTACTTATTATGCGTTGAATGTTTAAGATTGAGAGGGAGGAAGATACTGGATGTGACAGTGTTGGCCCAGGAATATTGAATGGCGAGATATGAAGTCAAAGAAAGCAGTAGGAGTTGATAACTTCCTTGTTGAAATGTCAAAGGAATTACGAAAAGAAGAAAAAGAGAGCTTTTATAAATTGCACTGTAAATCTATATAAAGAGGGAGAGTGGCCAAAGGACTTTATTAGATCAATTTTAATTCCCTTGAAGAAGAATGGAGCTAGTGAATTTGAAGATTATGGAATGATCAGTTTAATTTTGCCTGCAGTTGAAGTTATTCTCAGGGTTTTGAATGGAAGACTGAAAGTAAAAGCGAATAACACTGTATGTATAGACCAGTTTGGGTTTCAGGAAGGACATGGTACATACATAGGGATGATGAAGACTTAAGTAGAAAGAAATATGTATTGAGTACAACCAGGATGTGTAGAATATCCCCTTGTATGGAGTGGAAACATGAATTATTAGGGAAAATGTTATACAATACTTGGAAACAGGCTTGGACTGGCCCAGCGGGAACCGGGACATTTCCCGGTAGGCCAGAGCAAAAATGGGCCAGTGGAACCAGGCCGATTGGCTATTAAAAACCGTAATTTAATTATTTTTTTAACTGTAAATTCAGAAATATGGAAGAACGGATTTTATGTCGGTTTTTAATTAAGTTTCCTCGAAGTTATCTATCCAAATCTTTTACGTCTCTCCCTCCTTTCATCATCATCTCTCACTATCTCAAAATTCAATCACCTATTGTGTACTAATAGTCATATCCAGGGATTTCTCTGCAAATCAGCATCTTTCCCCTCTTCGCTCTGAGTAAGTTATGATGATCCACAATCATCAATTTTCATATAAATTTGCAAAACTTTAAAAGATGAAAGTGAAGATTCAACATTTCCATCTCAAGCTAACTTTACCACATCCAACCTTAAAGAAAATCTATTTAAGCATGAAATCATATTAACTGCTCATGTTTATTTAAAACTATTTTCAAAATATTTGCAAACTAATAAATGGTATTATCAAGCACTTTTGCTAAGGTTAATGTGACTGTAAAAACAATATCAGAGGATATTAATAAATTTACAGAAATAAAAATAGTGAGTGATAAATTTGTCATATTTATAAACGAAGAATTTTCCAATTTTAAGTATCTGATTTAGTCGCTGAGTACAATGATTTTGCTCAGAAATGGATCTTTTTAAAAAACACAGTCCCTGATGTTTATGTATCTTCAGAAGTTCATGAAGAAAATGTACTTGAAGTTAATTTGATGAGACCAAATAATAAAAAAATTATGCGAAAATAGTAAGGAATTTGATGGCAAATTCTAAATTTAATATAATACTTATTATTTTTATTTTCACTTAATATTATGCAACTTAAAAGTTACTTAAATATTGGAAAATTTAAAGACAATGTAACTTTTATTTATTTCTTTCAAATGTCTTGTAAAAAATGTTTAATTTTTTTATATTATAAAAATAATTAAATTTTTGCTACGGATAAACGTTTACAGAATATGAATGTCATTATTTCATTTTATCTACCTGTAAGTTATACTTGATTGAATAAACATATGCAGTTTCGTTCCCTTTTATAAATTTCTTATTTATTATGAAAATGTTATGGCCAATGCAATACAAAAATCCGGAGGGAAAGGGGGGAGGAGAATGAGGCCACTGATCTCGAAATTGATCTAAATTGCTCCCCGGTCCAATCCTGCTTGGGAAGCTGCAAAATGTGTACATTGAGATGAATACTCAAATAAAATTGACTGATTGAATAAAAATAAGAAATTATGAAGAAGAATTGAAGAGAAGAGAACAGCAATCTTATAATAACTTTCCAATTGCATAAGTTTGTCAGTGGACAATTAAATTTAAACATGTAAATGAGTGTAGGGAACTTTTTGTTTGCATTTTAAAACTGTATGCACAAAAGAATGAAAATTTATTTTCTTACCATCAATTTTCATATACTACCATAATTGGTCCTAACAACTGTTTCGGAGATGAAAATTTTAGTTTTTTATTCGTTCTTTGCACGAAGTGAACGCATATAGGGGAGGTCGTTTCCGTCCGTCCGTCCGTCAGTTAATGCTTGAAAACCGCTGGACATATTATGATGAAATATTGTATTGGGGAGTTTTGCTAAAATTGATCAGCCGATTCCAATTTTGGTTAAAATCGGAGATCAATTACGGCCAGTTTACACGAAGACCTACATATAGTTTACAATGTTCCTTTGTTTCAACTCGGAAACCGCTGGACGTATTTTAATAAAATTTCGTATTGGAAAGTTTTACTAAAATTGGTCGACCGATTCCAATTCTGGTTAAAATCGGGCAACAATTACGACCACTTTACACAAAGACCTACATGTAGTTTACAATGTTACTTTGTTTCAACTCGGGAACCGCCTGATGTATTTTGATGAAATTTGGTAATGGGGGTTTTGCTAAAATTGGTTGACCGATTCCAATAAAGACCTACATGTAGTTTACAATGTTCTTTTTCTTCAACTACATGTGTTTTACTGCATGTATTTTACAACGTACCTCGCTTGCTTCTCGTTAAATTCTCATCTGAGCGAAAAATATTGAGAACATTGTGATATCTCAAAGAACGCATTTGGAAACTGTATACTCCGACATGAAGTACACCTTTCCAATCTTGTTTTTTATAAAAAAATCTTTCGTTGCCAAGAGCGATCTGCATTGTTGCCGAATTCATTACATTACTTACAATGAATTGAATTTGGATAAGGGAAAAGGAAGGAAGTGTGAGAGAAAGAGTGAGGTATAGAGGGATGAAGAGAGAGAGAGAAACGGAGAGGGAAAGATGTCCGATGAAGATAGAGTAGGAGGGAAAAAGAAGGGGAGTGAGAAAGAAGGGGAGAGAGAAAGAAGGGGAGAGAGAAAGAAGGGGAGAGAGAAAGAAGGGAAGGGAGGGAGGGAGAGAGGGGAGCTTCGTTATTCCATTGTTTAATTTCTATATTGCTGTATATTGTCTAAAAAATTACATAAGTGCTTCTCATTTCTGACGACTGTTTATCGAGCTTAGCGCATAGTGCCGAGGTCCCTGGAGCGAGCGGAGGGCAGGGTTGAAACGCGTAGCGTAGGTCCCCTAGCACAAGTGATTATATAAAGGAAGACAAATCGTATAGGCCATTTCCTGAGAATATACTCCATAATCAATAATGAGGTTGAAGAAAAAATTGAAGATAGAAGAGGAAATAAAAAGTTTCAGCCAATAGCTGACTTGAAAGGAAAGTACAGTTACTGGAAATTAAAGAAGGTTGCAGAGAATGGGAGAATGTGGAGTACATACTTGGTTTAACATATTAGTCATGGACATCTCTGAGGAGAGAATACCTATTGATTAATTTGTAGGATAGAAAGTTATAGTTTGCATGATTTATTTGAAACCATTGGAAATATAACCTCTTATTTTAGGACCAAATACCTTTTCAATAGGTACATTAAACGAAATACGTTCCATGGACAAGATAATAATTTATATCTGACATGAGATTTGCATCAAAATCAAGGCAGCAACAAGGTGTAATGTTTTCCTAAAGATTTTTGAAAAAATTATTTACACAAATATAAGTCGAATTGAATAGAAAATCGAAATAAAATGTCATGGATTTTAAAGAGGAAATCCAAAATATATATTTAAAACTTTTAAATTTTTTGTTTGATTTTTATTTAATAGGTAAGCATCAATATCAAATAAAGACTTTTCTCATAATTTTGAAATCGCATACCAGAAAACAATTCGTTAGATAAAACTTTTTGTTACTTAGCAAAAGTTTCACCGAACTTGATAATATTTCTAATACTGAAGATTTTATCTTTCAATGCTCGCCGAAAATGAGGCTAATGGACCGATAAAGAGATCAATGACTGAGGATCACGAGCCTGTTAAAATTTATTTCGCTTCGCACCGTTAGTCGAAGATATGAATTGACAACTAATCAAACAGAAAAATACAGTCTTGTCTCGAAAATATTATATATTTATTTCATCGATAGTTCATTCAATCAAAAGCCTCACTTCTCCTTAAAAAATGCTGCATGCTGTTTAAAAATGTTAGCGCTTTGAAAAAACATTTGTACTGGCATTTTACAAATAGAATAAAAAATGCTCACTGGAAAAGTTTTTAAATTTTGAATGATTATATAAACCCTCTAGATTCTTACTTATGTAACAAAAATGCGTTAAAATAAAAAAACGACAAAATAAGTTTCTTCGCACAATAAAATTAGTATCCATTCAATAGTCTATAGCATTTTATAGTTGTATTATTTATTTATTTAAAAAACATTCCAATTTGGCCAGGTGGCAAGGAAAACAGAGTATATAATTCTAAAATTCCAATTTTACAAATAAAGTCCTCATAAATGATATTAGAAATATTAAAAAATATTTAGTAATATACAATTTCAAACTAATTACAATCAGTGACTAGAGTGCGGATTTTCGTGGGTTGGCTACCGTAGCGGTCACGGGGCCCACGAGGTCCCCACCGTATTTCACCCTTCCAAGCAATCCCCTACTTTTCCTGCACTTAGGCACAGTTACATAGATATGGATGTTACTAATATTCCTCCTCACAGTTCGTCTTATTTTTACCATGCATATATGAACTAACTCTACGTTTAAAATGTTTAGGTAAGGGCTTGAAGAGCACTTCAGGTAACTTGTTCCACTCGCTGATTCCCCTGTTTAGAAACGAATACTTTGCTGTATTTGTTTTCTGCGGGCTAAGTTTAATTTTAAATCCATGGCTATTTTTCCCTAAAAATTCGGCACCTGCATTCTACTTCTTAAGTCTTCCCTTGCTTCATTATTGCTGTATGCTTGGTACAGTCCCCCTAATCTGTTAATTCGTCTCCTATTTTCTAATGATTCCCAAAATTAGCTATTGACTACGATGGAAAACAAACAGGAAATCTCCCTATATTCCTTCTTTTATCATTAATCTCTTAAAATACTTAATAGAGACAGAAAACGCCATATCCGCATAGTCAAGTATGATATAGATTTTCATATATTAACATTAATGAAACCAAACAGTGACATAGAGTCATATTTCGGACCCTCCGCAACATTTTCTGGGGTCCTGATAATAACTTTGTAAACAATGCTATTTGAAAAGAAACCGACAACAGAACAGAAATTTTCCCTTTTTATGGATGTACTACGTTAAATTCTCGGTCCCTAAAAATGCTTGGTCCCACAGCGGCTGCGGACCGTAATTAAACCAATCCTTCAGCACCTCTGCTTCATTGTTACTGCTTTTTTTTTCGAGCTACTGACGCAGCTCTCTATTCTAGCGTAGCGGAAATCAACTTTTCTTAGAATGGATGCTGACATAAGCCCTTTCGAGATTATGATGGAAAATGGTGTAATAAAATCCTAGCCATTGCTTTCAAGTATTTTTAACCCGAGTGCACAGTTAAGGTGTACTCGCACCAAAGTGGGCTTTTTTATGTATACAATAACACAATCAGTTGATTTAGCTCTTATTTAAGCTTTTATCGCGCCCGACAAAGGACTCGAAAGTATAAATTAGGCTCGCTGCGTTAAAACGCTGCACACCCATGGTATACGGAACAGCTAACTGTTACCCCAAGGTATAAACTGAATATGGACAAAAACCACGCGTAGTACAATTTATTAATATCAGCGTTTAAAAAACGAAACCGAAACACTGAAGATGTATCCAAATGCTTTATCATATGTGCAGGTGAAGTGATTGTTTCATATATATAAAACTTGACCGTTTGGAAAAAAATCATCGATTAAAATGTTAAAATTTACGTATATGCAGTAAATTGAAAACAAGGTAAAAACTCGGAGAAAGGGATAATTTAACGAAACGTATTCATTTGAGCGAGAGAGAAACTGGATGATAAGGATTTCAAACACCGTTTCAAGTTTTCCGATTCATAAAAAAAAAGAAAACGCATAGTCGATAATGTGGCTAACGAACGAAAGGAGGATACAAAGAAAGGACGACAGCGCGCAAAATGTTGAGGATTTCATTGATATCATATACCTGCGGAAATTCCGATCCTGTTTCAAGAGCATTTCTAAGTCCATTGATAAGAGCAGATCGCTTTGTCGACTAAAAATTCTCAATTATATCTTATCTGAATGAACACTCCCTATAATGGAAACAAGAAAATGCCACTAACTCTAAGCAATACGGATTTTATGAGTAGATATACGAAATTGTAAAAATGAAAAAGATTTTACAAAAGGTTTGTAAAACAAGCGTAATGATTTCATTTCTACGGCCGAATGGAGATAATTATTTTTTCACTCAAAATGTTTTTTTTTCCGTTTTATATTTTTAAGAGCCACTAATGAACCAATAATTCTTTGTATGTACTCTAAATGATAAATACAACTTGATAAGAGCATTAGTTTCAAAGAACAATGCGTGGGAAGACGGATATGGCAATCTCACAAGGCTTTGATTACCAAACATTTCACGTTCACTCAAAAAGATAAATTTTGTGACCGCTCCTTTCCAATGCAGCAATATTCCTTTGAATTTTGCGCGAGGTAACTAAAGATTTCAACAGAAAGTCGTCATTGTGCGGGAGAGGCCTCTTACCGTGCCTCTATAGCGGTTCGTTGGTCATTGATGTTAATGTAAATAGAGTGAGTTTCGCTTTTCGGAATCTCGTTGGGCAATGATGATTTGATTCAGTTAACCAGTTAAATTAAATTATTTGGAAAACTCTGTAATATATAAAAATCTCTGCTTCATAAGAGTTTCGTATTTCTTTAAAATGGGATCGAACCGGCGCACAGTGGGACAAACGACCGATAAGGTGGTCATAAATGAAATTATCGAAATGTAACATTTCTCGTGTTTATTGCTATAAAAGTGTTCTACCCTTACACTAATTACCGTTAATTCCACTCTTTTGTCTTGAACACAACTTACATTGTATCAATTCAAAATTGGCTATAATTAACGACATGCGCTTAGTGCATTGTTCATTTGTGAGTGGAATACGTGCAGTTACGTATTTTTAATTCAGTTAACACTTATATTTTAACTTAACTATAAAACGGATTCTGTTCCTGGAGGTATGCAGAAAATTTTCACTATATCGATTTTTATTTTCATTACGTTTATTTTTAATTATTTAAGTTTTTGCTGTGACCTAGCGAAAAGTGGGAATTTTTTTAAACTCTCATGTTTATCAGGACTTTTAGTATAGCACAAAGCATTATTAAGCAAAATTTTGTGCTACGTAATAAACCTCATTTATCCTACTGTCCGAAAGTGTGAAAATATTTTGCGCGTATTTGCGCCAATGAAAATTTTACCTACTTATATATCTCCGTGTATTACTATTAAATGAATATTTCCGATAGCTACTGTCTTTTAGTAAAACTAGTTGATTAACAAGAAATTGTAATGGCAACTTTTCGTTGTAATATTCTAGGTATATAATATTCCAAATCATGTGCTACTTCACACAGTGAATCATAGTATCTTTACAGGATCACGTAATGTACACATCATCATGTTGAAGAGGAGGGCGTTATTTGAAATAATGCAAGCGCCACAAAAAAGTGTCAAATATTAATATCATACTAGACGCACTATGTAAATTACCCATCTTCGTCAGCAGCGAATTTATAAATATCAGCTTTAACTCATCAGATTAAAAGAAGATGGATTGCAGCCCAAAGAAAAAAGGAAAGATTTCTGCATCAAAATAAGGAGTGGCTGGAACAGGAAATATCTTCCCCTAGTGGTGATGTTTCTAGGAGAAATGATGGTCAAGGACGATCAAAAAAGATTTTAGTGACATTAGTGAGAGGTCTAAGCGGCAAAGGACTCAAGCTTTACGTTCGGAATTCCATGTATCTGAAGTGTTTTATGCAACGTAAATGAGCCTCCAAGCAGAAGGAAGTGTGGACAGCGCATGTGTCGTGAAAGATGTGACTTGTACTACACCAACAAGAGGACCAAAATACAGAAGTATTTTTCGACAGAAAGGTAATCGCGTCATTCCACCTTCAGGAAATCAAGCACTATCAGCGATGGTCGAGGCAAAATTAACAAAAAAACAATATTTTCTCAGACTTGAAGCAAAAAAAACTGCCATCTGTATCCTTCTTACCATATAGTGAAAGAGGCGAAGAAACGTTACCCTGTTAGTTCTTCCATTACAGTAACGGACAGAAGTACAGAAATAACGTTACGCGCCTTTTAAACCAGACAACCGAACGCTTTAAACAGGTTCAGAATGAGGTTATTGGTATTTTGTCCAACGAACAATTGAAAGATTTATGTTTGATTTCAAAATGGGGCTGTGACGGAAGTTCCGGTCACAGTCAGTATAAGCAGAAATTTGACGACCCAACGGATTGCGATGAAAATGTGTTCTTCACATCTTTTGTTCCTCTGCAGCTCATGTGTGGCAAACACAAGTCCAATAATAAATTATCTTTTGGAATAATCCTCGGCCCTCATCACCTCGTTAGGAATATAAAATAATGGAGGATCTCATCAAGAGACTCCTCGTATCTTTTGATCCTGTTATCTCCAGCATGAAAAAACTACCTCAAAAGACAAAAACATCCTTTCCTAAACACGTTTTGGCATTATTGTCGGCACCGCACATCTGAAACAGAAGAGGCGGAGACAGATTCCGAATACAGTGACAGAGATTAACTTTGGACATTTTGTAAATACCTTTTTCATTCTACATTTTCTAAATTTTTTAATTACAATTTGTAAAAACCTACGAAAGTAAATTGTTTTTATTCCTTCAAACTTTTCAGACAAGTAATAAAAGCACCTTTTTGATTATTTTTGTTTTATTAATTGTAATTAATGTTCACTATGAGTATTTTTCTTAAATTATCAAATTTTATGCATTTTTTCCATCTTTTATTTTTAGATTCTTAATTCTAATAAGTAAGACCCTAAAGTAAAAGACAACTGTAACGACTGGATTACATTACATACATACCTATTTTTAATTTGATATCAATATAGTTAGCTAAATTTAAGTGTGGTGTGTTGCGTTTCTTGTATCGATTTAACTTCAGATGGCTGCTAAGTGGACACATGGAATGCACCAAAAAATGTTCAAACTTCCCTAAATTTTATTTTGTATTTCATTTCTTTCTTTATTATGACTTCTTAGTTGGCTTTTTTGAGAATATATATCCTGCCTATTTATGACCACCTTTTCGGTAATTTGTCCCACTGTGCGTCGTCAGGTGTTTGTCGCAGGCCCGCCAGCATCTGGCCTCACTTCACCATTATCAATCGTTCATCCTCAATAACATTTACAATAAAATTGTTACGCAATACAGCCATACCTCGCTTTACGCGACAGATAGGTTCCTAAAAATTTCCCGCAAATACGGCGTCATTATGTCAATAAGGATAGCCCTCATGGATGCGAAAACTAAAGTGTACTATTGATAAAAAATAAGCCGTTAAACAAAAAAACAGAGTCTTGACCGCTTCCACCCATCAAAGCCAGATCTTTACATTTTTTCAATAACTTATCTTCATCAGTAATTTTCAAATGATATATAAAACTAAAAACTTTTTTATTCAGAAAGTCACCTTTTAAAAATAATAACGGCAAAATAAGTGTCGGTCGAGTGATAAAAACCGTGTGCCGTCCTGCGGATTACTTTCGTAGCATCACATTCTGACCCTAAATTGGGATCCATAGAAGATTTTATTAAAATCCACAATCCTGTAAAAAATGGAATTTAGAATATTGGTTAGGCTGCCTCAATTGTCGGCCGCCATTTTTTTTAACACCTATAAATTGGCGCGGGCTTTCTTCGCGCTATAACGAATCCGCTTAAAACGGGGTCTCGCAAAGCAAAATACGACTGTAATTTGGCCAACTTGTGCGGAAAGAATCCAATTTTTTTCATTTCAGCCGTGAAATAATATTGCGTCGCCATTTCTCTCATATAAAACAATCAGTTGTTCGTCAATATATTATATTTTCGTAATATTTCATGCAATACACTAAAAATTTAATGCAAAGGGCAGATATTTTTATCACAAAATTTCTGCTCCCTTACGCAGACCACGCTTTATTTCATTGCCATGAAATTGATACTATATGAGGCTCCGCCGTATATTTCACACAATCTGATAATAGACTGTTCCCTCTCTGGTAACTAGTAACGTCTAAATTACAACATTTTCTATCGCTGAAACTTCGATTGAAAAAAAGACAAAATTATTTAAAATGATAACTTGTTTTCGTCCCCTATTGATCTTTGTTTCTCCGTTTTGATCACTGGTCAACCTTTTAACCGGCGATTCAAATAATCGGAACCCACTGTGAAAATGAAGGAACTGTACCTGGTTTTTACCGGATCTCGTCACGCCGGTACGCCTTCTGACCAAATATAAGGTGCTGCAGGAGGATGAGGATGCGGCGGACGCCTCAGAAACAGAAGACCCGTCTTCTTCAGGGCCGAGGAATTTTACCCTCTCCCGCCACAAGTTCCACAACATCTATTTATCGGAGAAAGCGATTATTTTTTTATCCTTCGTTAGTAAGAATTTTAGAAGCCTAACCACTTTATAAATAAGAAATTCACGTACCTTTCGATTGCGGGAACCTCCCAGTTCAAAATATAACACACGTCCATTGCATAATCTGGCCTTGAGCGTACGTTTTTTCCGACGGTGGAATATGCTTAGGTTGACGCATTCTATCGGTATAACGCTGACGAGTTCTAGCGTTTCTATATCTGGGTCTAATTCCGGCGAAACAGCGAAATTGTCCAAGCAAATTCGTTTGCGTTCTTGCGAAATTCCCACTTGGACGTTCCAACTGAGAAAATCTTCGGCCAGTATTAGCTTTGTGGGAGTAAGCCCTATAAATATCTTTTAATTAGCGAAAACAAGAAAATCACTAAAATATTAATGATAGAAACTGTCTTATGAGATAATCGATGACATCGTTAACTTGCCGTGTCTTTATTTTTAATTAAAAATTATCAATTGTTTGCCTGAAGGTGTGGCAAGCATATGTAATGAAAAACTACAAAAGTGGTCATGCTATATATAAATGCTAAGCAAATATACCGCGCGAAATATGTTACCAATATGTTGTCTCATGTCACACAATTCTGGAAAGTTATGCCACACTTAATCATGTTCAAGTCATATGAATTCACATTTCTATCCCACTCTCCTCTTCGATCAATTTTATTCAAAATTTAATGCTTTGGATCACTGTATCCTAACAGTTATGTAGGCGCGGTGCCCTTTCAAAGATTAATTTCTCGGCACCCCCATCTTTAAAAAACAGGTTGAATATGAATAAATACGTTTGCGGTTGTTGCGACGAAGTTTATGGAATATTTTTTGCAGAAATGTTGTAAATATTAATTATATTAAAAAAACAAAACGAGAACAATCTCTGGACCTGATACTTGCTTTAAATGGCAGTTCAACGTTAGCAAATCGTTGATTTATTTATTTAACGACGTTTTATCCGTCATCCCTAACAACCAGCTTCGACACACCGTTTAAGGAACGCTTCTTTAGAGTGTGTTTGACGAAAAATCCAGCAAATACTATCAGATTTTCGTCTGTAAACTGATGGTTAGTTCTGATGACGTGTGTGTGCGGGTTCTTCGTCTCATGGAAAGTACATGCAGACTTTTATGCGGCTCGCGGCTCTTTCTTAACAACACAAATCAACTTATTTTACGAATGAGGATATTTTAATCTGATTTCATCTTTTCGTATACAGAAAAATTTATTTATTTATTTTCAAATTCTTTGCCATAGAATATGGCAGCGTCCTCCCTTAAAATCACGAAAAAAAACATTCCGTTAAATTGATCTAAACGTAACGCACAGGTTAATTTATGTAATTGGAGGATTTTCGATTTAAACTAAACGTGATACATCCATTGAAAATGTTAAACCATACTTTCCCTAAATAATTTCGTGGCAGCAGGTGTAGCTATCACGCAGTGCCGGGACGAGGGTGGGGCGCAGCGCTAAAAGGAGAGTCACAATACGCGAATATGAAATTTTCTGATAATAATAATGAAAAATAAATAAACAGTCATCGGCGATTGCCTCATTTATTTGGAGAGACACTCATTTTACAAAAACTTTAACTTTTCCCGAGTTATATCCGGATACATCTGCTATCATTATGTGTATTTCAAGCGGCATCCGGATATAGCCCCAATTGTAAATCATGTGTCATTTCCTGAATATATGTTACCTAAACTACATAGTATCGGAGATAACCAATGCATAGAGGAGCAAAATCCAGGGTAGGAACCGTTAACAGCGATGGATAGATAGATAGATAGATATTCGTCTTTATTTGGTCTAGATTGAGACTAAGCAGTCTCTTCTAACCTGCTGGCATAGTAAACTGGAACGTAACTAGGAGAGGGCCTGTGGTACCTCTGGCCCTCCTTTACAAGTCCATGCCACCTCTCCCCCTCCCCCTTCCCCTCCCTACTGAATACTATATCTTTAAAATGAATTAATAAAGTATTTTATGTTTTGTTCCTAATAAAACATTAACTTTCATTTGTACGACAAGTGCAATTAAAATTAGTTAAAACATTCGTATTATTATTTTTAACGCAGTTTTTTAAATCTTAGCGTTCCCCCTCGAAATATATTTGGCTATCATGCTGCCCCCCTCCGCACAGTTGGGAGGCTAGTTACCTCCCTGATACTGAACTGTACAAAGGATAAAATCGAAGGATTGTTTCATTATTTACTTTGGAAGTGAGAAAAATATTTCAGATAACAGCTGGAGCGACAGTGACGAAAGTGAAAACAAAGATTCCGAGAACAACAGCGGCACATCGGACAGTTACCTCAATGACGAAGATTAGTTTCCGGTGTTGAGCAACAATTAGCGTGAATGTGGCAGTGATGGCAGTACCGGCCCCTGCTCTCTAAAAAAATATTTTTTGTGTTCGTTAAATACATACTTCTTAAAAGTCGGGAAAATATCGAACATTGAGGTCGCTTTATTTATGTGAATTTACCATAAAAAATTTTTTACGCGAAAGAAACCCCGCGCGCACTCTTTGCTCCGGTCCCTGCAATTTTCCTAGCCGCCTGAGGGCAGTGATGTTCTTGGAACGAGTGCAACTATTACAGTAAGCAATATAGAAAGTGAACCAGTATTTTGCTCTCACACTTTCATAGAAGTACTGAACCCATTGACCATTTTCAATTATTTTGTTGACGATCATCTTCTCCAACTGATTGCCAAGAAAATGAAAATATACGGAAACGCAAAGAAGCAAGAGAATATACCCCTGCCGAAGCGGGCAGTGATTCACTGATATAATATATACTTGAACTTTAATCATGTAAAGGCACTTCTAAGTGTTGTAATAAATATGTGCCTGCATACAATATCAGACATCACAGATTACCTTTCAAAAGTTTGCGCAAACAATATGGCGTTGTCTCCGATGTTTATCCGTGAGATAAGCTCCTTCCGTTATTTCGGAACCTTCACATTGCCCATGATGATCATTTTTTCACTAAAATATGTTTGCCGAGAAAACATTCCGCTCAGAGACATAAAAATCGCTCGTAAAACGTTAAAAGTCAATATGGTTTGGGGTAGAATAATTATTTATATTTGCCCCTGCCGTAAAAATAAATATGTAGGCCCTGGCACCGCAAGCACTACCTTCTAATAGACCTTTTAAGCACCAATTTCATGGATGAATCAATTATCCGGTTTATGAATTACGGAGAATAGAGTCACAATCATTAAGGCTTCTATCAAGATTTATTCGAATTAAGTGCTTGAGTTATTGATGTGTTTGCGATGTGTATCAGTTATATCTCTTAAGACTGCACTTCAGGATAGTGATATTTTATACGTAATATCGTTCAATAACAACATATGTTTCATGATACTATAAATAAATAAGAGAAAAATATATGCACCTAGCTGTATTTGCCTTATTCCTTTTCCTTCCCGTGTAGTTTCCGCAAAAGGACTTTCCAAAAGAACCACGTCTTCAAAGTCACAGTATTCTGAAAATAGTAATTTTTGTATGCGGTTCATCGACATTTCTTTTTTTTAATGAGCGCTAAAAGTTCACTTTTATTATAATTTATGAGAATGACTTATATTCTAAAAAAAATCATTTCTAAAATTGAAAAGACGCCGTTTTATTATTGCCTCCTACAGTTTCTATAGAAATTTACTGAATAACAATATAATAACGAATTTTCGCATCGTTAAAACTTTAAAATTATTTAATACCTTTCAACAGAATGGTAACCATGCAAAATTTGTTTATTTTGCATATAAACAACAAAAAGACTAAAAATCACATATTGTCCTGGATATGTCCTAGCTTTTCTTCCTCAGAAGATGTCATGTTCTGGTTTTGCTTCCTCAGAGTCTGGTCACCCTGCACTAGTGACACTCTTGGGAAATTTAGAAGGAAGGAGTAATATTTATTGTTTGAATAATGAGATTTGTCTAAGAGCCAATTGGCAACATAAATTACGACGAAGATGATTCACTTCATTCATATATGTATGAATATAATATTTATTATAAAAAATGGCTTTCAAGCCAAAGATCAGTTTAATTTACCAGGAAATATACATACAAGGTGTGGTGGTTCTCTGTTGCCCTCCACACCGAATGCATATATGGGAGAAACCCAGTGTCAGCATTGCCTTACTCTTACGAGGAGTTCCAAGGGGCCCACTGCTTAATGCCCCTTCTGAAGGAGGGAGTGCTAATTAATGCATTCTCCTTATTTTTGTTTTCTTGTATTTTTTAATTCATACACATAATAGGGAGCTGAGCAAACTCAGAAAAAATCCTACTTTTGTATGATTCATGCCCACTGCCCATTTGAGCAGGCCAGAATTCTAACCACTACACCACCAACACCTCATGTATATAAATATCAAAGAACAAAGTTCCAGCTCGAAAGGGCAGCAGGCACAAACCCTGCAAAAGTAGGATTTTTTACAAGGTCGTCTGGCTCCATGTTTGTGGTTTGAGGAGATCGTGGAAAGTCAGCATTCCATCCTTCGGAAGGGATGTTAAGCCATTGGCCCCCTTTGCGCTCTTTGTTTAGAGTAGGCTAATGCCAGCACCGGGTTTCCCTCCTCCCTTATGAGTGTTCTGTGTGTAGGGAGCAGGACCAGCTCAAGGTGTATTGGCATCACAAGCACTAAATTTGTTCGAGCGGCCCTTTCCACCAAATTTCATTGCTATTACAAAATTCATGATATCATCTAATATAATTGTTATTAATTTTTAATTAATTTTTTAAAAATGTTCACCATTTACTACAATGAGATACATTTCGATCAATATTAAAGCTAAAATGATACATTGAGGCACTTCTTAGAGGTTGATAAAAAAATTGCGAGTAGAATCATTGTATGAATTTGTTTGTAAAATATGATAAAGTCATATTCTTTTTAGATTGGCACTTTCCAGTATTATATGACTGCTAAACACTATTAGTTGCAAGAGCCGAAAGTTTTAAGGACACCTGAAGAAACATCGGCGAAAGCCACAGTGAACCTTGGCAGGTGCCATGGCGCCCGCAGGCACCACATTGGGAGGCCCTGGGCTAGAGGTTCTCGGGTACAACAAAAGCTAGTTATAGGTTGGCTCTGATTCGATCATACCTGGTCACCGAGTTCGCTAGCAAATTGCGATCTTCTGTTTTCCTGCGAAGGCTATCCACCGAATTACCCAGTGCATTATCACATGCAATATATTACTTCCTTTATCAATATTTACCAACACAATTGCTGCACATATAGTGAGGAATACTCGGTCTTGGGGATTGTGATGGTACGTAAGATGCCCAAGCGATATACACCTTACACAGTCTGCACTTGAAACTGAAATTACAAAAAGCTGAAGGCTTGCCAATTATCCTCTCAAAATTTGAATTTTTAATAATCTTTATTTAAATTTTTGCATATTATTATATTGAAATTATCATAATGAAATTATTATTACCTCTTCAGAAGAAATTGCTTCACCAAATCACTTTCATAATCATTCATAAGTAGCGATATCTAAAAAGATCAATATTCATTACGGAATGCTACCGGGTACAATCCCATCTGTACCGTTGGGTTGCTTGTGATCAATTTTATTACTTTCTAAAGGTTTTTCTAGCTATTAATGACAATATAATTATTTTTGAATTTTTATTGTGAAAACAAGCTGAAAATTGGGATGAAAATTTTGCCTTGAAAAGAGTAAAAATAGAAATCCGCCATTTCATTTTATCACTGATGTGATGTTTTTACATATATTGTGCCCTTTTCGGCTGGTGTATTAGATTTTTTAAGAATTAACTACAGCTAACTTATTTTATTTTGGCATCCCTAAAATTCAGCAACCCCAGACTGTGCCTCAAGTGCTCACCTCTAGAGCCGGCCCTGGTAAGGAGCTATGGCTATAATAATCCAAGAGGTTGATTAGCCAAAAATACACATACACACAAAGTTCCAGCTACTGTTGGGATTATAGCACATGAATATCGCCATCACAAGCGATCAACTCCAATGTAATCACCTGCTACTTACACGAGGTGAAGGCTAATCAGAATGAAAAAGGACTTGGATTGAAACTTTTTGGAAAGTTCATTCCCCTGAAATATTTATTTAAATAAACACAATTTTCTGTTAATTCCAAGAGCAATTTTAAATGAATCTAACAAAGATTCTACCAGAAAATTTTCTTGAGACTCAACTAATTTTGAAATATTATCTGTCTCTTTGAGTCTTCGTGAATTTTCCAGTAGCTGACTCAACTCCAATGCCAGCAGATGATTTTATACATTTTGAATTTTAAAAATTTCATCGAACCAAATAATTTTTTGAAAAAATTTGGTTTGGTTCACTGTTCAGTCAAAAAGAAATACTTGATTCATGGTTCAGAAAATTAGTGTGGTTTGTTCTGGTTTTCAGTTCACTGTTTGGTTCAAGTCTTTGGTTTTAATCATTATCATCTGTATGGTAAAGCAAAGTTGACATAATTTTATTGTTATTGTCCATTTTCCTTTCATAATCTTGAAAATAAAATAAAGCCCGAGATTTTGTATTGATTTCACTTGAGCTATTCCCTTAAATGATGCTGTAGTTGTATGACATGGCATTTTATTTTATAGTAACAGACATGCAAAATTGTTCATTTATAATTAATAGTTATTTGATTGATGTTCTATATAATATCTAAGCTATTGAAACGTGATGAAATTTTAAAAGTTTTTCTTGGGATAGATGTTATACCTGGAATTAAAATTAAAATAATAAAAAAATATAAAATCAAAACTATTTATTTACATAAAATAAACATTTTTGCAAGGTATTAAAAATACCTCTGTACATTTAATTATACAATTGTATCAGGTACTTCAAGTCTTCATTTTTTACTTTATCGTGTTTATGTTAAAAGCTGATTAAAGATTTCTCTAAATCTTCAAAAATATAGTTATTCATAAATTTTAAATTTACTTAAACTTCAAAAAGTTAGATTTAACCAGAAAAAATTGTATTACATACATACATATTTATATTTATAAATGTGTACAATGAAGACATTTTCCAAAAAACGATGAATCATGGGTCACCGGACTGAAAAAGAAAAAAATTACAGTAAATATCATGATATCTGAGAAGTAATTACTTATGGTTAGAAAAAAAAGTAAATCATATCTTTGCCGGAGATTGTTATACTTGAAAAATGCTCTCATAAAACCATAGAAAATGACTTTAACAATCCCAAAGAACAATGATGTGAACAATATCTTTGTATTCAAGAGCAAGCAATTTAAAAATGTGCTTGCCTTAGGTATCTCCAATAGCCACAACAAGGTTAAAAAACCGATTTTTGGTGAATTACCACTGAAGATGTCTGGTTTGTAGCCGAAATTCTCATATGATTTGTTTAACCTTGTTGGGGCTATTGGAGATACCTAAGGCAAGTACATTTTTAAATTACTTGTTCTTGAATTTTTTCAGCAATAAAACAAGCTCGATTTTTCCCTGTTGAACTATCTTTGAATTTGAACATAATTATGTTATAGCTGGAAATGAGATGGTTTCAGTGGCATCAATCTGTGGAAAAAGCTAATGAAAATATTTTCCTATCAGGCATCATCTAACATACAAATTTTGAAGCTCACCATCATAATAGTCCCAAATTATTTGTTTTATTAAGCAACAGTATTGTTCAAAGAAAAACTTCAAAGGTACTTTGCTATATTGTTATACTGATAAGGTCATTAAATTTATCTCTTATTTGATGGGTATATACTTCATGCACATAAAAGTATTTCATCATTACTACAGTGTCTAAAAAATGTTATGTCATCTTGCTATAAGTGAAATTAACTGAGACTAATCTTCAATGAATATTTGACATTTTGTTAATGGATAGTTAGCTATGTAATGGTGCTTTATTACTATAGTGGCTTTTCCATTGCTATGCAACTTTAAAAATAGAATAATATACTTTGCTTTTATAATTCATATATTTCAGGATAACAGAAAATGTATGAATATAAATTTATTTAAAATTTTAGTTTAAAAAAGATGACTTGATGGCCATGTTCAAATCAAAATCATCAATCAAATTAAATAAAGAAATAAAATATAAAATTAAACAAAAAGAAGTGACCCAATCGGGATCAAACCCAGGACTTCGTATATGCGAGCCGACACGTTACTCACTATGCCACCCAGACTCCTCATTTACATTGATTCAAATAGTGTGTCATTCAAGTGGCCTTGCCTCATATGAACATCTGACAAATTATATATAGATACATTACACTTCTCACAGAGACTTTGAAATTCAAATGGTATAGTATTCCACTGTTAGCAATGTACATATGTTTTTAGATAATATTCATTTGAGTTATATCCTGACACTCATATTATTAAATGAACTTTTTCTATTAGGCATAGAGATGCAATTAATCATGACCTTCAGTTAATGCAATCTAATACTTGCAGAAGCTTATGACATAAGTCATCTATCAAGAAATAGATTCTACATTTTTTAAATACAAAAGACTGAAGCATTTTTCAGTGAATCAGTCATTGATGGAGCAATGATAATTCAATGTTACTTAATTAAGGGAAAGAGACTATATCACACAATTAAAATTTTTATTTTGGCATAAAAAAATAGGACAAAGATATTCTCTAAGTGGGCTTACCTTATTTGCTGCACCTGCATTGGTGTTAGGTACCCTAATTGTCACCTTATTGGCAAGTGAATCAAGAATTTTATCAGTATTAAGATACGAAGCATTCGAAGCATTTCGATGCTGCAAAATTTCAGCAGCAGCCTTTTCTGGACCATATATCCTAGTCAAGTACTTAGACACCAATGAATTCTGCTTCCCAGGGGATAACTCCATTTCAACAGCTCCATTACTTTTGGAATTGTTTTCATCGCTCCCTGCCAAAAATGTTTTACTGGTCTGCTTCGTATCCTCTGAAGAGTTTTCTGGTTCGGCTTTAAGTTTTGCCCTGGATAAGGTCTGTCGTAATTCAGATTGCAATTGACTATTCACATTATTCCAATCCTTTTGATTGGTTTCAGAGGATGACTCTCCAAATTTTTTCCCCACTGGCTTGTTAGGAGGTAAAAACACAAATCTTGAGGGCTCAGATTTCTTGGCGTTCGAAGATGGATATTCACTGATGGTCACCGAAACATGATGCTTTGTCTGTTTCGGATTGACTTCAGCTGGTTTCTCGCTGTTTATGATCTGAATATTGTTATCGTTACCATAGAAAGTCAAATTTGGGGACCTTGGTGTTAGTGATTGGCTAGATAGCGATCTTATATAACTTGTCTGTTTCTTAAATGAAGGCGGCTGAGAAGAAATTGAATCATTAGAGTTCATTCTTGTGAAACTTGTCTGCTTTTGGATTGTTGATGGAGGTGATGGAACAGGCCTTTCTTTTTCCTTTTGGGGCTGATCATTTGCTATTTCATTTTTTGAGGAAGACATCTGAAAAAGAGATATTTTAAATATTAAACAATAGTGAAAAAGATAGCATATTTAAATTAAATATTTTTCATCATTTAAGAATTTATTTCAATTGAAAGTCAGCACCAGGCAATCAAATTTTATCTTTGTACATCATGATACATAATCTATTAGCAACAATTAAGGAAAACAAATCTCGGTCCAATAAACGAAAAGAATGCCATTGATGAGTAAAACTTCTGTAAATTATTTGACCCTTAAAAATATTTTTGAGGCCATTATTGGTGAATGATAGAGGTAAGGACAAATTTTTACTCAGTATATGAAAGCATTAAGTATTAAAATTAAAACATTAGTTTCAAATATATCTATATAAAAAGAGCAAGTTTTGTGTTGTTGTCATATTTATCAACAATAAACATCCATATTGTTTATGGGTTAAAAATTACAAGTACTTCGTCATAGTTGGTTTAATTAAAAAATATAAAACTTGGCAATAGCAAATTTAAATTAAGATTTACTTTAGTGAATTCATTATCATTGAATGGACAGAAATATATTAAACGAGCTCAGCTATGAATGAAAAATAAGTTCTCAAGTTAACTATTTTATGTTCATAAAGTAATTATATCTCCAGTAGAATCTACCTAAAGATGATTCGCTCAGTTTCCAATCCTTAATATTTTACTTGTCTGAATGTCTTTATAAGAACAGTGGTATAATATGACATGTCAATATGTAACAAAGCTAACATTTAAACTTCAATGATTTTAATATGCTCAACTATAATTCTTTACCAATTATTAACAATCCATCCCACCTGATTTGCTTTAAGGCTGAGCATGTAGAAAGGGTAATGCTTTTGGAATCGTTTAAAATAACTTACGGAGCTTATTTTTAAAAATTGTCCCAATTGCATCATTATGAAACTATACAAGAATATAATTATAAAAATCCTTTTCAAATTAATCAATAAATATTACCGGAGGAGGGGGTGGTGGAGGTGGTGGAGCGGCAGCATTCTCTTCGTCCTTATTTTCTGGTTTTGGTGATTCAATAGCAGCTGCTGCCTTGGGCACCTCTTCCTCTTTCTTGTCCTTGATGTCCTGGTTATTAATTTGTGTTCTTGCAGAACTTTCTGCTTGCTTTTCAGTTTCTAATGTCCTTTGCTACAGTGAAAATAGGTAACAAAGTCATTGTTATATTTTTGGAGTAAATTTTTAGTGTTGCAGTATCAACAAAGTTTTGAGTACTTTGAACTACATATAACATAAAAGTAATTACACAAAATTTATATAGTTTCTATTTAATATCTCTTAGTTAATGTATTAAGATAGAAGAAAAATTTCTAATATCTCAATAAAATATTTCAAAATTAGTAAAAAAAGAAAAATTACAAATCAACATATTACATTATTGACACAAGTATAGTATGCTATTTTATTTTGCCATATATTCAGAAACAGATGACAATTTTTTAAGCAACCAGTAGAAATCCCTAAGATATCTTGATGATATTGTTTTTATAGAGAATTAGATATAGAAATTTGTGTTTACAATTTTTGCTTCATCCTTCATAGCAGCTAGATATCACATTGAAAAAGTTTTTGGAAATACAGTCAAACCCCAATTTAGCACCGCTGTCTGTCAATCACTTTCTCTACTGACATTGGCAAAAAACTGGGGATGGAGGAAAATCGAGGTATATGCCTGCTCTATATAATCATAAGATGGGACATCTGTTCACAGGTGATATGCAATAACTTTGCCGTTTCATTTTCAGTTGATAAAATAGCAAAGGAATTGAGTAGTGTCTGCATCATTGATGATCTGCAAAAGTTTTTGTTAATTAACTATTGCTCTATCTAGCAGGAAGCGTTAATTGCCGAAGTGATCTTAAGCACAAGGAAGGGGAAACGTCAGCAGCATGTTCTCAATGAAACATAATATCCTAAAAGAAGATTTCACAATAGTAAATTTAATAAATTCCTCATAATTAACTGCTAGTTGCTAAATATTATCCTCGGAAACGCATCACTTCGTACTGCAAAAAAATAACTGAAAGCACAATATAAATACATTGACTTACTTCTTCCGATGGTTGGTGTTTTGTGATATTTAGAATTAATTAAGGACTTCAACTTCAAGTAAAACCTTACAGCATGAGAAACACTGCTCTACAACCAGACGCAACAAACAATGCATAGTGCAAAAACATGACGTCGTGAGTGTAGACTGAATCCTCTAATTTAGTTTTGAGTAACACGATACAACCTTTTTCTGTAGTGTTTCCTAGGCCTGGTTGGATGCGCTAACCTTCTTCTCGTTCGTTATGCACATTAAAAAACCAAAGAATTTGACACTATTATCCAATTATTATGATGAACATTATTTCGGTACCCCATCTCATTCAGCATCCTAGGCAATTGCCTAAGCTGCCTACCATATCACGATGGCTCTGGGTATATGTAATAGACTATACTGAATCTGAGTCCAACAATAGTCATTGCAATGGCAACACTCTAGTAATGATGGAAATAATTTTGAAACGAGAAAAAAGTCTGCTATGACCAGGAATCGAACCCAGGTCTTCCACTTGCTGGGTGGATATTCTACCACTGAGCTATCGTAGCAGATTAATTTTCTCGTTTCTGAACGTGGATGTTTTCGTGGTTGGGACGGAACTAGCCAAGCTAGTATCAAACTGCCCCAATGGATGTCCTTGAAGAGATACACCAAAGAAAACTCCTCCCTCTCAAATGGTGAGATTGCCAAAGCAAGAAATTGATGGAATAAAGCGATATGAAGATCCTATGCAGACAGGCACAAGCTGTATTATTCCCAACATTTAATAAATTTAATAAATGTTACTGTTTATACATTAATATGTCTGGATCAACTGTCCATTGCTGAAGAGTAGTGTAGCAGAAAAGAAAATAACCCATTTGTTCACTCATCTATGCTCAAGCCGAGTTTGGTAAAATTCGATTTAAAACACAAAAACGCTATGTTTTAGTAGAAATTCAAGAAAATACGATCAATTATCAAAATTTGGTGATAAGAATTAGAATCTACATTCTTTTCCTCTTAGAACAGTATAAACCTTGCTCCAAAACCACAATTTAAAGATATTTTAATGTATTAAAGAAAACATCACTGCACAATGGATTTGAGCTTTCTTATGTAAAAGAAATAGGGATGAAACGTTCCTGGAATTGAACCCAGGACTTCAATCTTTGCAAAATAAAATATAGCCCGGAGGTGGGCCCTGGCAGCATGAGCCTCATACCAAGTTTCATGAAAATCAATCCATTGGTGCAAAAGTTGTAAGTAGGGGACACACATACACACAGACAGGACCATTTCATAAGGCTATGTTTCCTTTGGAAATCAGCCTAAAAATCAAAACAACACATAGTTTTAATAACACTTTGACGTATTCCACATTACACTATATAACATCATGTATTATATTTATAAAAAATGTGTTGTTTTAATTTTAACCATGCCACATTTCATACAAATACTCAATGAGCTATACTTAAGTATTAGGACAATTACTTACACTATAAGTCCTAATAGTAATTAAAGGACCATGTCCCTTCATGCTTATAGTTTTGAAGTTCTTCACATTGAATGATCACCTACTGCATTGCAACTATTTTTATCACCATTCCTTACACTAGTTCTATTCGAGTGAAATGCCAAAAGCACACTCCAACAATCAGTTCTTAATGGAGACTGAGCTTGGTATGAGGTAAGTGATAATAACTCTGATAAGAGATTTAAACAAATGAAGAAACGCCTTCCATTGGAAAGGAAGGGACACAAACGCAGTAAATAACTGAAATTTTATCTCATGACATCCTTGCTAAGCTATTTAGCAAATAAGAGATATAGGTGGGACAACAAAGGGAAAAAAATCATTGAAATATGGCGATTGGAGCTGATAACTGAGTATGTACTTATGGCTTCACACTTCTGAGTACCTACAAGATAAGAATCAATGACAGAAGCATATCTCAAAATAAAGATAAAAATGGATAGATCAAAAATGGGCACTTCATTCTCTAAAAACTACTCCAGTCAATCTAGGTTTATTTATAAATTCAATAAAAAATAGATTAATAGTTAAAATAGGATTACTTGTTTAACTTAAATAAAGGTGTTACATAATCAGTCTAACAAAGATTTTTGTTTTAATATTTTTTGTTCACTAAGCTACTTTATTTTGGATAAATAATATATTCCCTAATTAAACAAACATTTGATCAAGCAAATGTTGGCTTCCTTTTTGTAACTTGAAACACTCAAATTTTGGAAACTATTGGAGGAATTACTGAGGACATTAGATTTTTTAAAATTCCCAATATTATTGCTTGATAGATGAATAATGTTTATATTGGCTTATTATCATCATGGCTTCTATAATGGGCCTAATGGATCTCAGATTTCATTCCTTACAGATTAAATTCAATCAATTCTAGTTGTCTCTTTCTTACAGAGATAATGGAGTTGTAAGTAAAGTGATTTTAAATGCTTTTAATTCTGATAATGACCTGCTATCTTAACCAAAGGTGGCAATTATTGGGAAAGAATTTCTTAATGATATCTTTATCAATTACAAAGGTAACCTCCAAAGATCAGAAACAACTGAAGTGAACAAAAATTTAATCTTAAAATATTTTCTGATTTTTGACAATCAAAGAAAAATGATTTTTTTTCCAAGTTCACAACCATTTAAAACATTATGTATCTTTTGTGATTAGACATAAATCATTAATATAAATGCACGTATTGACACACCACAGGTAATTTGGTGATTTAATAAAATGAAAATGACTATCACAGCTGTTAATGAATGAAAAAATTAACTTGAAAATTTATAATAAAAAAGATAAAGAGCAAATTCTAATGATGATAATGATAACTGCAGTTACCAGCCAAGAAGATGTACTTTGCTGAGGAAATAAATCCCCTAAAATTTACCTGCATCCTATAGACCACAGGCACTCAGGTAATTGAGTCGTAAAGTCCACTTTAAGAACAGATAAGATTTGGTGAGTGTTACCACAATTAGGATAACAAGTGGTCTCTGGTCTCAGTATGTTGCAATTTGCAAAATGACTCTCTAGATACTTAACATTCAATTGAATTTTGTGCAAAGCCTTACTGATGAAATATGATATATTGAAGAAGCTGATTCTTCGTAGAACTCCATCAATAAAAGGAGAGGAGAGAATACTAAGAAAGAGTGATGGGGGTACCGGTGGTATAGTGGTTAGGATGCTGGCTGCTATTTGCCTGCTGCTTGAAAAGGCAGCGCGTACAAATCCTGCACAAGTAGGATTTTTCCAAGGTTGTTTGGCCCCCTGTTTGTGTGGTTTGAGGAGACCGCGCAAATTCAGCTGTTCCGTCCTTCGGAAGGGACGTTAAGCTGTTGGCCCCCCTGGTGTTCTTCGTAAGAGCAGGCAAATGCCGGCACTGGGTTTCCCTTCTCCCTTCCCTGGCTATTCATTGCACTACCTCTGAAATACTCCCTGTGCATAGGACAGAGACGATTCGGCTGGGCACCCACAATCAATCAATCAATCAGAAAAGAGCTGCTGAAGCAGACAGAAAACTGCAGTTTTTTGTCAATACACAATTCTAAAATATATGTGCACTGGTATGAAAATGTGCACAATGAGATGGAATACTGAATCGATTGGTGATAAAATGAAGTCTATAGAAGGTTTTGTTTAGGAGTTAGCAGGTGTGACAGATAGACAGACGGACCTCCATAAGAAAATGTGTACAATGAGACAGAATACTAAGTTGAATGGTGAAGAATAAAGTCTCTATCTGCTTTTGTTTAGGAGTAAACGCATCAGATAGACGGACAAACCAAATGCATAAGCGGATTTAAAAAAACGCTAAAAATCCTAAGCAACACTAAAATTACATATTCCACTAGGGAAGGTCTACTTAGTGGAAAGGTTCCATAATGTAAAAAGAAAAGTATTTTTTAAATATCCACTAGACAAATTTACTGCGACCAGTTTCGCCTGTTACAGTATCATCAGGTGATGATGCTGTAACAAACGAAACCAGTCGCAATAAATTTGTCTAATGGAAATTTACAAAATTCGTTTTTATTTACATTAACACTAAAATTGTTTTAGAAACATAATAATATCTATTTCAGTTATGTGTTAATTGTGATAAAGGAGGATAAAAGATATATAGCTTGGATGTACTGCTTGCATTGTCTTGGAGATTGGAGATTGGCAGTACAATATCACATTTGTACACATTTTTGGCATGTGTTTTTTAATTAACATAATAATATATTTTTTGATGGATGTTTTGAATTTACGGAAGGTGCTATGATGGATGAGCTTTGCTATTTTAGTGTGCTATATTGCTAATTTTGTTCAGGTAAACTAACATGATACTGAAATTATTTTTCTAAATAATTTTTTTTGGGTATCAGTTCATCTTATAAGCTAGCAAATATGGTATACAAAAAACTGGAAAAATCTACAGGTGGCAACAAATGAAAAATTTGCTTTAATGTAAGTATTTTTTTAACATTGAATCACATTATCTCCTCAGACTGGTTCACCATAGATATTTATGGACTCTTTGCTCAAACCTTAATTTCAGAGCCATAAGTATCCATACATTCACACTGCTCCCTCAATGCTATCTTTCATTTTTGTTACCATAAACTAAAATCCGGATTGATAACTAATCATTTGTTAGAAAAAGCACAAGAGAGTAAAAAGTCTCTATAGTGTGAATCTGAAATTTATTATCTGTTTGCAGTTATTAATTTTCAGTTTTAATTTCTCTTTACATCTGTATTACTAGAGACTTTGGTAGCAATGAAAACTAATGAGAGGTTTAGGTTACAACATAATAACTTGAATTTAATTTTTACAATGTGCAGTTTTGAATTCTTTGTATTAAATACAGCAATACTACTTTCATAATTTCCTCTATGTTTCTTCACTTATAGGAGTATAAGACAATTTCTCATGGCCATTTTCTAAGATTTTTTATGAAAATACTTTTGTCATAAATCCTCTTTATAAAACTCATCAGAGTGTCATCCTGGTATATTTTTTTGGTAATGTATGTCAAAAGAAATAAGTAAGGAAAACATAAAGAAAATTTAAAGTTCTATGCAGTATTTTGCTTCTAAGCGGCAATTTTTTTAGAAATTATAAATTTTTAGGTAGTGGCTCAAATTTTTTTTCATTTTTAGAAGCTCCATAGAATTCATGAAAGTTACATTCCAGGAAACCAATAATTTAAAATTATCAAATACTCAAAATCATTAAAATATCTTAAAAGAAAAACTTGTTAAACTAGCAGTCAAGTAAAAAGCAAATGAATGGGAAATGTATTTTATAGCACTTTTTTAACATAGTTTATTCAATCTACAAATCTTGCCTACTTGACCATGTTTCTAGAATGTTCCTTGCCTTCAGTTATAGATAATATTGACTAATTGATATTTCATAGATTTATAATTATTTTTGTAATGGACAATAACCACTGAATTGGATTTAAAGAATTAAAAAGAAAATAAACTAGAAATTTTCAATCACCCTTGCAAAGCTTGTAAATATAAATTAATTCATACCTTAATTTCTTCTTCAGGTTTAGTGGTCTGGGTCTCATTCTCTTCAAAAACCACAGAGTTGGCAAACATCTTACTATGTGCTTTCTTAAATTCCTCCATAAGCTGCAATTAATTAAATATTTACAGAAAAGGTGAGACAATAAAGTTATTCTTTAAATGGTATATTTGATAATGACATTTGTTAATTATTAAAATGATAAGAATTTATATAACTCTTCTCATATTAGTATTTTTTGAATACCAACCTTTGAGTGCTGCATTCTTTTTTCATCAGCAATTTCTTTCAGCAGATCTTTTCTGAACCCATTAACATCTTCTTTAGTTTGGTTTCTCTTCTTAATCATTTCAATGCTGCTATCATTCTCTATGCTTCCAAATCTCTATAAAATCACATGAAAATGTGAAAATGGTGATAAAATTTTACAAAATTAAAAATTCTATTTTAAGTTGCATTATTTTTTAAAATTTGGAATTTAATATTATTTGAGATTTAATGTTAATGATATTTAATAGATAATGTCATTCTAAACTTTCACAGCAAAATATTCTATCCTTAATGATACAGACATTTTAGTAGACAATTTTAAACTATAATATTCTATAAACAATCATCTGAAGCCAATTATAATAAGGAATGTCACAGAAGGATATTCCAAATGATTACCTGAATCATAGTAACTTTTAAAAGAATAACATAAAATAATAATCTAAAAATTGAATTTATTATACCTGTAGCTTAAGTAATATTATTGATATACCTTTGCTCGTTTCTGAATTTCTTGACTAAGGGCAGTTGACAGGCTGAGAGATGTTATCGCATTTCCAGTGGAGGAACTTGTATTTGTCATGGGCAGAGAGATATGACTCTCTGTAGAAATTGAAGGTGCCTCTGGAATGCATGGCTGGCTCTCTACTTTCACTGCTTCTGTTTTACTGCTTGTGGTACCATCAGTGTCATCTACTTCGGTTCTATGAACCATGGCAACTACTTGTTGGGTCTTGACTTCAACTTCCTTAATAGAATCCTCTTCACTCACAATTGTGCTCTCTTCGCTGACTCCAAAACAGGAAGTCACATATACTCTATGATCATCATTTTTCACGAGAGATTGCTGTTTATCTGCAACTTCCCATTCAATATCTATGTCATCCCAATTCTTGCTCTTGTCCACTGCCACTCTTCTGTTGGGACTTTATTCATGGGAAAGAATAAAATAATACATAATTTTCTTTAAAATCACATTAACACAGAGAGAGAGAGCAAATTTTTTAATTAATATATTCTACTTTGTGGCTTTATTCTAACCCACTTTAAAATGCAATAAGAAATATGCTACGTTAAAATATGCATCAACAGACAGAGTGCACCTTGATTTTTTTATGCTGTATGTTTAAATTGAAACATAAATTACATATTTAGTTTATGACCATTACAAAAATTGTTGAATCTACTCTAGATGTAAAATAAGATAAGAGGAGATTGGATACTGTTTCCATAACCGGGTGGAAGGTAAAAAAAGCAACGCTAGCACTGTCGATGGCGAGAAAGCAAAGAGAAATGGTACTAAAATGTAAAATGCCGCCAGTACGTGGTAATTTTGGTTAAGTGGTATTGGTTCCTTCCTACGTTCACTATGGCCCCTCCCCTCAGATTAGGCTGTGTTCATCTTTTGTGATATTACTCATCATACTATTTTCCTTCTTATATTTACATATGACATTTAAGTTATGCTTTTTTGCTTTTCCACATGGCAGTTCCATTTCTCATCACATTCTCGCCATCGACAGCACAACCGTCGCTTTGTTTACCTTCCACCTGGTTATGGAAACAGTACTGGAGATTGTGTTACTTTTATGGCTAGAAAATTACCTTTTTATTATGCCATTGCTCAATGTACTTTCTGGAGTGATATCAGACACTTCTTCGCTCACAGTTGTAAGTCGCTCTTTTTCTTCATTACTCCAAACTTGACCTCCACCATTAGGTGAGTGACCGTTTGTGCAACCATCTCCATTGACACTACTTGCAGAACTATTGTAACCAGAGGAACCAGGAAAGAGATCTGTTCCTGACCCTTTCCGAATCACAAGATTGAGATTTTTGTCCTTTTTAAGAATACTCACTGCCTACATAACAAAAAGTTATCTCATGAGAAAAATAGGTTCATAAATTTTAATTATACTTAACTGATGGAAAATAATTAATTTTAATAATATTTGGACATCAATTTATTTAACTGTTAATTCGTTGATGTTTAAGGAATAGAATCAATGAGAGACGATTTAATATCTTTAAATCTTTCAATAAAAAATATCTGATTAACAAATTCCTGGTCAACTAATTTTGCTTCAAGGTAATCTGTAATAGCATTTTTAATAATAGATTTAAAAAATTCTTTTTAAATGTAACATTAGGTTGTAAAATAGCTCTTCTATCAAATCCAGATATTTACAAAATTAAGTGAAATTAATTATTTACACTATTAGATCAATAAAAATAATGCCACTCATTTATTTTTCTGGGTTCTGAAAATTTGTTGATAGTTTACTATATATGTGAACTTACATCTGAAAAAGCAATATCTTCAAAGTTGATTCCATTGCATTCAATAATCTGATCTCCAGGTCTGAGGCCAAAGTCTCTTGCAATTCCGCCTTCTTTGGTTGATTGAATAAATATTCCTGGATGCCAATCTGGTCCTTTCCAAATGCTTTAAATACACATTAAATAATGGCAGCAATCAATGAAAGAAATACAGGTATGCCTCACTTTATGCAAGGGATTTGTTCTAAAAGATCTATGCAATAACAGAATTTGCGCTAAACTAATAGTTTATGACATAGTACTTAACTCAATTGATTTTTACTAGTCAGAAATGTTATCATCCTTATATAACATTGTAAGCTATGTTTTTAAAATACGAAAGCAAAAGATGTTTAAATACACATTAATATTATTGAAAATAATGTTAGTTTATTAATATTTACTTAATATTTATTATTACAGCAGAAGATTGTTTTCCCAAAAATTCAAATAATGAAAACAACCAAACATGGAATAAATATGATGCCAAGGAAATATTAAATTTATATATAGTGTACCAACTTATTTTCTAATCAGTTGCAATTAGTCAAACAATAGAAAATTATTTAAAACATGTCTCACTCTAAGTATTTGTAATCTTGATGTTTACGTTTAATCCTTTGTCATAAATAATCCATTTCTTTTCACTTGCAAAATGCTTTGGGTGCGTGAAAGATAAATAAACGTATTTACATTCGTTTCTTCATCCTTGATAATCCAGTTTCATCCATTTACTAAATGCTGGATGCACACGAAAGGAAATTAAACCTATTTTTGTAAATAAAATAGATTTTATTTACTTCGTTTACTATGAAGATTGTTTTCGTTGACAACAATTAAATAACCATACAAGAAATTTCCAAAGTTCAAAGAGAATTACGACTTGGTTTGATTTTAATGATAAATGGAACGTTTGTTTGTTTTTTTTTGTGTCTAGTAAAGTGGCATCCCCCGATTTAATTAGTGTATAATACATAACCAAATATCATTGAAACAAAGAAGTGAAGCTAAGTAAGAAAAATAATGGGACTCTATTAACAGATCGTAGCCATTTAAGAACTTTATTTCCTAACTAAAAATTGAGATGTCAATTGCACTATTTCGAAATTGCGCTAAATAAACTTGCGCTAAATGAGGGATGACTGTGTATAAAATTTTGTCTCATATCTTAAGAGTTATGAATTTTAAAAGTACTGAAAAATAAATTATACTTCACAGTTGCAAAAAATCTGTAATGCATAATTATCCAAATTCATAAAATTACATCAGCTCAAGTTTACTGATAGAAAAATATAAGGAGGTTATTTAAAAAATGTACAGCCAAAAAATAAAGATTAAACAGTAAAAAGGGCAGAAAGGTGTTTAAATCAATGTTTTTTTAATTAAAACATTCAAAATTAGCAATTTAATAAAAGTGAGCCCATAGAAGTAAAACTTTCATCTAATGCTTTTCAATTAAACTTAAAAAAATTCTAGATGCTGGTACAATTTAAAGTTTATGAAGTACATCAACAATTAGAAAAAGTAAGAAACTTTTTATCCAAGAAAAAGAAGAACCTTTTACCATGTAACATAACATTGATAATGACGTCTAACAGTTTGAACTTGTAAATTTTAACGCAACCTAGAAACATTAAAAAACTGATTTTTGTTTAGAATGCAATTATTGTATATTGCAACATATAAGTCGACCTGGTGTATAAGTCAACCTCAATTTTTTTATTTGAAAATGTGTGTTTAGGCTTATAATTGCTGTATACATCTGCCTACTTATTTCAATTTACAAGTTTATAAGAAAATATTTTTTTCAGTCAAAATTCAGGCCTCATATGACCAAATCTTTGAATAAAACAAATATAAATATCTCAATTCTGTGTTGAATGGGAAATATGTACATGCAACTCCCAATTATCTGTGGTAAAGACAGGAAGCAGTGACATGGAGTAAAGAAAACCATGGATAATCCAAAAATTATTTAAATATCAGTGAGTTGAACATTCTCAGAGTTTACAATACTCCTATTGAACAAAAAAAAACACTGCAGTTAAAAAATTTAAAAATCTGTACATACAGTAGCGTGCAATGGGGTGGGCATAAACAAATCATAGAAAGTTATTTTGAAGAACTACTATTCTCAATTTTATGTATTATTTGAAGATTATCTTTAACTGCCAACATCACAAGCTTATGCTTCGATGCCATTCTCACAATTATGAGATATGATAAATTGCTAACATCTTTACCGAGGTATTCTTAAAGGATAGCACAACCACTGACTTAGGTTCTGAGTATAGACTCAAATCGCTCCATGGAGAAATTTAAATGGGGGCTTATCCAGAGCAACATTCAGATTGCCAAACGGTGTGGTGTAAACCAAAAAATTGAAGGTCAATTATTGCTATTTCAACATTGTTCGAGAATGGTTAATCTTTCGATGAAAGCTTTAATTGATAATAAGATGACTTTTTAAAATGATTGAATTTGAATGAGCTGTGGATACGAATATATGTATGTATGTAATGTAATGTATGCAGGTAATCCCCAGAATTCACATGACATGTATTACATTGCATTACGTTACTGGCATCAAATAAGTATCCTCATCATGGATCCGCATGTAAAAATAATGAAATATGAAGCTGGTTTTAAGTTAAAATTCGTAGAATTCTTTTTTCTCATCTGGAATGGAAAGTATTCACAAAGGTGAGCCGAATATTATTAGTCTCATGTTTATAAGAATACATCTTTTAAATATAAACCCTCAATGTCTGTCCATCTGCCCTTTTATCTCTTGAACAGTATGTCATAGAGAAATGCAGTAAACTCCATTTAGTTTCTGCCAACTAGGAGACCTCAAGAAAACTATTTTCATTTACATAAGTGTCTCAGGTTCGACTCCAGGAGACGATTATATTTTCCCATACACAGGAGTTTCGATTTTTCAAGATGCAAGGTTTTTTTCCTTAAGCCTTCAAATAGATGAAAGAATTATGTTATTCCCTTCGCGATTTTTATGAAGCATGAACATTATAATTGCAACAACATCAAATTTAATAGCTTGCAACGTTAATAATTGCAGATAATTATTATTCAGTAAACTGAGTGCGGGATTTTTTAACGATTGACCAAAAGGAAGCATCGAAATTATAATTGCAACAACATCAAACTTAATAGCTTGCAACGTTAATAATTGCAGATTATTATTATTCAGTAAACTGAGTGCGGAAGTTTTTAACGATTGACCAAAAGGAAGCATCGAAATTATAATTGCAACAACATCAAACTTAATAGCTTACAACGTTAATAATTGCAGATTATTATTATTCAGTAAACTGAGTGTGGGATTTTTTAACGATTGACCAAAAGGAAAAATCTTCTTTCTTTATTTCAATACCGGAATGTTACCTTTTCATAAGGGGGAAACAATAAAAATTGCACATATAAATTATAAAAACAAACTTGAAATTCATAATGTCAGTTTTCTAATTTTATAAGGAGAAATGGGCTATTATTACTTTTCCGCATGCAGATTTCTGACCGACTTTGCAAAAGTTTTTGCAGGTACCTCTAGTTTCTTTAAATCTAAGTAAAAGCTAAAATACCATACAATGGAAAACAATATATTAAAAATATTTCAGATTCCCTTTTAAGTATTGAGAAACATCTTATCCAAAGAATGATAAAAAATATCTATGATGCATAATATAGTATAAACTAAGATCACGAGTGAATTTTTCTGATCATATTTTAATTTAAGAAATTATAAAGCAGAATAAGAATAAAATCCAAATTATTAGGAATCCTTGATTAATTTGAATACCTATTTGGAATTTGAAGAATCGATAAGAAAAAGAAACTTTGGTATTCTCGAAAATGTGACAATAAAAATGACTTTCACAAAATAAAATTAGGGGAAAAGGAAAAAAGCAAGAAATACATTATGATGTGACTGAAAAATAAGGGAAATTGACAATTTAATGAGCTATAAGTCATTTAATCTCACCAGCAATCAAGTGTAGACTTTCTAGGAATATTCAAGATACATTCTTGCTTTTCATCTTCTCCGCAATTTGATGGCAATTTTATAATTTCTGGCTGCTCCGGAGAATCCAGAGTGGGTGTAGTTGATGGGGATGGGTGATGCACACTATCCCCTTCCACAGATACTGGTCTCCATATTAAAGGATCGCAACGTCGACTGTTGTGAACATCAGATAAACCAATAATTAATTAACAGGAGCCATTTGCTGTGTGTACATTAAAAGAAAATGTTTATGCTTTTAAAATTTTCCATCAACGCAATAGTTCTCTCAATTTAAACCCATTTGCAGTTGACAATAAATGTGCAAAATAATCTTTTTTGATGTTTTGATTGATGGAGCCCATTAATCATGCAATGAACCATATGTATCGAAATGAGCAAGAACCAAGGTTGAAAGAGAAGATTCGCAAGTTATTATACAGCATTAGTAGATAATTAGGAATAAAAGATGTTAAGGATGAAAATGATATAAACTACTAATAAATCATGCTGATAAAAGCATTTGCCTTATCATACTCTTATTAATAAAGTAAAATTTTAAATAGTTATGCAAAATAAAAAATGAAAAAGTTAAAAAATATAAAATGAATTTAAATAAATATAAAAGTCAAAGCTAAAAAAACATCAGTAGCAGGCAAGCAAACATAAAATATATTATTATCAGTGATGGGGAATAACTGAGTATAAGTAACTGAGTTAGCGGTAATTATTATTTTTTGAGTATTTTTTACTTTTAATCATTACTTTTAAAAATGTAATTAATGCTTGTAGTCTACTTTTCTTGCAGACAGAAGTAATCATTACATTTCAGTAATCGTTACTTGTTATTATTTTTTTTTTAAAGGTACGGGTTCAATGTGGTTATCGACAATTCAAAATCGGCATGCAGCTTGATGTCAGTCAATGGTAGCATGATATCTAATTCGCTCAATATGTAATTCGACCGGAAATGGCATCAATTATTAATGATTAGATTTTTTTTCAAAGCATCCTTAATTGAGCATCTACTTATTGGTAATGGAAACATGCAAAGAAGAGGTCATTACACCAAGGAGAGAAAAATTAGAAGACAATGGGTTTCTGCAAGATGAATATCAAAATTTAAGATCCATGTACTGTTGCAAATATTTTGTTTTAAAAATTAAACCCATGAATAAATATTTTTTCTTCTAAACTAGCTACTTTTCTATATTACTCTAGGAACTTATGACCTTTAGCTGGATAGATCTAAGGTTTTACATTAATGATATTTTAATTTTTTTGCTGACAATAATATGATAATTCTGACTGATATGCATAAAAACAGTAAAGATAAGACAATGGTTGATTTAGACCCATGCATTAATCTAAGATTGATGACATTTTTAATTCGTATGAAAATGTAATTGTAATCTACCCGTACTTGTAATTAATTACTTTTTTAAGAATGTAACTGGTACTTGTAATTGAGTACAATGCAGATGAAATGAATTGTAACTGAGCCCAGTTACTTTTTTGGTATTCTTCCCATCACTGATTATTATGTTGTTTATTCTGGAAAATATTTTTGAAAAAGTAAATGGTTAAAATAATTTAAAGCATTAGATTTCCCTAGTAGCTCATGGCCACTTATTGTTAGTTTAAAAGAAGACTCATTGACAAACTAGCAGAAAGGGCCTTTTGAGAAAGGATTTATTTTGGATCTCAAACTTGTGGCTCGTCTTACTCGGTTGCAACTGGAGGAGGGCTCTCACGGCCAGCAGGAATAGTTTCAAGCTGAGGTTGAAATGGTTTATGACTTTCACCATTTTCTGGATGCCCATCAATCTTCTTTAAAGCTGCTATTTCTGACATTGTAAGGGCGGGTGGTGTCTGCTTCCTTACCAACTTTGGTTTAGCCTTTGTTGGGGACAGAGGGTAGGGAGGTTCTGAAGGAAGCATGATGGGAGAATTTAAGGAAGAAATACTTCCATCTTCTGATCCTGTCTCATGGGGATTGTCAGTTCTTAAGTGAGGGAAAGAGGCGAAACAGAAGTGTTTTGCAGAACCCAATCACACCCATAATTGGAATACATGGAAAATCAAGTGCAGTTATTAAGAATTAGTGCATTGCAGAAATATAATGGTTACCTAAAAGGAGTGATTCTACCACCTTAATTCATAGTTTAAATATCTTATAATCCTTTTTTTATTTGCAATATTTCAAAATTATTCCAGACTTCTACATTAAGCTGTGCAAATAAAAAATTCAGAGCTATATACAGAAACTTCAACATAAAATGAGCAGTTTTAATAAATGATACATGCAAAAGAAATCATAAAATGCATTATTATTAATAGATATGAAATTATTTCATGCATATAAAAGTTTTAACAAGTGCATTGCCAAAAGTAACCACGTTCAAACTGAGTTAATGGTTAAAAAACGAAAAACAGAAAAATAAAAAAATACACCCTTGAAGAAAAAAATGTATTTTACTCACTCTTTCACTGGAATCATGCCAACACCTAGATAAAAGTAAAATTAATTTCATTAAAAACAGCTCTTTATATATATTTGCTGCATGGTGGAATTATGACTTCTTAAATGATTCTGAGACAATTCAAGGAAAAGCTTTATTTAAGATTACTTACTCCTAACTTTGAGGTTGAGATGATTGCTGTCTTGAATAAGTTTTATGACTTCCTGATGAATGGCATGCTCCACTGAGTATCCATTGATTCTTAAAATTTGGTCTCCCACCTATAACATCATTCAATTTATTTACTAATGCATACAACATACCATTATTGCATTCACCCAATTTCTTACAAATTTCAAAAGGAGCTCATTTAATGGAAATAAAATTACACATATATTGAGCAAAAAGTCATTAGAATATTTTTGAGAATTCAGAAATGTTTCGCAATATAAGTACTTATAAAGATATCGAGTGACCATTCTCATTGGTTGTAAGAATACAATTGTAAAGATGTGATCAGAATAAGTTTTATGGATAAGTTTACCAATAATCAGGTACCTGCTTTAACAATGAAAATTAGAACAACTAAAATTTGGTTCTTAATCATGAAACTTTTTCTTAAGGCTGATATAAAAATAATTCTTAAAAATAAACTTGACCATAGTTGATTTATATTTTATTCTTAATACAGAAGAATGCCATAGGATTTCAGATTTGAAAAAAACAAAGTATGACTTATTAGAATCACTGAAATGTCTCCAATCAGGAAAAGACACTTCTGATACAACTCAATGCTGCATTCATGATATACTAGGCCACAAACAGGGATATGAATTCACCAATGTTCCATCACAGAGAAGGCTGATCTATAGAAACATTGCAAAGAGAGATGTAATTCAACAGAAGAATGAAAAGTTGGCAGATGTCGTTACTTAACTGACTGCCAATTTTGATGCAAGAATAAATAATATGCTTGATTTCACTTTATAAAATAAGCGAAATTTCATTCAAGTATTTAGTTCTAGCTCTTTTAATCCGCATTGGACTATTTTAGGAGCATTCATTCAGTCAATTTTAAAGTGAGAAAATTATAAAAATTCAAGTTTCAAAATATTATCAAGTACTATACACTACCTAAAATGATGAGTACGAAAATTTATACAAGTATTGGTGATTATAAATCCATAAAAATTTATTAAAGCAACACTGGCAAAATGATTATGTGGTTTGATACAGAAAGGGAAAAATAAGGCAAATCAAGGAAGTATTTTGACAATACAAAAAAAGGAAATAATATTTTTGGGAATAAGGGTTTTATAAAAAGACCTACCAAAGAAAAAATATTTCGATATTTTTTATCCACAAAGTTATTAAAATGAATCATTTAACAGGAGGATACAAGCATTAGGTTCCATCTAAATAAGTACACTACAGGTAATGTGCTCTTTTGAGCGCAGAGTTTTTCTCATTAAAGTCCTTTTTCGCATGTTTCACAACCCTCACCACGCAAGAGAGCGATGTAAACCTGTCGACGCGCCGTTTGTTTAGATGTTCTATCGCGCGTTCCCTTTAGTTCACGGGGGTTCGTGCGTGTCAATTCCGCTCGGACGCTCTGCGGGTCTTCCATGCACGATGAGCGGAGAGATAGAGAGACGCCATAGCCATTTAAAGTTACCCATACTCACACGGAGGCCCGCGGCGCGTGCTTCACCACCGACTTCGGAGACGAAGAATCCGGTGCCATGTTCCCTTCCTCCACGTATCGAGAAGCCAAAGATGGCGCTTCCAGTGACTGGAGAACCAACTCCCCTAAGAAGCCTCACCGTGCGCACCCTGCTGGAGGTGTAGGGCGCCAGGAGGTTGTACTCCATCTGCAAACGGGGCGGCACCAGGCGCCTGCGAGCATGTCAAAAATAAAAGAGTTGTACACTAGGGCATGGATTTTTAAACGGGAGTACGCGTCCAGCAGAGGATGCGCCAAGATTTGTGAAGATTATAATTTTTCTTCTCCCGTCGTTTTTCGTGCAAGACTTCGCAATCAGAAGTTCCGATGTTACGACTAATAAGAATAACGTTATAAAACAGAGAAACACGCCAACACTGCGAATTTTAGCTCTATAAACATGAGTTATCAAATCTGCTAAGAGTTTTATTGATTTCGTTACCATTTTAAAATGTAGTAAGGAATACACCACCATTAAAAAATGCTCTAAGACGGATTCTCAACCTGTGGTACGCGAAAAATTGAAAACGGTTTTTGCCTATAGCTTAAAATATTGTTATATTACATTTACGTAATTCAATTGCGAATTTACATGCACGATTGTTGGAACATTACAGTATCATAATATTTGGATTTGGATTTATTTAAATTGCCGTCAATCTCACTATAGTGGTACCTACGCAAACATTTTCGTTTTTGATTCGGTGGTACGAAAATAAACAAGTAGGGCTGTACACGGATTTTCCGTGGCACAGTAGTGCTTTTCGTCAAATTTGCCGTAGTATAATCGTATACTAATGTATTTTCTTTGAAATCAAAATTATTTTTCCTTATATGGTGGTAGTCTTGCTTTTTAGATCTGCTCTAAACATGTTCATTTTGTTTCGCCATTCTATAATCGCACTAAAAACAAAATTTCTTTGAAATCGTTTCAGCCAATACCTTCCACATTCATTGTTACATAAAGACTGTAACCTTGATATTGTGGTAGCCTTGTTCAGTAGCCCCGGTTGAAATATGCTATTTTAGTTATTTAATTATAATTATGAAAATTATATATACCAAAATACGAAATACGAAATACGATTAAAAGAAATATTATTTTACTTTTTATTGTGGCAGCCCTGCTTTTAAGCTCCGCTTTAAACATCTTGGTTTAATTATGGTGTTTTGTACAAATCTTATATATAAAATTTAGTTGACATCCGTTCAGCCAATTCCTTCCAAATTTATAATTACTGAAAGAGTTTAATTTGCAATTATGGCACCCCTGTTCGTCTGATTCGGTTTAAATATGCTAATATGGTTTGGTATATATGTTCATTTATAAATATTACATTTGGTTAAACTTGTTGCCGACAGTTCAATACAAATACTTGTAAAAATACATTTTTTATTACTTGTATTGTGGTAGCCCTGATTTTTATATCTATGCTTAACATATTGATTTTTTTTATGTTGCACACCTCCTACATGCAGAATTTCGTTGAAATAGGTTTAGCCAATTACTTCCAAATTCATAATTACCGAAAAGTTAAACTTTGCAATTGTGGCACCCCTGCCAAGTCGATCCGAGCCAAATATGCCATTTTGGTCATTAATTTATGTGAGTATTGTATGTACCAAATTTGGTTGAAATCGGTTAAGCGAATTCTTCCCTGATATATGCGTATGGACGGACGGACGGACATCACGAAGATAATAGTGATTTTCAGCATTGACGAAAAGCACTTAGGGGTATGGCAGCAAAAATAGGGTTGAAGATGCCACCGTCCCAAATTTGCAGGGACGGTCACCCCTTTTCATCACTCGTCCCGATTTATTAAATGTCACAACTTTGTCCCCGCTCTTTGAAAAATCATGATTTATATCCCAAACTGTTATTTAAACCGCTCCGGAACACCCTCATTTGTCACACCGAGCTAACTGATATCTATTATATCTATCTATTTAAGGGCAATCTATCCATTAACTCAGCATAAATCGCCACTGTAATGCATATATCCCTCTTTATAGTCGGTAAATTTGAAATTTTCCCTCCTCAACTTCCTGAAAAGTTTGTGTGCAAACAAGCAACGGTGTTTCTCTAACTGTCGTGGAAAAGTTAGGAAAACCAGATTCGCATTTCGGCTGAAAATCAGACGTCGTCAGTGGAGTAGTGGAGTCATTTCAGAATCAACTATCGGTGAATCGCCGGTGATGACGGCTGCTTTGTAGCCGAAACGCGCATCTGGTCTTCCCAACTTTATTTGTGGCTATCGGAGAAACGTCTTTTTTCAATTTTGATTTCAGACAAAGTTAGCTCGATAATTCTTCCCGGCTGAAATAAATGTTTCGTTGTTTTTCTTTCAGAAATATCCCTAGCTCTGGAAATGCATTTCCATTCTCGCAATCAAGAGGAAAAGCGAAACTCAGTTCACGAAAATATGCAGATAATTCGATTAAAGAAATAATTCATCGAGGTAGCTTCATGGTTGGGATTCAATTGGTAACAAAGACGTCTTCAAAAATTACAAAATGGATGAGCAAATCATATGCGCATTTAGGAAACAAAATTATAAATACACCAATTGTCGCCTTACTGTCAATCGCTTTAAGCCTATCGTCGTTACCTTGATTATCGATAAGATAATGCAACATTCACCTAGAGTTTCAAAATTCAGCATATTTACATAGCTACGCTTGAAATAAAACAATATCAGCGTTCTACGCGTTTTATTTAGATTCATAAAGACAAATTTCCAACTGTTCTTGGTAATTATGACTCCTCCTGAGAGTTCATCAAAACGAGTTTGGAGAATTCATTTGTTGGTTATTCTTTTCTTGAAAATCAAGAGCGTAGTAGGAACTGTATCGACAACCTCTACTTGAGAAAATAAGCTAATTTTGGCCGTTATTATCAAGATATTTTACAGGGCTCACTGTACCGTATGCGATGGAAGAATCCAGAACCACCGCGCGAATTTCCGCCCGTTCATTCTCCAAGTGATCCGTTTATCTGTATGACATTTTAGAAGCCGAAAACGTGTGACAAGATGAGAATTGAGCCTCGAAGCTCACTTTTTGCCGATAATTTATTCAAGGAATTCAATAGCGCCAAAGAAAGAGCTATAAACGCCCGTCTTAATTATTCATCTATTGAGGAGAGCTTCAATCTGAAGACCATTGTCTGTAGTCGAGCTTCGATGAAATAATCCAGTAAACCCTCGATATTCTCGGTTTCGATCATTCGCGAAGGGTTTCTGTGTGCACCGATTTGACATTCGCGGGTTTTATACTTGACTATTCGTGGATTTCACCAGCGGAGACATGCCTAAGTAATTGCTGTCAATGCATTAGGAATGGAGTCGTAAGATTCGCGGCGATTTCCAAGAACGTAACCACAGCGAACGTTGAGGGCTTACTGCATCATAAAAAAATGTGAGAAGTAATTATGAAAAATCAGATATCGATAAAATTGTAAGTTTTATATTTTATACTGGCACAGAAAAGCAGGTTATGCCAAAACATTCCACGGCAGCAACCGACGTCATCCTTTTTTGTGTAAAATTAACACGGACGAATATAGCCGTCTCGTCTCTGTATAGCAAAATACATAACGACGACTTTAGCCGTCCTGTTTGCGGACGGATTAATGAAGCTCAAAAAAATTCTCCCTCCACAAAAATAACGAAATAGCGCGACTCGACGAAAGATTAAGAAGCTTTCGAAAGGGGGAGGAGTCCCTGTCCTCCTAAGGATCTAAACTTCGGCGCCGCATCAACGGTTTTAGTGTAAAAAGGGGGCGAAGGAAAGATCGAAAGGGGAGGCGATCCTCTCCCCATCCCCTCTTCCCAATCGCTTGGATTCGCCACTGATTTTTTATGTCCGAAACACGTCCCACTGGTTGCGTCTACGTCCTACCAAAAAATGCCTAAGTTCGCGTCATTTGTTTAACGGGTTCGTTTCTAGCTCGGAGAGACGCGAAAAAAAACGGCTCCCTCCACAACGAAGTACAAAGTCATGCATTTTAGCGCGAGTTTCGTATATATATCCGACACCGTAAACAATTTGAAGAAATAGAAAAATAGGAGAATTTGTTACACGATTACGCGTTTTAAACGCCGTTTTTTACGTAAGTAAACTAATAGTACGTATTATAAATATAGAAAGGTTGGACTGGCCAGATTGATGAAATGATTCTTCCATTCACATAGACCGCAGTTACTTCAAAAGAATCTTCATTAAATGTTGTTAAAAGAAAAAGATGACACACATGAAATGAGAAGAGAAGAAGTTTCTGTCATAAAATTAAATGAATGATAGATTCGGAACAGCGATAAGCTGGCTGCATTGCAGAGAAAAAGATGGACGAAGGGGAACCACTGAAGGTCATTGTCTAGCATTTGATGGAAAAACGACACCAAACGTTACTCTAAATACATGAAATCACTAGTCCAAGATTTTAGTAGACTTTTCCCAAATATGTAATCATAACATCTATAACTCGATCATCGATAATTCGAATATTCTATGACTCGAAGAGGATATTACTTTCCGTTATTACATCTTAAGCCGGCAAAATTGTTTTTATATCCGATTAATGTTCGAGCCTTCGAAGTGCGAGTTGGTAGAACAAAAAAATGTGTACCTATTTATGTATACACACACACACATACATTAATTTGACGATCTTACAAATGGAATTTTCGCTACAAGAAAGGGCATCAAATGTTGAAGCTGTTTTAATTAAACCAAAAAATAATATACGTTACACGTTAAATTCAAATCAAATTAAAATCAGCTTCATTGTTTACATGTGCAGCCCGTGCAGTACAGAAGCCGTCTCGGCATTGCGGCATTCGTCTCTGAGTACACCGCGAAGCTTTCCTGCCGTACCATCTTGCACCAAGACGGGAAACTTAAACTGCTATTATCCGACTATGTCACTAATTAAAAAAAACTTTTTTCGCCAAGTTGTTTATCCTCGATCTATTTTGCGTCTCTGACAACACAGGCGACTACACTCCTAGGACAATTATCGATAAAAGAAAACTGACTATGCTATAAGGAATTGGACGAGTTCGCTATATGGAATTGTTTGATTATTTTATTTCAGGTCACGGCAAAACGCGAACGACTATTTAACCCGGCGGAACTCGCACACATTTTTGTAACGTAAGAGGTCGCGCGGGGTGTCTCTGACACCCCGCGGATATCTTTGTTTAACAAATTATTAATCGTCGATTTTCAATAAATTTTTCATTTCATATGTCCCGTGGCGAATTTTCGTTTAATTGATGTTTATCTTTTTTTACGACCTGCCGATTTCCTCTTGCCTACGCGCAATGGTATCTAAGAGGTAGTGCATTGACTAGCTGGTCAGTTTAAAAATTTTAGGAAGAAATGTGACTTCCCTTTTGTAGTAGAAACTCAATTTTTATCTTAAGACGTCAATTATTTAACAAATCCGGAAGAAAAATAAAAGTTGTTGAAAGTACGTTTGTTCTTACGTTCATGAAATTTTATATTTTGTAATCGGTAAAGTAACTGTTTCATTGCGATCCCAGATCATAAATAACAACACCAACAACGCAAATAGTAACAATAATTTCACAATAAAACGTATAAACCACTCGCAAAACAAAAAAAACACGGAATTACCGCACAACGCTCCGTCGCACCATCTACGAAAAACGACCGAACTCAGAGAATAACCATGGGATACTAGGTTTTTTAGGCGAAAATGGTTGAAGGCACGTGCCACTCCAGCCACTGAAGGATAGGATTCATATAACCTAAAAGTAAAGGAACCCTGTGACAAAACATAGGGCTACAGCACCCCGCGCGACCACTTTCGGGCAAAAAAAAAATAAAAAAAATCAACCAGTTCGTCCTACTTAACACGGCAATTCTCCTCCCCCCTCTTTCGATCGTCACCGCACTTAGCGCGCACCGTTTCGCGTCAACGTAGACGCCTCTCGCGGACGTGAAAAAGTGAACACTGCATCCATAGAATGACCAAGACAACGAGAGACTTACCCAGTGCTGTTCGCGCTACGAATGCGAAAACTCCGAGTATCCGAGAACGAATGCTTAAGGCGAGGTAACTCGTCACGCGTGTCTTTCTTTTCCCAATGGGCTCGCGCGAATGAGTGCCTCACGGGCACGTCCCTCGACCGAGAACGGCGATTAAGAAAAATTCCTGTCAACACCCGAGGAGAGCTTTAAAATCTATATCAACCACAGCCCTCGACCGTGCCTCGGATTAATCGTCCTAATGAGATTTTTATGTTCCGCGGTCGCCTTATCTGCATTTTTCTCTTAAAGATCGACTCTTTCGCGATATCTCCCCTCTTATTTTATTGTACGAAATTAATGGATTTAGTCCCGTGTTGAGATTTAAAAATCTTCAAACACACTCACTTGCGTTCTTTTCTGTTAGCGACCTGCTTGTTGACAAGCGAGCTTACTTTCGCGGTGGTAGGAATCTCAAACGAATTAAAGATATGAAATGATTTCGTAATATTTTTTCGCGAAGCGTTACGTATGAAGAGTGGTCATCCGACATCAGCAGCGGCATCCTTCGTTTCTTTGTTTGTACTAGTGTTTCGCCTGTTGCTACGCAACTTAAAAAAAATTGAATAATATATGTACTTTGATTTTACAATTCTTATATTTCAGGATAGGAGAAAATTAATGAATTAAAATTTATTTAAAAATTTAGTTTAAAAAGATGACTCGATGGCCATATTCAAATCAAAATCATAATCAAATTAAATAAAGAAATGAAATATAAAATTGAATAAAAAAAGGTGACCCAATCGCTATGCCACCCGGACTCCTCATTTCCGGTGATTCAAATTGTTATTCAAATAGTGCGTCATCAAAAATGACCTTGCCCCAGACGGGCATTCTACAAATTATATATATAGATTTTAAAACAACCTTTGGAATGCGTTTCTCTTAAAATTTTTATTTAGAGGATTGAAAAAAAAACAATTCCAGAAGGAATATCAGAGACAGATGTCGAAGTTCATCATTTTCAGGGCTTTTTATTAAATTGCTTATCTATTCGGTTTGTCTGTCCGTCCATCCGTCTGTTCGGGCTATGCCTCTGGAATCCTGCAACTGGACAAGCCAAATTTTCAGGGTAGATGGGCTACACGGGGCATAACCTTTGTGGATCTAGGATCAACTGCTGGGGAGTGATCAGTGTTCTACTTCCAACCTCTTATTGTTCGTTCCAATTCTAACCCCATAAGAAATGCATGAAATTGGTGCAGGGCGTTATAAATTTGCATTTTTAAATTAGTTAAAATTAAGATAGGTGTTCAGGACATGAACAATTCGACAGTTAAAAGACTGAAGGTTATTTTTTTTAAACAGATTTAAAATCCGCACCGAATGCGAGCGAACAATTTTTTAAACCAAAAACAGACGAGAAATTTTACGGTTTTTAACAATGGGAAATATCAACTGCTATGGCAACGAGTTTACTGCTATTAAATGGGAAATATATAATATATTATACATAGACTTATATATTGTTTTTAAGGAGAATTTATAGACTGTATTATGAGGCTGTCGAACTCAACCAAAGACGTTATCTTATGATGATGACATAATCAATGTTTCCTCTAATTTTTTATGATGTAGGTGCTGAATAAATTTCCCATGTGTAACTTTTCGGAAATTTCAGATAATTGTGCGCCCTTTTTCAGAGGTGCCATTTTTTTCCTCGACAGTCAAAAAAGGTAAATAAATGCAACTGGGTATATTAAAATTACGAAATAGGATGGGGTAGGGTGGGGACGGGGAAGAGTCGGCATGTACCGATTTGTGTTTATTTGCCTGTACGGAATTTCTGGCTAGTCAACCTCTTGGATTATTCCACACCGAACACACACGCAATGGAGGAGGCGTTAGTTAGCTTACTCTTTACAAAGAGCCACAAGGGGGTCAACTGCCTAACGTCCCTTCCGAAGGACGGAGCGCTGACTTGCGCGGTCTCCTCAAACGGGACGATCTCAGGTTGAAAAATTCTGGCCACCGACGGATTCGAACCTGGGACCGCTGCGTGGAAGGCCAACGCCCTAAACCACTCCGCCACCCCCGCCATATACCGAGATTTTACGACAAGTCTGCAACGTCGCACAGTAGCGCGCGCTTTTTCATTCCACAATAAACTCTTCAAGTAATTCTGTAAATATTTGTGCGCACAAATTTTTCCCGTGTGCGCGCGCACACGCGCACAGCTTAGAGGAAACAATGGTCATAATCCTAAGTCAAGAAAATCTGATGTGGCCACCACATGACTTTCTCCACATCTGTAATATTTCTAAAAATTCCAAATAGGTTACACAATAATAAATACTTTAAGAAACTGCGAGAAAATTTTAGACATTACAAAGAACAAATAAACTCAAACCATAGCCATCTGATATTGGATATAGTCACAAAGCTTCAACAATTAAGAAAAGAAAAAGGAGCGTTACTAAGGCGTAACTAAGCGTCAATTGTTAACAATAGTCGTCGATAGGTGGCGTGGTGGTGGCAGCTAAAAATATAAGATATCTCTTAAACAATCCATTATTTGGAAAAATGTTTCAAACAAAGGTTGTAGAAAATTAAATTTCCTACAACTTTTATTCCAATACATTTTTACATTTATCGAATATTAAAGCAATTTCAAAATAACGAATGTGACAAGAGTAAACACCCATTTTCGGTTAACTAATCTTTACCAAAAACTAATCAGTTCTTATGACTTTTATAAAATGTTAAATATGAAATTTCGCGTTGATCTGATTAATAGTTTTTGAGTTAAGAGCACCCACAAAAAGGCTATCACATACACACACACAGACATCATCGAGAAAATGGTCAAAACGTGTTCAGGGGACCTCAAAACGTCTATTGACGTTGAAATCTAGAAGTCGATTTTTTTCATGAATATACTTTCCCCCCCATACTACGTATATGGAGAAAGTAATAAAAAGCGCCTTATGTAATTTTCTCTGCAATTCTTCCCTCACTTGTTTGTCGATTGTTGGACTGGTTCAGTTTCATTATATCCTGAAAGTATTTCGTTTGCGGGCTCCATCCTTGATGAGAACAGCGAGATTAAGCGGAGATTAGAGCTTCTTTGGGATTTTACGGAGCGTGACCCTTCGGAACCTAATTTTCCGGTTTCTTTCTTCTCGCGGTCACGCCCGGATTAATGTATTTTTGCAGTTTAGTTGGCAGGTCGAAGATCTACTCCAGAGCGTTGTTTTAACCTCCACGAAAACGTGGATTCGCTAACAATTGCTGTATTTCTGCATGCTGGGGAGAGAATTCCAATTCCGAAAGAGGATAACAAGGATACCGCGATATCTCGGGGGTATAGCATCTTTCCGACGAGTAGGAGACCCCGCTTCGACTCCTGGTCATTGCAAACATGTTTCTCCCCCTCAGCGCCATTTCCGGTCCACTAATACGCGCCTCCAACTTCCAAATATACTATAAACTCACTTTATATTAACAACTTATATCAGAGATCTCCAACTCAAATTTCACGAGGACCAAATTGATAATTCTGAAATAGATGAGGGAACACGTCATGACAACGGGCCTGAGACATAAACTCCAGGTAAAATAAAAACTTTCACTAAAATGAAAAATAACTTTAAAAACCATATTATACAAATTTCTCTACCCTTTCCTCACTTTCTCTCCCCATTCCCCACTCTCACTCCCTCGATTCGATATTCCCTGCCCATCTCTCCCTTCATTTCTCCCTCTCGCACTTTCACTCTCACCCTTTCCCCCTCCTCCCGCTCCCTCTCTGCCTCCCTCTCCCTCTCCCTCCTCGACAATACTCCCTCAAATACGCGTCAATTTGGATTTCTCTATTAGTAAGTAAAATCGAAGATATTATCTTTGAAATTTAATTTTCGATTTGGTTTCAAATATAATTTATTCAGCTTTGAAAAGAATATCCTAATTCACTTCGAACTAAGAAAATTTCTTGCGTTTTTTTTAATCGTCGTCAACGAAAACAATATTGGTAGCAACTAAAATAAACAAGATCACCACAAGATCACCTATAATTACGAAAATACGTTCAACTTTCTTTCGTGCCCACGCTGACTTTAGTAAGTGAAAGGGAATGCATTATCTACGACTAAGAAATTAATGCAAATATGTTTATTTTCCTAGCGTACACACGCCGAGTTAGTAAGAGAAAAGAAACAGATAATAAAAAAGGAAGGGACGAACGTGAACGTAAAAATCAAAGCACAAGTGCTTAACTCAAGTAAGACATGTTTTTAAATCATTTTCGTTTGTTTGATTAATTACAAGTAATTAGAAAGTAAATCGGTACCTATATCAGAAATTCAATATTTCCTTGGCATCATTCCTGGCCTATCGTTTCACACGTTATAGTCATTGGGTCGAGTGAATAAAAATTAAACAAATGCTTAAAGCAAACAGTAAAAGCAAAAGCATTTGCTAAAAGCATAAGCAAATGCTAAAAGTATTTGCTTCAATTTGAGTGAATAAAAGTTTGCTTTTGCTTATAAGCATTTGCTACTCAGTTTTAAGCAAATGCTTAAATTTTACGCAAGAAAGCTCTTTGCAACTCTTCCCTCACTTGTTTTTGTTTAAATTTAAAGTTTTATATAGTTGAATTTCAAACAAAAAACAACTATATTGGGTAATAATTTTTAAAAAGTTAATTAATAATTTTTTAACTATTTCTTTTATAACCGAATTCGATAATATCACAAATCATGGATGCATTTTTACTTAGTTAGTTATAGTAATTTTATCCAGTCATTTGCATTTATAGTGATTTTGGACGCCAAAAATTTTAATCTTACATATAGTTTTGCACTGTACGTGGTGTTCTTCCCCGACTCCTATTTGAAATCCGGGATCACTTAAGTACCTTAAAAATATTTATATCTTCGGTTTGGAAGACAGTGCCCCGCCACGTCTCTCTTGATATTCTCCGAGTAACAGATTTGAAATATACTTAACATTTTCTTCAGAGAAACGATATAAATATTTATAACTGTTGCTTGTTGAAACTTTCTCGTATTTTTTAACCTTTCGTGTCACCGTAAATTACCATATTTATATTTATGATCAATTATCATGAAAATAGAGTACTTAGAAATATCTTAGCAAGCCCTTTACCTCACTTAAAAAAGTTTAAACATATGCTTAAAGCATTAAGCAAAAGCTCGGTTTTATTCAAACAATTTTAAGCAAATGCTTAAGATAAATCCTAAAAATAAGCAAATGCTTATTCTTTCTAGCAAAAGCAAATGCTATTTTTTTATTCACCCCAAATCAAGCATTTGCTTAAAAAGTGATGGAAATCTTAAGCTTATTTTTTAATGCCAAATGCCCAAATGCCAAATTTCAATCATAATGCGGGGTGAAAATTACATATTGGAGTCGTATCGCTGACAAATTATTGGAAAACTTGGAAATTTTAACATTGTGATGCTTCGATATGTCATTCAAGAAAATTTCCAAGTATAGTAAATGGAACCGAATTTGAATCGTGGCTACCCATCAGGGCTACCAACTTAACCGGAACAAAAAGTCTCAATTTCAATTCCTGAACCACCCGTATGAAGCGCGCCTGAATTGAGGCCCCTTGCGTGCGTTGCTCTTCCTCGTTAAATCGTAACGAGACTTCGTAACTTGAGCGAAAGGGAGGAGAGGCGAGGCAATCAGTCCAGCCGCAGAGAAGTCGTTCCAGGTTTCCATAGAGATTCCGACCATTCTAACGAGATGCGAGAAATGATGTGGTAAGCTAGGCAAGCGAGGTGTTTACCCGCCATTACTTAACACGGGGCGGAGTTTTCGAACGCGAAATTTTGGCGAGCACGTGGTCCGCATTCTTTGAACGTCGAATGGAATCCAGAGGGGACTTACAGAAATTCACGCATGACCGATGCTGCAACCTGGGTCTGCAGCATAGCCCGTCGTTGCGCTGAAACTGTTGAAGCAACCGTTCGGAATGTTTTGGTATCCCGTTTCCATTCACTCTCGCCCCGAAATTTTTCTCGCTTCTTTCCGAAAGATGCCGTATTTGCTCGCATCATTGCCACACCCTAATTATGAGGGGAGAAATAAAAGATAATTTTTTACGAGGTATAGTTCTATCTCTCTCTCTTCTTCTGGCTGTACTTAAGGATTAAATGTACGAATGGACCTTATGGCCTAAATTTCGCCCGAATAAAGACGATTATCTATCTATCTATCTACTTATGTACGTCCGAATGTCGAGGCTCACTTGGAGACATTGTCAAGTTTCGATAAAATGAACCATTTTGTGCGGGACAGAATGCTTTAAATTGCATTATCGGTATAATTCGTTCTGAAAATATCACCTCCTTGGCATTAGGGGAGAAACGCTTATTTTCCCCACACTTGTTTCAGTGTAAAAAATCGCGTGGAAAAGTGAGGTGGCGGAGTGGCTAGAGCGTTGGCCTTCCATGCAGCGATCCCGAGTTCAAATCCGGGTTTCCCTCCTCCCTTCTGTGTCGAGTCGTGTCAGTAAAGTTACGGCGATAATAGCTAAGAGGCCGATTCGCCAGAAACACACACACACTCGTATGAAAAATTGGTACAATCAGGCGAGTAAATACGGTGATACAGAAATTAACGCGGCCATAAAATAGCCGAAAAGCACACTGCAGCGCCGTCCACAAATGGGATTTTGGCACAGAGGAAGACTTTTTCTGCAGAAACGCTAATTTAATTCACCCCATAACTACGCGGTTATCGGATTCACCAATATAAATTGATTTGATACAAGCCGAGCAATCTTATTCACAACTGAATTCGTTTCTTTGGGCTGGGTAGGAACCCGAAAATTCGTTAGAATCAAATGAATGATTATAAGTGAATAAAAACTGTTGCGAAGTTAAATTTTGCAGCTCCTATATATTCAATGTAACGGACAGGGCCGGCCCGAGCTACGGGCGAGCCGAACAGCTGTCCGGGGTCCCAAAGTTTTGGGGGCCATATCCCGATCATTTATCTATGCATTACTTGCAAGTGAATAAATATTGGATACCAATACTTCGAATCTTGACGGCATTCCTTTTAATTTTTCATTATCGATAATTTTTTCAGACCGATGAATAAATTAACATGTACTTTGTAAATATCTCAACAAACATTAATGGAGGGGGGCGATGGATGCTCTCCCGCTCGGGGCGCCAAAACTCTTCGGGACGCCCCTGGTAAGGGAAATGAAACGACAAAAATCTGAAATCAATTTGTTGATAGCAAACGACGCACATATGCGCTTTACTATACCATAATGCCTCGGACACACTTGTATTCACGCACGGCTTCTAATACGGATTTTACCAAAGTCCATCATTAAAATCGAAATATTACATTCAAAATCATAGAAAATTACTTTTTAAATATAAGTCAACTAGCGTAATTTCCCGTCAAATATGACGGGTATGAGCGGATTAAGTATTAAATTTAAGGCGCTTCCCAGTCTTCCTCCTTTTCTCTCTTCCTCACTCCCATCCTCCTCCCTCCCATCCTCCAACCCTCTCCGTCCTTTTCTGGAAAAATACTTCCTATCCCAAATTTAAGGAAATCTACTATGCACTCGTATATATTACACGTATGCGGGATGAGACAACAATTGATTCACCAAGTTTAACAACGAGGTGGTCGGCAAGGCAACATCCCGTTTAAAAGTAGATATTTTCCCAAAATATGTGATTTAAATGTTTAATATGACGGATTTCTAATGACTGACGGAAAAAGATGAATAGAATAAGAAACTTCATTAATTTTTCTAAAACGTAGTTTAAATTTAAAGATCGTACGTCAATTATTTCTAATTTGAATTGCCAAAAGAATAAAAGCCTGCACCTTTAAAAGTCGCCTTTTACGTGTTTTCTTACAGGAAACGGAAATCGTCCCCCTGAAGTCGAACCTGGATCTTTTTTCCTATTTTCTTTTCGTAATTTAATTTCTATATCTGAATCAAACATTCCTGCGAAATTTAAACGGGGAAGTTTGTTAAAAACGCGTTAAAAAGTGCCATTGATGACGTCAGCGTCAAGTTTACGTACGTACGTACGAACTTACATTAGAAATTATATATAGGAGGATTAGGTATTGTTTATAACAGTTGTCAAGTAGATTGTTAATGCAACAATACGCTCATTCCCGTGTTATTTAAATGGGAAAATTTTAAAGAGAAAAACATTTTTATATGAAAAATGTAGTTCAAATCGCTTTTAAAACCGTCCCATTTTGCTTAACTTTTTATTACGGTTAAAATGGCACCTTCATCTTGCTTCTACATTCTAGAGTTGTTGCATCATAATAAACGCACAAACAAACAAATAAATTCTTCAAAATATTTATGGTAGAGATTAACATCGGAAAAACAAATTTGAAATACCGAAGAAGTAATAAAACGGTTCAAAGACAGAATCAAGGAATTAATTGTTAAATGAACAAATATCTCTTTTTTAATCCCATATTATAATTGACGATTAATTTTATAGATCAAATAAAAACCCAATGACTTTAAAAATGCATTTTTATTTTTTTATATAATTCTAGAATATCACTGTGGTAAATTTGCAAAAATAAACTTAATCACCTAATTGGTTTGTTCTTTAAAAATTCCTATGAAATGCCTTTGGAGCAGAAATTCTGTTTTACACAAGTTGAGGAGACTGCCTCTCTTAATTCGTCGCATGCCAAGCACGCTTCTATTAGGCATCCCTTCAACAACAGCAAGATACCATTTGTAAGAGAAAGCGGAGAAAAAAAGCCGAATTCCTAAAATATTTGCCCCTCGTCACAGCTGGCGCTCTTCAGACGGAAGCGTTTTCTGACCGCTTCTTCCGTATCGAGCAGTCGTTCACAACAAGTAGGCTGTCTGCTTAACACTGCACTAACGTACCGCCCGCTTTGCCAATGCAACGTTAACCGGAGTGAGAATTTGACTCGGTATACTAATGGTCGCGGTAGTCTAATTTAACAGTGGTGCCCAAACTACGGCCCGCGAAGTGTTTCTGCGCGGCACCCGAAGCTATGGCGAAAAACCTATCCGAAAAATATAACACATAAATTCATACATTTTATGAAAATGTTGATAGTATAAATGTTAATTTGTACTGAAATGTTAACCATAAAAAAACCTATTAAGACTTGATTTTCACTTATATGGCTCCTTAGAACATGTAGATAACTTCCGATTTAATGTCTAATCCGGCCCGCCGAAGGATAGGTAACTAACAATGCGGCCCGCCGATGGATTTGCAACCGCCGATGCGGCCCGCTAGTAAAAAGGTTTGGGAACCACAGGTCTGACACATCTGTGTTCGGAAAACAGTGTATCGCAGCACGTCAGCATGCCGCGGTGTCTTAGGAATTATAATTCCCAAGCTGTGAATGAAGATAAGAAAATTTCCATAAACAGCGATGCTTTGTAGTCGTCAAGTTGAGACGACAATATGAATTTTTTCGTGAGCCAAATGAAATCTTTTACCGGTTTAAAACTCGTTATTTCTTGTATAATTTATTCCGACTATCTGAGAAAATGAGGCTATTTTTAGCGCGTTTCGTTTTACAAACGCTCTTGTTTTCGCTCTGCCTGTCTGTGCAATCAGTTAAATTAAAACAGCAAGTAGACGGTAAGAGATAGAAGACTGGAATTCGCAGGGTGTATGTGTTCTATGATGCCATTTATTATGCTGTCAAGGAAATTCTTCGGAGAATTTGTGGACGGCAGGGGACGCCTTCAAAAGTTTCAAATTAAGATTCTGAGCAAATGATTATGAATAGAAAGTAAATATTATCACTGTTTGTGTTACGCACTGTGATCTTTAATGCACTGCAGAGAAATGTTTTTGAAAAACCAGTGAACGGAGGGCCTTCAAAATTTTCATATAAAGAATCTGAGCAAGCGCCGTAACTAGGGCGGGGCAAGCGGGGCATCTGCCCCGGGCGTAACCAAAGAAGGGGTGCAACCATTGTTAAAGGCAAGTTGTGCATGTCACAAGTATAGGGGAGATTTCACTACTACGCTTGTTCCAGACATAACGCATAGCAGAAACTATAAATTTCGATGATGCTATTGACGAGTTTTCTGCATTAAAATCACATAACTCTTTAATATTGAAATATTTATACTTTCTGTATTTAAATTATGTATGTGTGTAATTGTATGTAATTTTATTTATAATTATTTATTTAAATTATGTACATTTATAGTAAGAAATTATATCATCTATAGTTTATTTTTATTTATTAATTGTTCGCCCTAAATCCATATAGGTGTTAGAGAATTTTTTATGGAGGGGCCGCATATTTGGTAGTTTGCTCCGGGTGCTAAAATAGCAAGTTACAGCGCTGTTCTGAGCGAATGGTTTTAGATATAGAGTTAAGATCTTTCACTATTTGTGTGACCTTCAATAACATCTATAACAGTGGTGTCCAACAGAATTTTCAGGTTCGTCACACTTGTGGCGAACGGATCAGCCTTTTCGCCACATAAAGCAAAATATACAGATTCTAAGTAGGATTTAGTATAAATAAAAGGTTACAGTGATACATAATAATGATTTAAATTAATTATTAGACAAGTCAATCATTATATTCAAACATTAAATTTGAATGTGATTTGTCCAAGTAGAGCACTGAATTTTGGCATAAAATCCACGCTAAGTGGTGTGAAGGCGCGAATCATTATTGTGTATCACTGTAGCCTTGTTTTTGTGTAAAGCCCTATTTATAAAAAATAATATCTTTTGTCATGTTGCAAAAAAGGTCGCTGTATGTACAACCAGGTATAAACAAATTTAGCACTATGTGATTTAATAAACTAATAAAAAATAGTAGACAGGGAGCATCAATCCGCCACATATCAATGGCCGATTCGCCACAAGTGGCGATCGGGTTGGACACCACTGATCTACAGCGCTGCAAAAGAAATGCTTTTAAAAAATCGGTGGACGGCAGGCGGTGCCTTCAAAATTTTAAAATTAACATTCTGACCAAGGAGTTATGGAAAGAAAGTTAAAATTTTAAAACTAATTATTGAATAAATTAGTTTATATCAAATAATTATATTTCTAAGTTTACGAAGAATTTCAAGTTTACAAACCCCAATAAATAAAACGCGCTTTTTTCATATTGCGTCAGCAAACGAAGCTCCAATTTTTTCTTGATTTTCTCGGTCGCTTTACGACGATGATGTCCTACAAAATGTCGCCGTGAAATATGGCTCGGTTTTGCAGCGAGGATCGAAGGAACCTGTAAGTATGTCGCGGAATAAAAAAGGTTGCGGAGCTCCGCGATACATGGAATGCTTGCGACCGGTCGCATTGGATTCGATTCCCTTGGCGGGTGCACGTTCTCGACAGTTTTCGAAGGCTTGCCTGACATTCTTTCCTTCGCCGAGAAAAACTCTACAAAAGCTTCAAGTAATCCTTCAAAATAGTGAAGTAAATTTGACAAGAAAACGGCTTAAAAACCGAAAGCAATTCACACGCGAAAGTAAAGATGGGACCGTGACGAAAAATAACTGACGAAACCAAAGTCCAGCGCACCCTATAATTTCCAAAGAAAAGAACTACAGGCGAGATTTGAAAGTTTCCCACAGTCTTCAGGGACGCAACATCCTCGAAAGGGCACATGAAAGGTTACGGAAGATTCTTGAAAGGGACCGCGGGGTTAGAGAAGAGAATCTAATTCGTAGGCTTTATTATCTCGGAACAGGCTATAGAAGCGGACAAAAAAAATTCGAAAGGAGAAATCCGTCAAAAAAACGAAAGGCTTTGAAATACCTTAAAGTTATTTTCGTACGGCTCTTGAGATGCAGATGGATGAGAGGCTACGAATGAGAGCTTTAATGACAATCTCACTGAGTTTCTGATGGACCCCTTTGTATCTGTTGCAGTATTCGTCAACCTATTTTTGATGACACATTTATTTATTTGGGCATTTTTTGAAGTCGCGTATCCCCTACCTATGTCTCTGGTACAACTATTTAAATGAAATATTATATATGAAGCAGTGAGCAGGTTTGACAATATATCAGGCCCCTGGGTATATAGAATCTATTTTCGGTGAAATACATTTGCATGATTATTATTTTTTTTAAATGCTACACAATCCTTAATTCTACATTTTATAATAAGAAGAAGTTTTCTAATTCTGCCAGATCCTTGGTCATATCATCAAAACCTTACTCTAAACAATTAAACCTATAATATTCAGATTCCTCATTCTATACCTTCTCCATATAGAAACTTGCCTTAGAGAATATCCTTCCATATCCTTCCTGAGAATGATGTATTATAGTAACTTTCTGAGTTTTCTTTAATGTTGATCTTTCGTGAGCTACTGTCTTATTTGCCTCTTCATTGGAAAACCACCTTCGTTAATTCGTTTAATTACAAATAAACTTGATAGAACAAGTACGGCATATAAAGAATACTTCATTATAGGGAGCGAAAACACCATCACCGTCAATTTCTTAACCTTAAATACGGAACGTAATTTTTGGATGCTACGAATACTCGCTAGAACGAGAATTTTTTCTGAACGTTATGAATCCTCGCTATGTCGAGGTTTCGTTGTATTTTCATTTAGGATTAAAAAATTACAATTAAAAGTCCGTGTTTTTATACCGGATCCCAATTAAAACAAACAAACAAATTCCTACGCGTGATGAATTCATTGCAGTCGAAAATCACGCGGGAAGAACACAAATTAAATTCGAAGAAATCCGCGTTGATTTTCTAAAAAAATTCTCACGGGGTAAAAATGTGGTGTCATGTCACCTTGACGAATGCAAATCGCTTCCTCGGATTCGCACACTTTAGAGTAACCGGAATCACAATAACGACCGTTTTTTTGGGAAAAACGGGAGCAACAATGCCGTGATGTCAGGTGCCGAGTGAAGTAATTATTAAAGGAACGTTTTATGAGACCAGAGGAGATCACTATAATACGAGAATAATTTAGATACATAAAATTACGCAAATATTTTCACGTAAGTATACTAAGTAAGTATATTAATTTATGCAGAGTTTTGAGGCCAGCAGAATGTTTTATGCAAGCTTTTCTTCTTCTTTTACTATTCTAGATGGTTTGCTTAAAAAACCTACACGGTATTTCTGCTTTATATATTACCAACGATTAATTAATTCCTTAAGGGAAGACAAAAGTAATACGAAGGTGGATTAGGTTCTTAGACGCGTGAAGATTAAAGCCTAATTACCTACTTAACATACTTAACATTACTTAACACGCAGTGGGCCGTTAGAAAATTATCTGGCGGCAAGTCTAACATTCCTAATTTGGAAGCGTTTCTTACCGATGGACGAAAATCTTTCCAAGAAAATGCTATGAAAATTGCGTGACGGAATCTCCAGAATGACTCCATGAGAAGCAACTGTGACTAGACAGAGACGACGGGAATTAAGGAAGAATATAAGATGGAAGTAATGTAAAGAAATCGCGAACAAGTTGAAGCATGGTGTAATAAATCGAAGAGAAAATCGGAAGATGTTAAAATTCAACATTACGCGTGACTGATGAGAAAATTAATTGCGGTTAAAATATGAACTCGGAGAATAATAACGTGGCAAAGAGAAAGGAAACAGTAGGAAGAGTTATTTATTGCACTAGACCGGCGACATATATTCCACTTTTTGCTTAATTCCAAAAAGAATGAGCAGCATGAGTGACGGCGGCTTATTTTGTCTCACGGATGGAAGCACTCGTTGGTACAGTGTGTGCACCATTCTACGGCATCCGAAAGAGAAGAATTCGAAGCATGTACAGACCTCACCTTGTAACTGTACTGTCCTAAGAAAGTTGCTTTAATTAAAAGAATGTCCAAGGTTACGCAAGTGAATAATTTTGCCTAATGAGGGCGAGTATTTACATCGCCAATTTATTTAAGTTTGGGAATAAGTTTATGTAAAAAATGGAATTACTCAATATTCGCACGCTATCTTTCGTGTTCCCTAACATTATTTTCATAAGACATGATTTTACAAAGTACACACTGTATTTTTTCCCGATCAAGTTAACAGCATCTCTTTGAAACATATCGTTTAGATAAATAAATAAACTTTCTGTAATCAATACAAAAGCTTTGCTATTACGAGCATATTAAATGCAGTCTTGGCGATGATCTGTGAATATTAACTTAAACCAAATCAATTTAGCCATGCATTTTTAGGGTTAAAGGACATAACTCAAGCGATATTTATGCATATATTGCTTTGAAAAATATAATGTTCAAGCCTAAACATCCCTAAACTTCCAATAAGCTAAGAAAATTTTTCATAATGCCAACTTTTAAAAAGCGCGAACGAAGTGCCTAGTTGTAGTTCATAGCACGCGAACCAATTTCACAATCATAACGGCATCCACGTATCGCTACGAGTCAAAGAAAATGCAAAACAAGAGACTGCTATCAATCGTACGCTTAACACACGTGCGTTCGTTGATCCCGCTGACCCTCAACCCGATAATCGTCCTCGGTCAACGAAGGTCGCGGGTTCGCTTTCCTCCCGTCTTACGACTTTCCCTTGGAAGGATTTCCTTTCCCATCGCTCATCCCGGGAGCAATTGCGACACCCTTCGCAAAGCCGCCGCTATCAAATACGGAATCGTGCCGCTCGCTTAAGCGATTAGAGGCGTGGGCGGGCGATACCCCGCGGTTCTCGTCAAAATGGCGTGCGAACCACCGTTGAAATCTCTCCCACCCGAACACGAAATGGAGGCTTGCACTCAAGATGGCGCGCGCGCGGGTATGTTTCGCAGCTCGAAAACAAAAAAAATACAAAAGCGTAGGAACTCAATGCTCGTTCTCGGTGATTCGGAAGAAGTGTGTGTTCCACTTCTTCCTTACACCATTCCTCCACCCGATTCCTCCCACCCGCGTGTCGACTACGCCGCAACAATGCTGTCTCCCCCCTTCCACGACGAAGCCCTCTCCTCACCTAGCGACCACCCAAACAAACCAGGGAGAGTTACGAGAGACTGCGCGCGGCGAAAATCGAGAAAGCTTGGGAAGTCGTGGTTTCGTGTGAGCTGAGCTGAGCGTTCGACTTTCGAATAAAACGGCAGAAGTGGAAAATTGGGGCAGCGGAAAAATAAAAAGGAGACGACAGCGTTTGGAGTGGAGAGTGCACAAAAGGGGCGAGGGAGGTAGGCGGCGGCGCAGCCAGAAATTTAGTTTGAGATGGAAATACTTCATCACATTATTATCTCGGTACCTATTTATTGATTTATTTACAAGAACCTTCGTGTAATGATAAAAGCTTATTCAACAACAAGCAATTTAAAAATTTACTTGCCTTAGGTATCTCCAATAGCCACAACAAGGTTAATAAACCATATGAGCATTTCAGTTACAAAGCAGCCGTCTTCAGGGTAATTCACCGAAAATATATTCTAAAATCTATTTTCTATGAATCAACACTGACGACGGCTGTTTTTAGCCGAAATGCGCACATGGTTTATTAACCTTGCTGTGGCTATTGGAGATACCTAAGGCAGATACATTTTTAAATTGCTTGTTCTTGAATTTTTTCAGCCATAAGACGAGCTCGATTGTTCCCTGTTGAATAGAAGCTAATAAATAAAGGTACTGATTTAATTTGGACACCATAGATCCGCCTTATTTCCATCTGACGCTCGCATACTCTATGCTGTTGTTAAGATTATCTCCGATCGTGGGGGTGGGGGGCAAATTCCCGGTTGCCACCCCCCTGTCTGCGCCACTGGAGGTAGGGAATAAGGCGAACGGCTTCGTTGGGCCATCTTCGACGGGTCGTGGGGTGGGGTAGGGACATAACAAAGAGATAGAGAGCCTGGGGGACCATGGTCTCCCTTTAGTAAGTCCTCGACCTCCCTTGGCCTCCCTGCTGAATTTCATAACATGTTCTCATTTTCATGATATACGTTTTTCTTCTTAATAAAAAAATCACCTTTCATTTGTGTGACTAGCGCAGTAAAAAAAATAATTAAAATATTTGTTTCTGTGTTATTATTTCTGTTGTATGTTTAGCGTCTTTTTTACTCCGCTAATATAATCGCTTTGTCTGTCAGTCCGCCCGTCGCACCTTCGTGTCCGGTGGACTACTTCTACACCATTCAAGTTAAGAGCAACCAAATTTTGAGAGAACTAGCAGTCCGTTGCAGCTACGCTTGCAATTAATTTGTATTAATCTTACCACATCATTCTAGTGGTGCTCGCGCAAAATTTTATTAATTTCGTCAGAAGTCTATGCGCAAAAAAATATCTTAGAGAGGAAAATAACGATACATAGGCATTTTAAAAATATTCTAAATGTGTTATTTTTCGTTTATTAATAATATCCCATATTCTCCTTATCATCAAATTGCAAACTGATGCGCAGGCCACTTTGCGTTAATAAGCATTAAATATGCAGAATATAATGATTGTACTTACGAAAAAGGTAAAATTCTAGTATTGAAATAAAGAAAAAAGATTTTGTTTCTTTTAGTCAATCGTTCAAAACACACTCAGTTCACACGCAGTTTACTGAAGAATAATTATCTGCAATTATTAACGTTGCAATCTATTACGTTTGACGTTGCCACAACAATAATTTCGATGCTCCATAAAAAGCGCGAAGCGAATAACGAAATTATTTAGTCTATTTGAAGGCTTAACACGCTGATTGAATCGGAGGCAACAATGCGGGTCGCCCTGGCAACACCCGAAAAGAGTACGAAAAAGCCATAAAACGTCGAAAAGAAATGCGTATTTCTGACAAATTCTTCCGTGTAACGCCAAAAAATCGCAAGAATAAGATATTTTTTTAGTTTTAGCCATCGAATAAAGCAAAAAGAGAGAACATTAGTCCATATTTAAGTATTTTTATGAAAGAAAGAAAACAATCCCGCACCTTGAAAAATCGAAAATCACGTGTAAACGTATGGGAAAATATAATCGTCTCCCGGAGTTGAATCCTGGACTTTTCTAGGGACCACCTCATGGAGGTTTAACGATTGTGAAAGTTTGAATCCTTAATTCCATTGTGAAATTTCCAAAATTACCGTGACAGACAGGCAGACGGACACTTGAGAATTACATATTATATAAGGATGTTCGTGGCCACAAGTTCTTCCCGCGGTTGAAATTGGGGACTCCAGGGGTAGACTAAGGGGTGTAGCGGGTTAAATTCTTTCCTAATTTGTTTTTTTTTTACTTTGGTGTGCCCACCTAAATATTTTGAGAGTCATGCTACTCCCCCACACAGATCATGCTGCCTCTCCCACAGCCAGTGGCGGATTTACGCATCCTGTGGTTTCCTGGCGCTAAAGATTTGGGGGGCCCTGGCGCTAATCAGTCGGGGACACTGCAATCTAAATACGTATACAGGTATCCCCCGATTTACGCGAGAGTTGCGTTCCCGGAAATCGTCGCGTAAAGCGATAACGCGCAAATCGAAAATATTTTTCCCATTGAAAATAATTTAATAGGCGTTGTTTACGTTACTGGGCAGATATCCTCCACTTGCAAACACCTTTAAATTTAATTAAATGAGCGTTTTAACCTCCCAAAGCGTTTTCGACGACATGTGGCATCCTGTGCAGCGTCCTCTTTTACAATCCTAAATTTTTTTATTCGTTAAGTTTCTGCCATGTATCACGGAGTTATCGAAGCTCCTTCGGTCAGTGAACTTCCTATACAAATATATTCTCTTCACACAATTATGAATATTTTTTCACATAAAAAGTGGGTTCAAGTGCGTTATTTGCGCAAAGAGGAGAATAAAAAAGAGATTCTGCTGCCGTAGGAACTACCGGGGAACCCTGCTCTGTCGTACGGTGCAATGAATGGTATCAATGCAGGGACGATAAAGGTAAATAGTAGACGGGCAAGAATCTATGAAATATTTAATAAATAATAAACTATTAAGAGTACATACTATGCGCATAACGAATCGCATAAATGCAAATACGCGACGTGTATATTGATAAATGGTCGTAAGAATAAAATCGCGTTAAACAGAATAAGCGACGCGTACCTAAATCGGAAAATGGTCGTAGAAATATCGCGTAAGAATAAAATCGCGCTAAACCGAATACGCGACTCGTAAATCGGAAAATGGTCGTAAAAACAAAATCGCGTACATGCGAAAACGCGTGAATCGGGGGATACCTGTATAGTGAAACCGCTCCTAACGGATACCCACTTTTGCAACACCCCTTAACGGTCGTTTTTCTATGGAATCATAGAGAAGTTCCACTGATTTTGAAACTGAGACATTAATATTTCTGAGATTATATACACGAACTTTTTTTCAGCTCCACTTATTTCAAGGAGCCCCTGTCGTGCGCCAAGTGCGACCACCCTTAAATCCGCCACTGAGTGTGAGGGAGAAATTCAAGAGTTAGGGTAACTGAGCCGTAGGAAAATCTTGCCTTTTTCCCCGATTATCCCGGATCCACACGGAAACCTAATCTTTCGCGGAACCCTGAGGTTCCGCGTAACCCAAGTTGAGAAGCACTGCCGGCCTTGGTAGAGGTGTGGTTAGCGTGTCCCAATGCTAGGGTCGCGGGTTCGAATCCTGCTGAGGGCATGGTTGTATGTGTTCGTCTTTGTTAAAGTTATTACGCTCATTGTAAAAGGCCGTTAACGGCTGTTTATGAGCTAAAATAAAAAAAAATAAAAAAATACGTCACGGGGACCCCTACTTCAAGGGACCCCTGGCGCGCGCCATGTGCGACCCCCCTAAATCCTCCACTGCCCACAGCTGGAAGAGGCGGTGTAGAATACATTTTCAAGCTCCGCCATTGTCAAGTCGCATTAAGACATTAATAGTAAAAATAACTGTTGACTTTTTATTATTTTTTGCATCGACGGGAAATGAGCCTACCTCGCAAACGGCTCCCCGGAGCCATTCCAGCCGGTTCCTTAAGCTTCTAGATGTTTCTTTAAGATCCGTCGAAAGATTATAAACTCATACGGACAGCTCCGCGCTAGAAAACAAAAGGAGTCGAACAAATGAAGGACGTTTACGGACTGACCGTTGCAGCGTGCCGTTTTCTTTTTTTTTACAGAGCATTACTCTTGAATTTCCGATCCAGTTGGTGACCTGATCTACTTAACTCGGTTCTCCTCCTTCGTTAAAAACATGCACCCAGTTGGCTATGCTCGCAATTTCTCTTCTCCGGAGACGTTACCGGCAAAGATTTTTTTCACGCCCAAGTTTTTTTTACCCATGATTCCCTTTCCCCGACGAAGCTCCATGACGGAACACGTGGAATTGATCAATTCGTCGGAATGCGATTTTTTCCGAGGAAAAAAGTACGTGGTTGCGAGTTCAATGCGGGAAAATGACCGTTTAGAATAAAAATATCGATATATAGAGCAAATTTTGCTTGATCTAGTTCAACTATTTTAATGAGAAATACGAGGGATATTTGGCGAAAAAATATTTAAAAATCAAAATTTCCAAGGCAATGTATTGGAGAAATAAACAAGAAGATCGGATATGTGTTTTTAGGCTGGTTTCCAAAGGAAACGTAGCCTTATGAAATGGTCCTGCCTGTGTGTGTGTGTGTGTATGCGTGTGTCCCCTGCAAACAACTTTTGCATCAATGGACCGATTTTCACGAAACTTGGTATGAGGCTCGTTCTGCCAGGGCCCACCTTCGGGCTATATTTTATTTTGCGAAGATTGAACTCCTGGGTTCGATTCCGGGAACGTTTTTCCCTTTTTTATTTACATAGGAAACCCCAAATCCATCGTGCAGAGATGTTTTCTTTAATACTTTAAAATATATTAAAATTGTGATATCGGAGCGAGGTTTGTACTGTCCTAAGGGGAAAAAAATGTAGATTCTAATTCTTATCACCGAATTTATATAATTGATCATATTTTCTTGAATATCTACAAAAACATAGCGTTTTAAATAGCATTTTCGGTTTGTTACCATGGAGACGATTATTACCGAACTCAGCTTGAGCATAGACGAGTGAACAAATGGGTTATTTTCTTTTCCGCTCGACTACTCTTCAGCAATGGACAGTTGATCCAGACATATTAGCGTATAAACAGTAACATTCATTAAATTCGTTTATTTAAAAAATACATGCAAAATATGTCAGAAAGAGATTATGACATTGTTTTTAGTATTTTAAAACTGATAATGCTCTATTAATTTGTTTTTCAATTTTTCTCTAACATTGATAAACTATTAACTACAAGCGGTATTTATGGTATGAGAATTCCTTGGAATGACTAACACATATTGAAAGATTTCCTGTCAATATAAGTAATCAATTCGGGACGTCAACTTTGGGAAACCAGCCTGCATTAGTCCTGGTTTGGACTTCTTGTTAATAATTCACAAGAGTTTTTTGTGTGCCTATCGACATAAATTCAATTTGCACTTAACTGGAATCTTAAGCGTTTCGTAACAACTTCATAGCAGTTTTTTTCAATCTTATAATCCCTCAAAATGGTGAATTGGTAACTGAAATAAGTATGTGTACTTTTAACCTTTATTTTTATACGGGCTAAAACTTTTTTGTCATTTTTTACGCGTATTCTTCAAAGCATACATATCGCTTTGCCGTAAATTTATCATAAAATCTATGAAACATATATTGTTGCCGAACCACAATTTTTGGAAAGATGATTTTTTGGAGTATACTGCGAAATGAACAGTAATCACTGAACTGAAAATTCGGTGTAATTGATAAATTGATCAAGAGAGCTTCATCCGCTCCTTCACACGACGGGAGTTCTATTTTTTTTGTTAAGATTAAATTTTGGAAAGATTTCTTCGTAATAGAATCAGGTGGAGGAGAAAATAGAAGCAGAAATGCAGAAATTGCATAACTCTTTAAATACCAAGGGGTGACCATTTTGGTAAAAGCGTCAATTTTTGAATACTTTTTTGGGATATCGAAGTCATAGATACTGGTTTTTTTTATCTAACTGACTTTCGTACATTATATTTTACAAATAAATATCTTTTTCTCGTATGTATGCTCAGAGTTTTTCTTTGTTTGCCCATATTCATAGACAAGTCACCCCTTGGTCTAACTTTTCACAATATTTTAAAACTAACAACATTTATTTTTTTCTTTTTTTCGGTTTTTCGCTTTCAGAAACATCTAGTGATAACACAGAAAATTGATTTGACTTGACGCGCATACCATTCGTGTACTAACTTAAAGTAAATTACATGTCGCAACTGTAGCAATAAAAAAATGATAATGCAAAAGTTCATTTGTCACTGTTTGTAATAACTTCCTCGAGCCTTTCTGAAATAAAATTAATGTTTTGTGAGTAAAAAATGCATAGTTTTATTTCATTAATGTCTATAATATGTAGTGAAAATATATAAATGAAGTATGGACCAAAATGGTCCCCCATTGGTACTTAATGGTAGTTTTGGACATTGGTATTTCAAAGGATAAAAGAGAGAGAGAGAGAAAACCAAGCGAAATGAGACAAAATAGAACCGCGGAATGAAAGGACCGAACGGCTATGTCTATTAAATGCGGAACGTTAAGAAAACGCAATTTCCCTCTCTTTTGAAACCTTGGGAAATTCCGCGCGAAGATAAACCGCTAAACAATAGGCAGTAAATATTTCCACGGGCATGAAACCCGTTTCCCGGGAAAGTTAACAGTTTTACGCCACTGGATCGCGCAGTTAACTTGTGAAGCGCCGCCAGGAATCGAATCAAGCTGCTTCGAGCGTGTTATACACCGTTAAGTAATGAGGTGTGGCGTGCTAATATTGTGCATTAATTGCCGCGTACGCAGGTTTTCTTTGTGTTACGTCATCAAACTTATCTTATCTGGTATACATTCGTTTCGCGAAGTTATTAAATACTAGCGACGTCATTTCCTGCTTTAAAATAAGGACATTACTGAACCAATTACTGTAGTCCAATTTCAGTATAGATTAATTTGAAAAGAACTGAGACACTTATTAAATGATTTACTTTTCTGCCAGATTATACACAACACATACACATGTTTCTCTCAAACAACATGATTTTCCTCAAGCTTTGATAGTAACTAAGAAATGCGAGTAACAATACCTCAGCGACAATTTCTTGGCCATTTGCCAACGTATTAAATCAAAACAAAGCCAAAATAAGCAAGCAAGAGAGATTCGACACTAAATCGATTAATAGAAACCGAGATAAACCCAAAGGAAAATCATGTTGTTTGAGGGCAATTCTGACAAAAAAGGATTGAACAAAATTTATTTCAGTCCTTCCGTTATGCCACAAGAAAAACACGAGATCCTCATTTGGACGTGTTCTTCGGAGAATCCGCGTATTTTGGGCACCTCCGATGTGCACGCTTCGTGGTCGTTTTCGGAGTCTTCTTGGTGAAAGAAATACCGCGAGAGTATATTGTGGTCACTGCCAAGAACAAATTTATAACCGAGAGCCACGTCAGATTTGAAGAGAAATTTGAACATGCGTTGGGAAAGGACGGTATGGGTCAGTAGAACAGCCTTTTGTTATACGTGAAAGAGAAAGTAAAAGTTTGCATGACCATTGACCAACTTTAGGAGATTGGATGGAAAAAACATTATAGAAAGTAAAAAATGCCCATTTAAAGTCCCTTCGCCTCTCGGGAACGAGCTTGCCAAATAAAAACACGAAGGGATGTATCCGTGGTACAGAAGTGCTTTACGTACAAATTCGCCGTAGTACAATCGTATACTAATATATTTGCTTTGTAATTAGAAAATTATTTTTCCTTATATTGTGGTAGCCCTGATTTTTAATCCGTTCTAAACAAATTAATTTCGTTTTCCCATTCTATGCTCGCCCTACAAACGAACTTTCTTTGAAATCCGTTCAGCCAACACCTTCGAAATTCATATTTACAGAAAAATTCTAACCTTGATATTGTTTGGACCCTGTTTAGTCGACCCGGATAAAATATGGTATTTAGTTATTTAATTATAATTATGAAGATTATATATACCATATTGGGTAAAAATCCATGCCATCAGTTCTGTAGAAATACGTGTAAAAGGAATATTATTGTACTTTTTACTGTGGTAGCCCTGGTATTTAGCTCCGCCTTAAACATCTTTACTGAAAGAATTTAATTTTATATATATATATATATATATATATATATATATATATATATATATATATATATATACTAGTAGAAGGTGCTTGCATTCTGCAAGCATTTCATCTCACCTTCAAAAAACATTCATTTTCCAGACATATTTCATCATTACAAATACTTTTTTAATTCTAAAGATTTCACCTCCGCAGCGATTTTCGTTTTTCCCCTATGTAAAAATAATAGATTAAAACAATCCCCAAACTTAGCAATTTTAGAATTTTATACTTTCTCCATTATGGGGTACTAATGCTACACATTTCTGCCAAATTTTAAAGTTGTAGCACTTCTAGAAGTGAAATAACATTTATCTAATTGTTAAAATTTTAATAATTTTTAACGGCCGCAATAAAATTTCATGGATATATTGAAATGTTTATTCGTTTTTATAGATTAAATTCTAAATAACTTAAAACTTTCAGCTTTCTAACTCGCCCCGTAGTTTCTAAACATATACCTATTTGTTTAAATTTTAAGAATTTTTAACTGCCAAACAAATTAAAATATCAAAATTTCTATAATCCCTATATCGTTTTCTTACAAACACTACCTCTAAAAAAAAATTCAGCTCCGTAGCACATTCGGTAATACATAAACCTCAAAAATATGTTTAAACAATTGCGAATTATTAGTGGTCGAATTTTTTAACTTTTTCAAAATTTCCATTTTTTATGTATAATTTTCTACAAAATGATTAAAAAAACTCGAACCTACAGCATATAGTTTCCAAGATAAAAATTATTAAACTTTAATGTTCAAATGGGGTTAAAACAACCCCTAAAAATTAACAATTTTAAAATTTTCCATTTTTGTAGTTGGTTATGAGAAATTTTCTATATTCTTGCAAAATTTCAGCTTCCTAAACTTATTAGATTGGTCTACACACTGGATTGCATTTTCCCATGCTAACTTATGGGAGATATTCCGGGGTCTCTGGAGTCGAACCCAAGACACTGTAAGAAAAAGTGACAATAATTCTCAATAGATATTGCGGCCGTCTAGCAACACTGAAAATTTCATTTTTATAGCTTACCGGCAAGTGCCCATAATTAATTTACAAATAATGCAATGCTTTTCTTATGGAAAAAACGCAAATTTCGGAATTTCTGGAGTCGAACTCATGTCACTTAGATAAGAAGTCTCATTTTATCTGTAGGTTTCTCCAACACATCTACAAAACTAAAACTTTCAGCTCTCTATCTCTTGTAGTTTTGGCTGGACATTAGTATCCTCCTGTTATATGTTGT